>JAYESA010000018.1:104003582-104404059 GCA_036927795.1 Iris macrosiphon
TAGAGTAATGTCTGATACAATGTTGTATTGTTTAATGATATATCTATAGGACTATTGGATCATCCAGGCGATACCCTGGAACAGGACATTGGTATTACCAGCTAAGGACCCATGGCAAGTACATTCTCTGATATTTCTAATTGTTTGATAATTCTATAATTCCAGTATCTAGATATGTTACATCTGATCATTGACACTGTGCTACACGAACTAGTATATAGATTGGATCTTTAGTCATGAGATGTTACATTGGTTATCGTATTAATATTGTACACGATATTGATATTAGATATCGTACATGATATATTAGACATTGATCGTGTATCGTGACGTGTCATGATTGGATCCACAGTACTAGTTGGGGGCGGGAGAAATTGCTAGTGAGAGATGTGATCAAATATCTATTGTACACGTTTAAATTATTAGTGTTAATCATACTCCGGATTTGTCTTCGGCATACTTTGTTGAGACATGGATATTTGTTGAGTTAGATTATTTACATTTAGACTTGTGTTGTATTTTATTTTGTTTGTTCGATATCTTATCGTGCTATAGTTATATGATTGAGTATGTTGTTCATATTATATTGTGTCATCCGTGCCTCCTTATGGAGATTGGATGCTTGTGTGAGATTGCTTAGATAGTATCATGACCTAGACAGCGTTCTACCGCCGATGCTGCGGCGTAGGCTGGATGTACCTGCATACTCGTGCCCCAATTTTGGGTGTGGGTCGTGACACTCTATACCCGACTTCACAATACTTGTTAATACATCAACTGGCAACTAACCAAAATAGCACCAATTTAATCAGTCATAGCACATACTCACTCGAGCATCTCCATTACCCATACCCTTCCTGTAAGTAATTGCTGCAAGCTAGTACATATGCTTGCACACATTAACCCCAATCACAGGTCTTGCAGACCAATGCAATTCTCCCTTGCTATCATCAACACCATCATAATTACTTATGGCACATACAATATACACCTACACACAGTCACTACTCAACTTTGTACATCACAGGGATTGAAGTCTAGCCTCCCTCACTGCTCGCACACATATACTTTGATCACTATATCACTCATATTCACACAGAAACAGCCACACATAAATCAGTCTCTCCAGTCACAGAGACTGAAATTACCTCAATGTATTACTACCTGCATTCACCATTAACCCATTGCTCCCCTCTGCTACTACATCGATACAACTGAGCATTAGCACAACCAATATGGCCACAGTCACTGCCTCTCTTCACAAGCACAAGCTTATAGTGTATAAATATGTATCACACACACACACATAATTATATATACACAAAATGGGAATATAGACATATAAGTATAGTTACGTATATATATATATATATATATATATATATATATATATATATATATATATATATATATATATAAACTCTTATTAACATATACATATATCTATATGATACACTAGAGGCATTTAATCAAATACTTATACAACTAGAGTATTCATGATACTCATCCCAACCAAAGGGTCAAACCCCCAAATTTTCCATAATACACATTCCCACATATCAATTACATAATATAATAACTGTTAGATCTAGTTACAATAGGAATTAAAAGAAATTGCACAAAATCACCCAAAATGAGTTTCGTATTACAAAATAGCATGATACGACCTACACGTATGTAAACCCCCTCACCAAAATCGGTATTTTGTGTATATTTTATATTATTATATTTATTATAGATGTTGAATTTCTTTAGAGTATTCTCTTAGTTAATTAGAAAATAAATTTCTTGATATATTTACTTATATAAATATTTATTTAGAATTATTTTAGGTTATTTTAGATTTTGGAGATTTTCTAGAATTTTTGGTAATTAAAACTTAGGAAACATAAAGTTTTAGGTCTTCCATGCTTTACTATGAGACCATACTTGAATGTTGTTACTACCAAACATTTATTTTAGAGTTAAAATATTTAAATATATTTTTCTGTAATTTATTTAGAATTTTAAGTAATTATTGGATTTTTGGAATTATTGAGGATTTATTTGGATATATAAAGTCTTAATATAAGATTATATATAAATTATTTGTATTATCTTTAATTCTATTTAAGATTATAAATTATTGAGATGAACTCAAACTCTATTTTAAATTAATTCAAATCCTGAGCCTACTAGAAAAATAACTTCATGCATATCCTATCTTTATTTAAACTGATCCTAATCATATCCAAATTAGCCAATCCTAGTCTTATTCAATTAAACAATCTTCACCATTATAAAAACCTATTAAACTTATGAAATAAACTCATCTTTCATATTTTTTTATCCTCAAACTCCTCTCTTTTTCGTCCAAAAATAGTTAAAATTTGTCATAAATTCAGCCTCATTTTCTAGTAGTTATGACGACTTAAGAAGACGATATCTCCTAGCTCCGGACTCCAAACGCGCTCCAATTTTTTTTGTTAGAATCATATCAAGGTTAGTTTTCTGAATATATAAATTATTTCAGTAATTTCAGAACCTATTTCTACAGAATATTCCGAAAGTACCAGTTGTCCGAAATCAGATGCGTTTTCGTATTTTCGAGATTTTGGGAGATCCCTAACTCGGAATTACGATCCGTTTAAAGTTTCGGAAATCTGACATGATAAAATTTTAGAAAAGTATTTTTCCAGAATTTAAAATATAATTTTATTCTACTTTAAAATTTGTGCAACGTAGACGTAAATAGGAAACCACCGAAAACTGTCATCTGTGCGCCCTTGTGGCCATAACTCTTTACCGACTTATGATTTTATAAAACTGTCGATTACAGCGTTCATGTAGCGTTAAAATCTATAGGATTCCATACACAAATCTAGGATTTGAGTTGGTTGACTTTTTGGTCAACGGATTGCCTTGATTTGCGTACCATGGATCACAAATCCATAAAGTTGACTTTGTTTGGACCAAAATTAGGGTTTAACAAAATCAGATAATAATAAGATTAAAAATACTATTTTAGGTTATTTATTCAGAATTAAAAATTAATTAAAATGGAGGAACCTATTCACCCACTTTTGTAACCTAACTTGTTTAATTTATGTGACGGGTAGATCGGACAACGCCTTGAGTTGCGACTTCATCCTTTTTTCAGAGCAGGCAAGTATATCTTGCCATTGTACTGTTATTTATATTCTATTTGTTGCATGCATCTTTATTTTCTGTTTTTAGTTCATATATTTTAATTGTTATATAAAATGCACGCGACAGTGTCGTCGCGATATGTTTTTATTATGTATATGCATTGATCTTGTTTATGAGACTACCCTATTATCATGTAGCATCATTAGGTTCATTGGCCAGGACATAGTTGTTACACGAGTGTGAGTCTCATATAGATCACGGACTGCGTGACAGGTTTGGCCTCCTGTACGTATGGGCCGTGCGTTAGGGATAACTGCTGTTAGAAACTTTGTATGCTAGAAGACCTGGCAGTTATTAGAGGTATTATCGTGTCATGAATGTGACATGCTTAGAGTATAGGATGGGGGAGAACAACAAGTACTGCATTTGAGCTTCTTTGTACTTTTCTCCTGTGCGCCCGGATTCTCCACCGGAGATACGGGTGGTGATGACCACTATATATTATGTACTATCAGGCGGGCCACCGGCGTTCAAAAGATGATGTACCTTTTAGGCCCCTGGATCTTCAATAGAGAACCATGCCAAATCCTAGTTTTCAGCCAGATATCTCACTTGTGGGAAAAAGTGTTCTTAACTGCATTCACTTAGACGGTTAGGCGACCCCATTGGATGTTTATATTTTAATACTTTATTGGCTTGTGTTTTATATATCTTGTTATGTCCCTCTGAGGACCTGGTCCCTTTCCAGATATAGATGAGCAGGTGTACCAGCAGGAGTATGTACCTGGACCTGACGCTACCTATCAGACTGAGGAGGTCTTACCTTCGAATTATATGTGATTCATTGCAGCTGTTTAGAGATTCTAGTTGCTATTATTTTTAAGACATTTATTCTTATATTAGAGTTTATTCTCTTCTCTCTTTATTAGTTTATTATAGTCCATTTGCAGTGGATTTGTTTCCATCCGACTATCATACTTTGAGACTACTTATTTGATATTCAGTTATTGATTTCCATTTATCTATTATTTGTGCTGTGGATGAGATATAGATTTGTGTGTGACTTATTGTGACAGTATATTACCACTATGGATTGGATATTTATGTACAGCGTACATGTGTATATGGTTTCCATATATTAGAGTTCGTATACATACCGCTGGCATGTAACGTATTCCTAGTCCTACGTATTTTAGGACTGGGGCGTGACAACGTATCCATTTATGGACACGTAGATAGTCTCACAATACTAATCTAAGTCTAATTAGACTAAATTAGTCTTATAATACACTCTTGATGTGTCAATCTCATAATTCTCCCAAATTGGATACAAAAACCTATATAAAAATCACAATAAGGGTCAATTTAGCCTTGAACTTGTTCCTATTGGTAGCCCTATAGCATGGGTGGTTTCTAATGGTTAAATATATAATTTAGAAGTTATAATGAAAAGGAATTCAAAATTTACCAATTGGGAGACGAATTCCCAATGAAATACTGAATGGACACGATCCAAACACGATATCTTCACCAAAGCTCTTTTCCTTGTGCTCTTTACTACCCCAAGCTCCAAAGCTCCTTGAGGAATGAGAATGTGAGGGAATGTGAAGGAATTGAGAAAAAAATTGATAGAGGAAATGAAGGGAATTGGGGATCTAGAATTGAGGATCTAAAATGAATGCAAATAAGGATGAGAGAGAAAGAGATGAGTCCTCTCTTAAAGTGGCCGGCCCTTTCCCTCTACCTCAAGTCACCTCCAATTGTTTAGTTTGCCCCCACATGATGAATTATGGGGAAATAATTAGGGAGACTATTTTGGGAAATTCTACACTAATGCAAATTAGTCTAATCCTACTAATTAATTAGTAGGAATGGTCCATTGGGCTTGGTTCATGTTGTGCTCACAAGTTATCATGACAAGTTCTAATTGGGTTCACATGTGTCAAGTCTAACTATTTTCTAGCCTACTAACTATAATTAAAATATAGCACAACCACAAATATTAATATAGCATACTAATTAATTATTAAATCACTAAAATAATATAACTATGCTAAATGACTAAATTACCCCTATTTGGAAAAGTGAGGGTGACAAACC
The DNA here is from genome assembly GCA_036927795.1 of Iris macrosiphon. Classification (NCBI taxonomy): domain Eukaryota; kingdom Viridiplantae; phylum Streptophyta; class Magnoliopsida; order Asparagales; family Iridaceae; genus Iris; species Iris macrosiphon. The sequence continues at coordinate 104,008,812 of JAYESA010000018.1, forward strand.
TACCCTTAGAAAAATTTTGTCCTCGAAATTCAAGGAAGAAACTAACTACACAAGTAATCACAACATGCAAGAAAGAATTATACCTCACGGATCAAACAGATAAGGATATCGCTCGCGCATCTCGGCCTCTCACTCCTAGGTAGACTTCCCTGGAGAGTGATACCTCCATGGAACGCATACCAAAGGAAATTCACACATACATCCCTATAATTCAGACTGAACTAGCAGTCACTTGGCCTGAACACTCGCCATCCAACTATCCTAAATCCTCCCTAACTGTCACTGCTCTAAGTTTTCCCTAACCCCAGCTCCTCTAAAGTACTGTGCGCTATGCTGAATGCACACAGCTGTAGCATATACCCAGATTGTAGTGCAACCTGGATTGCTCTCTACTAGAGCCCCCCTACATAATTGAACACTCAAGCACACAAACCTGCTTATCCCCCTCACTAACTACCTGGCTGTAGCTGTGGACAAACTGTCCATGTATTAGACTTCACAAATAAACCCCCACATTGGCCTGAGCACATACTTCCTTTCACTAAAACCCAATATTAGCACACCCATGACAGTCTCAAGTATCTAAGCATGATACCAATATAATTTGATACCCAATCTCACCAACTAAGATACTCAATATATACATAACACTCTCAAATACACCACACACCCACACAAGGCTATATAACAAATACCTAATGTGCACCACTCTATGATACACCCCAAATCTATGATGCGCTCATGATACACACTCCCAAACATCACAATACACTACCAAATTCATAGAACACAATTAATATATAAAATATAACTAGAATTTAGTAAAGTTAAGTAATTCAAATGGATCTATAATAATTTAACACAATGGATCACTAATACATACCAATTCAATCCACCCCATGGGATATCATACTAAAGACTCAATGTATCCAATTACGGACATAAGGATACCAACGTACAACCAAATGGACACTAATAATTCCCATGAGGACACGAATAACTCATTTGATGCACATAATTTAGATTTCCCCCAAATTCAGCCCAAAACTCAATAATTCTCATGACACAAGTATTGATCTACCAATTGAAAGGCCTCTACTACATAGATATATCACTGGAGGGTCAATTTCAACCATAAAAAGGTTTCTATAGGTTATGTGGGTGTTACTAACCATGAAATTGATGAAAATAAGAGAATTACCTAGTGTTTGTGTAGCTCCTTTGAAGAACTCTGAATTTGGACACGAGAAAGATGAATCAGACACAATCCACCAATGCTTAGACTTCTCTTCAAGCCTCCTCAAGTTCTCCAAGATCCCTGCTCTCTAATGGAGGAAGAATGAGTAGTTTTGGTAGAAAATTGGGTTTGGATCTTAAATTCTAGATTTAGAAATTAGAGGAAAATAAAATAAATGTTGCTTGGGAAAGAAGTAGGGATAATTGGAGGGAAAATAGATTTTGAATTCTTCATGCAAGGCGACCACTACATAAGGCTTAGAATTGATTTAAATTACTAATTGTGCCACTCTACCATCTAATATAATTTCAAAATAAGAGGGAAGAAAATCTAATTAGTTATAGAAGAAATCTCCACAACTAATAGAAAATATTCTCTTCATGATACTAACTAATTTAATTAGAGTAACTATGGTCATTAATTAGCACTAACATACCACTAACACCTAACACCTAACACCTAACAATTTAATTATAGTAATTAACATACAATATAATATAATAAAATAAAATTTAGCATAAGCAAAATTATAAAATACCCCTAGGGTAAAAATAATGGTTACATGCTCCCACTTTCATTCCGGAATGGGTAAAGGCTGAGGCAATCCTCCTGGTCTCTGACGTTCTGCCTTTACTTGTTGGAATACTAAGCATCTCGAGACGAATCTGGCTACATCTCTCTTCATCCCATACCATCATACATGTTCTCTCAGGTCTTTGTATATCTTTGATGCCCCTGGGTGGATAAAGTATTAGGATTGGTGGGCCTCATGCATAATCTCCTCCCTTAAGCTCCCATTGGGTACACAAAGTCTAGTGCCATGCTTTAGTGTCCTATCTCCTGTATTGATGAAGTCCTTAAGCAACCCTGCTTGTACTTGGGCTATGATGCAACAGAGACTCTTTGTAACCACCACTTCCACTAGTAGGAATATTTTTATCATTTCACTGTTGTTTGTTAATTATATATTATAATTATATTAGTTTTTGTTAGTATACTAGCTAATTAGAATTTATTAGTGTTAGTTATTGCTAATTAATATTAGTTATGACTTTAGTTAATTAGAATTAATTAGTTAGTGTTATGGATAGGATATTTTCCTATTATTTAGTTAGATTTCTTTCTAACCCAAATAGATTCCCTTCATGGTAATTTTAGAACTTAATTAGAGAATAGAGAGGGACAAACTTGACATTGTAGCATCACCCCAACCTACTATAAGAGATATGTCCAAAGTAACTTCTTCTCCAATTTTTTTATATCATTAGCCTCATTTCTTCCTAAAGTGACTTCTTCCCTAATTCATCAAATTCCATACCAAATTTTACCCAAACTACCTCAATCCCTATTCATTATGATTCCCATGTGTCATGACCCGCACCCGGATATTCGGATACGAGTACATGGTTACGCCCAGCCTATACCGCAGAATTGACGGTAGAACGCTGTCTGGGTCATTTTTAACTATCTAACATCTCAACAATATAATATGGTACCTGTCAATCATCTCAACTCCAAAAGGAGGAGCAATACGGTATCTCACATGAATAACTAATCTCAATCATAAAATAAACTAAGGAAGAATAATGCACGAATAGAATAATGAAGGAAAGAATAAAGATACAATCCACAATCTGAAATAATATACAAGATGTGAATCCACCAAAATAATAGTATAATACAATCCAATACAAATATAATCTAGACCTCCTCAGGTTCTGCAACTAAGTCCTCCTGGTCTATATGAGTATCCTCTATAGGTACGCCGTCCTGCGGCCCGTAGAATGTGGGACACTGCTCTATTAGCCAATCATCTGAAAAAATATATCCAGTTAGGATTGGAGCAAATTAAATACCTCTGAAAGCAGTTTCAATAGCATAATCGAGCATGTAAACAGATATAGAAATGAAATACAAGATCATTAAACATATGTATGAATGAATAATAGATATACAGGTAATGTACGAGATTATAGATCAATAATATGAATATCAGCAATATGATAAAGTAACTGCAATCTAACTAATGTATCTCAGAATATATGTAAACCCCCTCACCCAAAATTAGGCCTACTTGGCATAGATAGAGAAATTAAGTCTAATTAGAATCCAATTAGAATTAGAAACACGGCAATTATTTATTATGCGATATTTTATATCGCATAGCGCACCTTACCGTTGCTTCGATAATTGGAGCACCACACTAGCCATTGCCTTTCTACAAATTTTATAACCTTGTCCTAGACATGACCGCCTACTATTATGACCTTTGTGTAACTTATAATATTGCTTTCTTGTGCTATATTTTAGTCAAACAATTAACGTTGCAGACGTTATTATTGTAATTCTAAATAAGTACGACTCTGTACCCTTGTGTGTTCCAATCGAAATTAGAGACACAACCTTGACCGTTTTATACAACCCAAAATTTTTAAAATTCTATACTGTACCCTCTACGTCCCTGACACTTGTGTCCCACCTAATTTTATTCCCATGTACTTCTAATTAATTCTAGAATACCGTGTACGGTATTATAAGCAATTAAATCTATTTTTCATCTTTGTGCAATTTTTCTAATTGTTGGGGGACTTTTATGCAAAAATGCATTGAGGTGTCCCCACCATTGGACAATACGGGAAGAAACCCAATTTTCTCCTTCACATAATTTTTTCCCAAAATTTTTGGAATGTGCAACGCACAACATCGTCCCATTTATTTTAAATCCCATCCTTGCATTTTAAACCATGTAATTTATAGCCCAACATCCTCATGTGAGCCAAAGCCCAAACCCAAGAAGATGTTGACCAAGTCAAACTATTCCTAGGTTAACCCAAACAAAAAGTTTACATATAAATATATCACATGTTCGTTATTCACCAAAACCTATTTTCACCCAGCCGAATACTGTTCATTCTCCCCCTCCCCATCTCCTGTGCACGACCTCCGCTGCCAACCGCCGGCCGGAGTTGCCCCAGCCGCCGGACCCGACCCGAACCACCTCCTCCCTACACTCTTCTCCTTCCTCCTCTCCCTTTGCCCCTCGTCGGACTCGCCATCACCATCACCATGGCCCTCCCCCATGGTCGGAGACCCATCCCTTCTCCTCCCTCGACTCGACCTGCCTGTGAGTCGGCCCCGACCCCGACGATACAGCGCAGGCGACTCCCCGCCGACGGAGTCGATAGCACCCCCACCACCATCGTCTCCACCTCACCTCCGCCACCTCTCCTACCTACTCGACTCGACATAGCCGGAGTCGAGCAGCAGCCACCCCGACTCGACAGCTCCCTCTCCTCCTCTTCTCCACCTCCCTGTCATCCCCTCCGGTGAACCCGATTGTGCATCCCTGAGCCGACCAGACCACGACCCCGTCTCCACCACCATTCATCCTCCCGGCCTCCTCCTTGCTCCCTCTGCCGGACCTCCCTCTCCTCCTCTTCCTCTGCCCCTCGCAGGAACACCGCCGGCACCACGACCACACCACCAGCCCAACACCACCACCCCTTCCCTGAACTCTTCTCCTTCCTCCCATCGACATCCACCTCTCCCTTCCCTGGCCTGAGCTCCTCCCCATGGCCGGACTTCCCTGGCTTGAGCTCCTCCCCCATTGGCCGGACTTCCCTGGCCTGAGCTCCTCCCCCATGGCCGGACCCTTGGCCAAAGTTCAGACACCACCACCTACATTATCAAAACTGCCATCAACATCACCATTACCACAAATATCATCTCCAACATTATCACCATCACCACCATTACAATCACCATCATCGTTACCAATACCTTAACCCTAATCGCCCTCGTCGTCGTCCTCGTCATCGTCGTGTCATCGTCATCGCCACCATCATCGTAGCCAGCCATCATCTTCACCTCCTTATCATCGTCATTATCATCGTCGTCACCATCAAACTTTCATCATTATCATCGTCCTTGTCATCACCATTGTCCACGTCATCGTCTTCATCGTCATCATCACCTCCATAGTCAACGTCGTTATTATCGTCATCACCATCGCAATTGACGTCGACATCGTCATCATCCCCATCATCATGAGCATCAACATTATCATCTTCCCTATCATCGTCTCAGCATGGTCATCATCATCATCTCATAATTGTCGTCATCATCATTAGCATCATCGATATCACCATCACCCATATCCTCCCCATTATTACCATTATCCCAGCCACCACCTACAGAATCCTCCTCACCTCATCACCTAATCACCCTAGTAAGTATCACCCTTAACCATCACCCTTAGCAACCTCAATCCTCGTCATAACCCTCGTCACTATCGACATCATAGACCTGTCACCCTTACCCGATAACCCGCAGCAGTCACCCCGATTCCCGTACCTATGCACGCTAACCCCAAAGATCTGTTGGATTTACCTGCATGACTTCCGTTAGCTGGTTATGGGTACTACTGCAGCTCTCTTGCCAGGCAAGTATACCTTGCCCTTGTTGTACTGTTTAAATTCTGTACTATTAATTGCATATTTATATTATAAAACTGTGTGCGTCCGAGAGAGACTCGGGTGCAGTCAACGGAGGCATTGACGTTCGGACTTGTGTCTGACCTAGTGTCTAGTAGACCCACCTAAAGTTGTAGAGTTATTGGTATGAATCCCAGGCCTTGACATATTTTTTACATGTGTTATGAGTCTCATGTAGGGCACGGTCCTGCGTATGTGGTTGGTCACCTGTACGTGTATGCATGCAACGGATAGGGTATAACTGCTAATAGTGATGCATATTAGAAGACTTAGCAGTTATTAGTAGGCGGAGCATAGTCTATCGTGGTACGACGGTCTAATCCTTGTCCTTGTTTGGTTGTAAGGATTGGACTATTGTTTTAATGATAGACTATGAGCCAGAGTTACGATGCCTCGGCGTAGTAGCTGAAGCGTATTGTGGATACAACATGCTTAGATCATCGGGCGGGGAGGACTACTAGTAGGCATATGGGATACCCACTTCCTTTATTCAGATTCCCCGTTCGACGGAACAATATAGACATTATATACTTGCAGATTCCCCGTTCTTCGGAGCGGTATGGACGTTATATTATTCAGATTCCCCGTTCTTCGGAGCGGTATGGACGTTATACTATACAGATTTCCCGTTCTTCGGAACGGTATGGACGTTATTATATTACAGTGCCCAGGTATGGGGGCATATGTGGCATATACTAGCCAGTTGTCACGATTGGTGAATTATGTCAGCATATGTCTAGCCTACACTTTCCCATATACTCAAGTCGTCCTCAAGTTGCATTTCACTTAGATGGTTATGTCACCCTTGAGTTTTTACAGTATTTACTTTATGGCATGCTTTTATGTATCTTGTTATGTCCCTCTGAGGACCTGGCCCTTTCCAGGTATATTGTTCATGAGTATTCGCAGGAGCACAGATTCTGGACTGGTTGCGTACGTTCCGAGGAGTCCTCTCTTCGAGCCACGTGATTGTTAGATATGGTACTTATATTGTATTTATCTTATTTATTCCATATTCTAGTTCGGCAGTGGATTTATTTCTATCCGACTATCACCTTTAGATACTTTTCATAGAGATTTAGTTTCATTGCTACTGGTTATTTAATTATATTGATTTTATGGATGAGATCTAGATTATACCATGTGACTTGTGATGGATTTATACCACTGATGAATTATTATTCATATTACAACGTACGTGTGATGTGGTTTCTATATATTGGAGTGCCATATTCATACGGCTGGCATGCTTACGTCCTAGTCCTACGTATTTTGGGACTGGGACGTGACATATTTTTAGTGGTGGCCCATGCAGGTCAAGAGCATATTGTCTCGGTTACGTTACTGTTCCAAGCAAGCCTGCACCTAGGATTAGAGTATAGGATCTCATCCACAACTGACTATGACTCATCCTCCTCCCAATCTATTCTATTTGAATAATTGTATCCCGCTTGATTCATGTGCTTCCCTAATAAGTTCATAGAGTATAGCCTTCTCCTAGAATATAGAAGTCCCCGTTGTTAGATAATAAGTAGGGTAACCTTCCTATTAAGAGTAACTAGAACCCTGACACGTCACTATGTTTAGAATATTTAAGTAAACCCTAGCATCCTTATCTAAAGAATGGCTTACCATTATTCCTTGACATAATTATGAATGACTTAAGAGTAGTATAGGCACTACTAGAGCTAGTTAGAGATTTGACCCTAATGTTTGACCCTAGTTTTGAGGAACCAATAGAAATCCAAGATAGAATGTTAGGACTGAACCTAATTTGCATAGTGAATAATGTTAGGATATAGATCCTTGTCTCGATATTAGCAGACAGTACCTCAGGAAGCCAAGAGCAACGAGTATGACGTCCCCCTTGATCATACCTCAAACACAGAGATTTGCTCGCCACCTTCCCCGTAGGAAACCATGATATTATCTTGAGTTCCTCTATTTTAATTTTATATCATGTTCCTCCAAAACCTTAGCGTTCGCTAATTGTACGACGACTAAATTATGATTATTGCTTTCTTCATCTTTTAACTCGTGCCACATAACTCTTATGATTGAAGGCCAAGTGATCTTATTCTATGTTAGGATATATAGTTTGTTAGGATGATAATTGTAATCTTGAACTTTGAATTTTGTGCGTGATAGTTAGAATTTGATAGTTTGAGTTGTTCCCTTAGATTGTGATCCGACTATTCTTAGTTTAAATCACGTAATATGTACCCTACCTCAATTTAGATTATATCCTCTTTTCCCTTGAAGACCAGTAACTTCTCCATTCATACTATTGATACTTGTTCTATGAGCACTATGATTAAGACTTAAGATGACCATTACCTATATAATATGATAGGATACCCTAATAAGTACCAAGACCTTTCCCTTGTATGCCCTAACAATAGTTCTACTTTATTTTACAAGAACTTTATTAATTTGTAGGATCCCTTTAAGACTGTCACTGTATTAGTTTATTGTTTTAAGTTGGGTAGTATGCCTCACAATACCATATAGCCCTGTTGACCCATTGATGAAGTATAATAGGATGACACAACTTTAGACTTGCATAAGAAGATAGTGTTTATTCAGACTGTAGAAATTAGAGGCCCATACCCCTATTTGGTCGACTAGCAACTTAGACAAGGAGTTAGTATGACAACTGTAGAGATTGTAGAGTCTTAATTTTGTATCTTGTTTGGTTTTAGGAACTTAAATTATTTTTGTACCTCCTTTCATCATAATCTAGCGTACTTATATTTTTGTACTACCTTGACTTATGTTGCTGTTACAGCCTAATTTTGCAAGCTCATTCTTTTATCAAGCTTGTTCACGACATATGTATTATTGGACGCGTACACTAATACATTTCAGAATCAGTGTATTACGGTCTGATTAACCATAGTGTGCTTGGTTCGCCCTTCACATAACTACTTTACGTGGATTGAGATATATAGTGATTAGTAGACGAATGTACTTGCCCTCTAGATATGTCTGAGCATATCGTATCCGTTACATAACTGTACTGATGCGAGCATGTGAATAGGAATTACCAAAATAGGATTTTAATCCACAACTGCCTTGACAATTCCCATTGAATTCTTTAAAATGCCTTGATCCCCATACTTCTAATCTATTACCTCCCCTTGAACTCCTTATTATTGTTTTTCATCTTCCCTTATTTCGGAAAGACGAAACCTCATGCCTAGCATAAGTTGATACGCTGGTAGTATTAGATATACCCTGTAGGCCAATTATATTATTTGATGATTATTTTGTAACCAAGGGCATATTACGTGTAATATATTTGGTGTTAAAATTTTTGAGGATTGAGTAACATGATTAAGTAAAAATTGAGGAATGAGATTTCTTAAATATAAGAGCCTTATGTGATAGATGGGTAAATTCTAAGTTGGGTAGCAGTTGCATTATCAGCTTGAGAGAAATTTCTTTAGATTGTGATCGAGCAAAATTTGATAGAAAGGTTCAAGTTACTTTAATTTTTAGAATTTTGGACGAATAAGTAAAAGGATGAGGATCAATAAATTTCAATTTTTAGCACATGATTTGAATTTTTAGAATTGGGAGTTGAATCATCGATTTAAATCTTGAGAAAAATAAATAGAACTCTAAATATGAACATGGTCGGATTAAATTCCAAATTCGATGACTTAAATTAAGAATTAAAATTTTTGAGTGTTGGATCACCTATTGGAAATATTGAGGATGTAAATTTAAAGTAAAATCGAAAGAGTATAGAATTCATAAGTTAAAAATAGAAATAAAATTTTGATTAGAATAATTTTTAAAAGAGATTTTGTTAGTTGGAGATCGCGATATAAAATTTGATATGCGAATATGTTATATAAATTAAAACTAAATTTGGATGTTGATGAGGAAGTACGATAGGTTGAAATTTGATTTGAACGGTGACCATCTTAATTTTGAAGTGATTACGAAGGATTGATGAGAATTTTAATTATCGCAAAGATATTACGATTAACTTGCCTTATATATGTAAAGGAATAACAGACTATACCTTATTTTCAATTTCGAGGACAAAATTATTTTAAGTTGGGTAGATTGTAAACCCCCTCACCCAAAATTAGGCCTACTTGGCATAGATAGAGAAATTAAGTCTAATTATAATCCAATTAGAATTAGAAACACGACAATTATTTAATTATGCGATATTTTATATCGCGTAGTGTACCTTACTGTTGCTTCAAAAATTGGAGCACCACACTAGCCATTGCCTTTCTATAAATTTCACAACCTTGTCCTAGACATGACCGCCTACTATTCTGACCTTTGTGTAACTTATAATATTGCTTTCTTGTGCTACATTTTAGTCGCACAATTAACTTCGCGGACGTTATTATTATAATTCTAAATAAATTCGACTCTGTACCCTTGTGCGTTCCAATCGAAATTGGAGACACAACCTTGACCATTTTATACAACTCGAATTTTATTAAAATTCTATACTGTACCCTCTACGTCCCTGACACTTGTGTCCCATCTAATTTTATTCCTATGTACTTATAATTAATTCCAGATCACCGTGCGCAGTATTATAATCAATTAAATCCAATTTCCGTCTTTGTGCAATTTTTCTAATTGTTGGGAACTTTTATGCAAAAACGCATTGAGGTGTCCCCACCATTGGACAATACGGGTAGAAACCCAATTTTTTCCTTCACATGAATTTTTCCCAAAATTTTTGGAAAGTGCAACGCGCAACATCGTCCCGTTTATTTTAAACCCCATCCTTGCATTTTAAACCATATAATTTATAGCCCAACATCCTCATGTGAGCCAAAGCCCAAACCCAAGGAGATGTTGACCAAGTCAAACTATTCCTAGATCAACCCAAACCAAAAAGTTTACATATAAATATATCACATGTTCCTTATTCACCTAAACCTATTTTCGCCCAGCCGAATACAGTTCATTCACCCCATCCCCATCTCTTGTGCACGACCTCCGCTGCCAACCGCCGGCCGGAGTTGCCCCAGCCGTCGGACCCGACCCGAACCACCTCCTCCCTACACTCTTCTCCTTCCTCCTCTCCCTTTGCCCCTCGGCGGACTCTACATCACCATCACCATGGCCCTCCCCCATGGCCGGAGACCCATCCCTTCTCCTCCCTCGACTCGACCTACCTGTGGTCGGCCCCGACCCCGACGGTACAGCGCAGGCGACTCCCCGCCGACAGAGTCGACAGCACCCCCACCACCATCGTCTCTACCTCACCTCCGCCACCTCTTCTACCTACTCGACTCGACATAGCCGGAGTCGAGCAGCAGCCACCCCGACTCGACAGCTCCCTCTCCTCCTCTTCTCCACCTCCCTGTCATCCCCTCTGGTGAACCCGACTGCGCAGCCCTGAGCCGACCGGACCATGACCCCGTCTCTACCACCATTTATCCTCCCGGCCTCCCCCTTGCTCCCTCAGCCATACCTCCCTCTCCTTCTCTTCCTCTGCCCCTCGTCGGAACGCCGCCGACACCACGACCACACCACCAGCGCAACACCACCACCCCTTCCCTGAAATCTTCTCCTTCCTCCCATCGACATCCACCTCTCCCTTCCCTGGCCTGAGCTCCTCCCCCATGGCCGAACTTCCCTGGCCTGAGCTTCTCCCCCACTGGCCGAACTTCCCTGGCCTGAGTTCCTCCCCTATGGCCGGACCCTTGGCCGGAGTTCAGACACCACCACCTACATTATCAAAACCACCATCAATATCACCATTACCACAAATATTATCTCCAACGTCATCACCATCACCACCATTACAATCACCATCATCGTCACCAATACCTTAACCCTAATAGCCCTCGTCCTTCTACTCGTCATCGTTGTGTCATCGTCATCGCCACCATCATCGTAGCCAGCCGTCATCATTACCTCCTTATCATCGTCATTATCATCGTCGTCACCATCAACCTATCGTCATAATCATCGTCCTTATCATCACCATTGTCCACGTCATCATCTTTATCGTCATTATCACCTCCATAGTCATCGTCGTTATCATCGTAATCACCATCGCCATCGACACCGACATCGTCATCATCCCCATCATCATGAGCATCAACATTATCATCTTCCCTATCATCGTCTCAGCATGGTCATCATCATTATCTCATCATTATCGTCATCATCATTAGCATCATCGATATCACCATCACCCACATCCTCCCCATCATCACCATCATCCCAGCCACCACCTACAGCATCCTCCTCACCTCATTACCTAATCACCCTAGTCAGTATCACCCTTAACCATCACCCTTAGCAACCTCAATCCTCGTCATAACCCTCATCATCATCGACATCATAGACCCGTTACCCTTGTCCGACAACCCGCAGCAGTTATCCCGATTCCTGTAACTGTGTACGCTGACCCCGAAGATCTGTTGGATTTACCTGCGCGACTTCCGGAGCTGGTTATGGGTACTACACAGCTCTCTTGCCAGGCAAGTATACCTTTCCCTTGTTGTACTGTTTAAATTCTATATTATTAATTGCATGTTTATATTATAAAACTGTGCGCGTCCGGGAGAGACTCGGGTGCAGTCAACGGAGGCATTGACGTTAGGACTTGTGTCTGACCTAGTGTCTAGTAGACCCACCTAAAGTTGTGGAGTTATTGGTATGACTCCCAGGACTTGACATATTTCTTACACGCGTTATGATTCTCATGTAGGGCACGGTCCTGCGTATGTGGTTGGCCACCTGTACGTGTAGGCGTGCGACGGTATAACTGCTAATAGTGATGCATGTTAGAAGACTTAGCAGTTATTAGTTGGCGGAGCATAGACTATCGTGGTACGACGGTCTAATCCTTGTCCTTGTTTGGTTATAAGGATTGGGCTATTGTTCTAATGATAGACTATGAGCTAGAGTTACGACGCCTCGGCGTAGTAGCTGAAGCGTGTTTTGGATACAACATGCTTAGATCATTGGGCAGGAAGGACTACTAGTAGGCGTATGGGACACCCACTTCCTTTATTCAGATTTCCCGTTCGACGGAATGGTATGGACGTTATATACTTGCAGATTCCTCGTTCTTCGGAGCTGTATGGACGTTATATTATTTAGATTCCCCGTTCTTCGGAGGTTTGGACGTTATACTATGCAGATTCCCCATTTTTCGGAACGGTATGGACGTTATTATATTGCAGTGCCCAGGTATGGGGGCATATGTGGTATATACTAGCCAGTTGTTACTGTAGAAGCATAAAAAATACGCTGGATGGCTCTACGCAACATGGTGATGCAGGGCAGCGTAAGCAGGGGACCTCAAGGCCATCAAGAGTGCAGCGGAGCTTTTCTGCTAAGCACGGCATAAAATATGATGGAACCATCCGCATAAGATACAGTATGTCCAGGCTGCTTCAGCTTAGACGGGGTGCTTCATCGCCTCCATGGCGTAAAACTTATCCGCTTTCAAAGCAGAGTTAAAGTGTACGAGGAACGCTTCGTCTTCCCAGAAATGAACCTGTCAAGTCACACAGTGAACCTGACATCTGACTCCTGACAAAAAGTGCTGTACGGCTACCCAGACGACGGCTGGAAAGATGGCAGACCACTCAGGATGCGCCCCACAGTATGATGGCGGATCTCTGCATTTAATGCAGAGGATTTGATTAAATATCACCGAACCGTCGTTTACTGACATCCCCTCAGTGGAGACTGCTTTTACGCATATAAGGGGATACGCTGCCTTGTTTTACACAGGCAAACGCGAACTATTTATGCTCCGTGGAAGATAAACAGACTGCCACGTCAAAAGCTGCCCTTTGTACAGGGCTCGAGGCACGTCTCTGCACCGAATGCTCAGAATGGTGGCAGGCCTTCAGAACACGTCTCTGCAATTAATGATGATGGCGGATCTCTGCATTTAATGCGAGAGATTTGATTATATCTCCAAGAGCCGTGATTTTGGCTAAAGACGTCCACATCACCTCGGCTTCTACGCCCATTCAGCTTTTGTGACTGCTCGGCCTCTACGACCACTCTGGCACGTTATGCAACGGCCTCTACGCCCATTCAGCTTCTGTGTCCGCTCGGCTTCTATGCCTCGTCAGCTTCTATGCTCGTTCGGCTTCTATGCTTATTCGGCTTTTGTGCTTATTCGGCTTCTATGCCATCAGGCTTCTACGCCTACTCGGCTTCTATGCCTACTTGGCTTCTACGCTATGGTGACAGACATTGACTTCTATGCCAACCTCTTCTACACGAGGTATATCTACCTACGTGGCTTCTACGTCGTGATCTTCTTAGCGATTATACGCATTTTGTCCCTTAGTTGGACCCGCGTCACACGCTCATTCAAAGGATCATCTATACGCAGGCTTTGGTTATTTTAACCGTTGTGTAAAAGGGTACAGTACTTTCTACTACTCGGTATCCACACCGATTGAGTGGTCACTATCACCAAAACTCTATAAATAGAGACCTCTATCAACAGAGGAATAGGTGGAAAGATCGAACAAAGGTCGAAAGATCGAACAAAGGTCAAGACTTTAAAAATCGAACAAGGTCGAAACTTTGAAAGAGGAACGAACCACGGGTCGAAATATTAGAGATTAAGGAGAGATCAAAGAGTCTTTGAGAGAGAGAGAGAGAGAGAAGCATCCAGAGCTCAGGCAAAGAGTAGCGATCAACGACATTGGCATCGTGTATCCACTCTCTTCCTCCACCTACGAAGCTGCTTTCCGTCTTCCACGACACTTCTTCACCATCGTGTAGTCCAAGGGCTAAAGTGATCGACTGCAGATCAGAAACCTATAGCAATAATCTACCCAGATTAAATAAATTGTACTCCTACATCCTCGTATAGGATCAAATTGTACAAGTTCGTTTGTAAACCAACGAAGGTGGGTTTTGTGCAAACCTCGTATTATATACATTTCGTTCTTTCGTTTAAATACCACAAACAAGATGGCGACTCTGCTGGGGACATCTTTCTCTTCTGATGAGGAAGCGATTGCTCAACACGATACGGTATCCGTGGGATCCGTGAAGAAGATATTGGTCGTCCAGTTCGACCAGTCTGCCTACGAAGACATGCTTCAGACGGGGGGTAGCTCTCACTCTCTCTCTGTACAAAACAACAGGAAGCTGCGCAAGGTCTGGATGCCCAAGACATCCTCTACCATTCCTGTGGACTCTCCGATCTCTCCGATCTCTCCGACCAATGAGGTTGTAGCATTGCTCCCTCTGTGCCCTGCACGTAAAATTCAGTCTCCCGCTACGCGCGGTACAGATGAAACTTCGGGCAAAGCCTCAGCGCTAACCCAGAAGTATCCACCGTGCCCTGCACGTAAAATTTATTCTCCCGCTACGTGCGGTACAGACAAAAATTCAGGCAAAGCCTCAGCGCTAACCCAGAAGTATCCACTGCGCTCTACGCGTAGAAACCAGTCTCCCGCTATGCGCGGTACAGACAAAACTTCGGACAAAGCCTCAGCGCTAACCCAGAGGTATCTATTGCGCTCTACGCGTAAAAACCAGTCTCCCGTCCGTGGCGGAATAGACAAAACTTCGAATGATGCCTCAGCGCCAAATCGAAAGTACAAAGCACGCTCCGCGCGTAAGACAACATCTGACCTCTACGGGGAACCAGATGACCCCTCTGATCTCCGCAAGGGAAAGCAAGCGGCGAGCTACTTAACTTCTCGGCATTCACGCCAGCAAGGGAATAATCTACCCACCCTCCAAATTATGCGAGAAGCTGATGGCCGCCTGAGGACATCCTCAGCCTTTCGCCAACCAGAGCGAAGCTCCAAATTATGCCAAGCGAAGTCCCTAAGCATACAGAAGGCTCGATTGACGGAAAGACACGCTCCTCGGAGATTATCCGCCAACCCAGGGAGTTTGTTATGTTCATATTACCTCTGAATAAACCATTCTGGTCCGGCTATCGATTATCATGTTCATATTACCTCTGATATCGATTGTCATCTCAACTTAGCACCCGTACTTAACTCTAAGTACGCCAGTGGTGTTGAGTCCACAAAAACTGCCAGGTCCATATTTACCACAGAGTAGATGTATGTCTCTATCCCCGATAGAGTCACAACCCAGAGAGTTTGTTATGTTCATATTACATCTGAACAAACCATTCTGGTCCGGCTATCGATTATCATGTTCATATTACCTCTGATATCGATTGTCATCTCAACTTAGCACCCGTACTTAACTCTAAGTATGCTAGTGGTGTTGAGTCCACAAAAACTGCTATGTCCATATTTACCTCTGAGCAGATATATGCCTCTATCCCCGATAGAGTCACAACCCAGGGAGTTTGTTATGTTCATATTACCTCTGAACAAACTATTCTGGTCCGGCTATCGATTATTATGTTCATATTACCTCTGATATCGATTGTCATCTCAACTTAGCACCCATACTTAACTCTAAGTACGCCAGTGGTATTGAGTCCACAAAAACTGCCATGTCCATATTTACCTCTGAGCAGATGTATGCCTCTATCCCCGATAGAGTCACAACCCGGGGAGTTTGTCATGTTCATATTACCTATAAACAAACCTTCCTAAATTCGGCTGTCACGACCCGCACCCGGTTTAGGGGCACGAGTGCGTGGGTACGTCCAGCCTACGCCGCAGCATCGGCGGTAGAACGCTGTCTAGGTCAAGTACTATCTCTAAAATCTCACGCTAGTATCCAACTCCATAAGGAGATTCGGATAACACTATAAAATATTAACAACATACTCAATCACAACTACAGCACGATAGGAATTTAAGAATAAAGAATACAACACAAGCCTAGTAACAAAAATCATACCTGCAATCAGTAACATCCAATCCTCAAGTGTCGGAACCAAGTCCACTAAGGTTACAGTCTGGAAAAATATTTTCCAGTCAGGAAGGAGCAAAGTACATCTCTAAATAGCAGTTCTATATAAATGACATAAACTATGTAGCAGTTCTAGATGGAACATACCAGATGCATGTATAGGTACGAGAAATGTACAATGAAAGAAATACTGGAAAATACTGTAAGTAAATGCAGGAAAAGAAGCAATATGTCAATGAGCAAGAAACCTATGACTAAGTGTGTGAGTACTAGCTTTAACATGTGATCGGCTTGGGAACTTGATCAGGCTGGTTACATGTGATTAGCTATGGTTCATATAAAGTCAGGCTAACCGTTGGTTAGCTATGGTGCATGTAGAGATCAGGCTAATCACACGTAACAGCTATGGAGCATATAAATGGTCAGGCCGCACCCGACGTGAGATGTGGGGTGAGCTATGGTACATATAAAGTTGGGTATGATCACATATCTACACTAAAGTACTCCCCAAACCCCCGACTGGTATAGTAGATCTAATCATGGTACGCTATGGCACAGGATTCCCTAGGAAGGTAGCAAATCTCCCCGGGAATTAGTGTCTGTACATGCACAAGATATCAAGGAAACAAGTCTCGTACAAGCTACACCATGAATAAGGAATAACATCTCATGACGAGATCCGTGTATACCAATCCGTGTAACCATCGTGTCAAGATCATGGATATTTACACTAGATACAGTGAACATAGGAGATATCATAAATTAGAAACTAATCAGAGAATGTACTCGCCTTTGGTCCTTAGCTGGTGAATACCGAGGTCCTGTTCCAAAGTGTCGCCTGGAGGAACCAACAGTCCTAAAGACATATAATAGACAATACAATATTGCATCAGAAGCTATACTAACACACAAGCAAATACTAACTCAGGGCTATGCCAGGTATGGCACTGGTCAATCTAGGGTCGTCTAGTAGATAGATATATAAGACACATTATATCTATTTAATTTATGTATAATATATATATATATATTAGTTAAACCATGTATGTTTACCATGTTTATCAATTTAAAATATACCAGGTGTATATACAATAAATATATACATATATCAATTTTATATATATATTGAAAAATATATTAAATATACCAATAATACATATAGTAGAACACGTATTTATGTATATCAATCATATATATATATTGAAAATATATTAACTGTATGTACAAAATGTATATATATACATTTATACTAATTATACATGTTTGAAAATATTTTAAGTATATATATACAAAATATATATACATATACTAACATTATGTTTTTATACCAAATATATACATATGTATTAAATAAGATACACCTACTATACACCAAAATAAGTTTATACATATATTTACTCTACTCCACAACTCCCATGCACCTGCAAGAATTTCTTGCATTTATTTCAATATGATTTTCCCCTCCAATCCTTTGCCATCTCTCACTAGCTAACATATGCACAGCTATATTGCTTCCTGGCTATAGGAATCCCATTGCAAGAAGAAGTTTTAGCTGGGAAATAGGATAGGTCCTATATCATTCACAAGGACTACTACCCCCATATGCTTCACGTTGCATAAATATTCAGTTAACAAGGGAATAGGTTTCTAAATGAGTATATATGCCAACTAACTCATTCACGTACATTATTAATAGCAGAGTCCTATAGAAAAGAAATTTAACTACTACCATCTATATATAAAGCAAGATGAGACGGTCAAATACCAGAGGGAGAAGGAGGTGCTTCGTTTGTCGGAAAGGAAGCACGGCGAGAACGTTCATGACGTGTGGCCTCGTTCACGATGGGGCTATTGGTGTTGATCGACCACGTACTAAGATGGGAGCACGATGAAGGAGGACACGAGCCTGCTTGAATGGGATCTCGACCTGCTTGGGAGCAGTGTTCTCCCAGTCCAAGATCTTCTCCACGTCCTTGGATGTCACCTGGAACTCGTCGCAGTTCCGGATAGCCGACTCCAGTAGGATCCTTATCGAGTAAGGAAGCCGATCGATCCGGGGGTAGTAGCAGCCGAGCAACAGGCCGGGGTCGAAGCACAGGGAAGGGAGGATGAGCAGCGGGGATGGCGGGTCGCCGGGCCGGAGGTGATGAAGATAGGTGGAGATGGTGGTGGTCGGATGTAGATGATGGAGGTGGTGGTGTGTTAGAGCAGCAGGGGGAAACAGTGGCCGCCGGAGGAGGGACTGCAGATAGGGACGCCGGCCGGAGTGCAGGCCGGGCCGGGGATGACAGCGAGGATGGGGGAGTTGCCGGAGCGTTCAGGAAATCGGGGTGCAGACCGGAAAACTGCTGTAGAGTGCTGCTCCGGAGATGGGATGATGGCAGGGAGTCTGCCGGAGTAATGCGAGGAGGACCGGAGTTCGACGCCGGACCGATGGGAAGAGGAGGATGGGAGGCTGGTTGTCGAGGCGTGGCTGACCGTGCCGGAGGAGCAGCGGCGAGTTCGGCTGCAGGTGGGTCCGGTCTGATGGGTGGATGTAGGTTGTGGTGGTGTGTCGGCCGGCTGACCACACCGGACTTGATGCCGTGGCCGGGGTTCGCAGCGCCGTCGGAGAACTGCTACGGGCGGAGGGAGCAGTGGAGCGCCGGACCGGTGTCGGCCTGGAAACAGTAGGTGCGGCAGCAGCAGTATGGGGGAATGAACAGTATTCCCCCCCCCCTCCTTCAAATTTAAATTTCAAAATGAAGAAAGAAAGAAGAAGAAAAGAAGGAGAAGAAGAGGAGAAGAATGGAAGAAGAAGAAAAATTTCATACGTAGGAGATGGGGGCTTGGAGGAGAGAGAGAGGGCTTGCTTGGGGATTAGGGTTTTTCTAGGGAAATGGGTTGATGTGACATTTAAATAGGGAGGGTGAGATGTGGATGAAGGGTGGAGATTGCATTCATCTAGAATGGATGGACATGACTTGCCATGAAAAATTAATTATTCATGGAGAGGGTTGTTGACTTAGTCAAATAATTGGGCTCTCCATTTGTTTGAACCAATGGGATGTTGACACCTAATGTAATAATTGCAAATTAGCCCCCTTAAATTTGGATATTTGCACAAACACATGAAATGATGAAAATTTTGCGGGCGATTCGGGGTCCGATGTTTTGTAGGGTCAGGGAGCACTGTAAGATGGGTATGGGCTGAATTTGTAGGGCACTGGAATTAATTTGGGATTTTAAAATCAGATAAAATGGTATCCTCAATTTTAAATAGAATTAAATGCAAGTTGTGTTCAACAATTAATTAGGAGTACTTGGGGTCAAAATCAGATCAAGTCATCAATACCAATATTGAAGAAGACTCAGAACAGAATATTACCCTAATTTGGGCCGTACGAAAAATAGGTCAAGATGGCCTCCAATTTTCGATTGGAACGCACAACGATACAAAAATAGGAAATTAAAAATAACGTCCGCGACGATTTTTGTGCGGCCAGAAACAATGCACAGGGAGCAAAATTATGAGTTGCAAAAATAGCAGATTTGAAGGCGGGCATGTCTAGGGCAAGATTGTGAAATTTGTTGGAAGACAAAAGTCTGGATAGTGCTCCAAATATCGAAGCAAAGGCAATGCGCAAAAATATTAAATAAAATACAGTAATTAATTTCAATCTTCAAATATTAAATCCTAATTAAAATAATAAAATCCAGAATTCTATAATTCGGACAGGGGTTCGTCTACTGGGCTTCTAGGTCTAGTCTGCTAGCTAAAATAAAATAATTAACACTGCATATAATTATATATTTAATTACACATCGCACAAAATTATTTAAATCAAATACACTATCATGAAATTAATTAATTGTAAATAACATAATATTAAATATTGTAAAAATTCGAAAATACCCCTGTTTTCAGAATGTGGTAGTGACAAGTCTATCCACCTTAAAAGAATTTCGTCCTCGAAATTTAAAATCCTCATTTTAGTGTTTAAATCATACACACTATTATTTCCTCAATTAAATTCATCAACCACGAATAATCCACCAGGTCTTTTCACACTTTCAAAAATTCTAAAATTATTTGCATTCCTGTAAAATTCCTCGACATAGAATCAAAGTCCCTTTTTATCAAAATTTTCCTGAAAGTTTTTAGCTACTAATTCGATACTCAGGATTTAATATCCACTCCTCAAAATACTTAGCAATATGATATTTAAGGATTTTCCAAATGTTACATCCAAATATAAAGTTCTAAGATTCATAACTTGCAATTAAATAAATACATTGATAAATCTCCCAAAATTTCCAAATTAATAACTAACTTAAACATGTCATAATCTTTCCTGGAATTAATAAGTCATAAATTCTGCCATGTTAAATTCTTAACCCTCTATTTAAATCAACGTTTATCCTCGAATTTTTTAAATCTTCAATTGTTTTATTTATTTATTTACTACCATCAAAATTAAATTCATCAAATCATATGATCATGAACTACTCCATATTGTTATCTCACAATATTTTTTTTTTTCTTCCAAAATTCTATAAATATCACATCCTTAAAAATCTTCAATTGTAAAATCAAATCCCATTCTTATCACAATATCCTCCAAAATTTTAAGTTAATAGCGAAATACAAGAATTTAATATTCAATCCTCTAATTGAAATCCAATCAGTGCATATTTCAAAAATTGAATCTCGTCCCAAATTTGAATTTAACACTAATCCATTTGTGTTCTTATCCCTCGATTTTTTTTTTTTTTTTTTTTCACATGATATGCAACGATGTAATACTTATGAACCCTTCAATACAATATTCAAAATATAAGTTCACAACTTGCAGTCCAATAAATATATCGATGGCCTTCTTAAATTTCTCAAATTTAATGATAAATTCAATCATTTCATAATCTTCTTAAAAATCAATGATCTAACAAAACTTCAATTATGCCATACTAAGTTTCCGACTCTTTATTTAATTTAATATTTTTCCTCAAAATTTTAGGCACCTTGTCTCTCTTTGTTAAGTCATAACCTCTTCATTAATCTTTACTACAGTTAAATCCTCAACAATCAAAGTCTAAGAGAATTCTACCTACAACCATACAACATGCAACCTAAGGGAAATATGTATGATCATGGTGTCTTTTGTCATGGTATTGCAGTCTCTGTATCAGGGGTACTACTAACTACATTATAACAAGAATTCATGCATACAGCTACGGTACTAAGGTATCAATCAATCAGAAGACAAAAAGAACATGAGGAAAGAAAAGAAAGAACCTGCTAATATATACTTGTAATATCTTCTAACATAATCATAGGTCAAATGATGCATGGAAAGTTTGATACCTCTATCTCTTTAGGTACCACACTTTACTACAAGCATACTCACTGCTAGCTTCCTTACCTACTGCAATAGTTGATACTAGTTATTCTTATCACGCGAGTGCATATCAATTGCAACACACTATACTAAGTACTGCTCTCTCTAATACCACCCTAGATTGACACCCAAGTCAGTTGGTAGTGAGATCTCAATCATACTCAAGCCAACAGATCCTTACACATGTATATCATCTACTCATATATTAATATTCATCTCTTATCTACCATAAAGTTAATCCTCGAAATAATCGTCAAGGTTTAACTCCTCGATCAACTTAAAAATAAATTGCATATACCTCTTCAAAATCAGATACTCAATTATCGAAGAAAATTTAATCACTTGTACTATTACTTCCAATGATCAAAGTTACCATCAACTGTGTTTTCTTTCATAATTTTAATTTATGTCAACAGGTATATCATCTAATTATCATCACACCGAGTGCTTACTGTTACTAGCACCAATTTCAATAATCCTTGATATAGAATCATCGGCACTCTTGGTATTATATTACTAGCTTCATTAATGCATCATCTCATCAATGCTCATTATAACTCGGGATTATATGTATCTACTACAACACTCATGTTTCTTATTCTCATGGGCAAGTATATGGTTCCTCATCTCGATTTTTATGTAGGCATTTCCCTGTAATCTTTTACAGCCTGTTAAACTAATCTGTGATACCCTTAACCACTTTCATTACCAATTCCAATATTTCTCTACCCATGACACCTCATTAACTCTTTATGCGTATGTATTTCCTTACCTTTAACACTTCCGATATTAATCATCAAATTGAACATCATGCTCCATAAACCTTAACACAATTCCCGGATACTTAATCGTTTACATAGATCACTCAATTACATAATCATGATTATCCAGGACGGGTAATTGGCTCTGATACTAACTCTGAGAACTATCACTGATACTCTATACTCTCCTTAACTCTCAGTCTCTATGACACTACTCCTAGAATCATTGGTACAAGGTACTATGCTAAGGGCTAACTCTAGATTAAAGCCTACTGCTCACATGCCCAACTAAGAAACACTTACAACTCACTAGCAACACAGTCAATACTAATACAAGACACAAACAAAATTACAAGCCACTAATTATCATACTTAACAAGAAATCCTCAAGGAATAGGAGCTCAAAGACTGAATTGAGGACAGAAGGTATCCTTACTGCTAGTAAAGAAAAAGCGGTGGAACAAAGTCCTGGAATAACATAAATAGATAAGTCTTGAGATGATCTTTTAAGAACCAATTTAAGATACAACCTGATAATCATACACGTCTATCTGAAATCATGGCACTCAGAATCCTCGCTACGCCAGTAAGCATAGATGCGATAAACGACAGGTTCCGTAACTAAGGTATGCAACCCTATAATCATGTCATCTAGAATACTCGCCACGCCAACCGGTATGGCTGCGAGAACTCTAAATCTCATAACTAAAGTATGTACATCCAAGTTAGGTTCCTACGTTCTCGTCACGACAGCTAATATGGCTGCAATAAATTCTAGGTTCCATAACCAAAGTAGACGTTTTACCTTCCTCACTGTCCTCATCAATATATGTCATCAGATGATACCATAAATTCTAGTCCGTAAAAATTCATCTCAATTTGAAATCAACTCAACAACGATACCAGGAATTAAAGTTTAACAACTGGTCAACAAGAATCAAACTCAACAATGATACCAAAATTTAATTTAATAACTGCTCAACAAGAATCAAGTTCAGTGACAACAAGCGAGAGCGGACGAAATCAAGGAAAAAGATTTAAATTGGAATAAGATTCTCAAGGGGTCGTCCCAGGAATCTCTCAAGAATTTGTGATTGAGTATCCTCTCTCATCCTAGTATCCTATGTCCTATATTCTATAGCAGGTATGCAGTAGTACAACTATGACGTCGCACTACTACGACATCGCACAACTCGCGAAGTCTGACCTGCATGGGCCACCACTAAAACGTGTCACGACCCGCACCCGGTTTAGGGGCACGAGTGCGTGGGTACGTCCAGCCTACGCCGCAGCATCGGCGGTAGAACGCTGTCTAGGTCAAGTACTATCTCTAAAATCTCACGCTAGTATCCAACTCCATAAGGAGATTCGGATAACACTATAAAATATTAACAACATACTCAATCACAACTACAGCACGATAGGAATTTAAGAATAAAGAATACAACACAAGCCTAGTAACAAAAATCATACCTGCAATCAGTAACATCCAATCCTCAAGTGTCGGAACCAAGTCCACTAAGGTTACAGTCTGGAAAAATATTTTCCAGTCAGGAAGGAGCAAAGTACATCTCTAAATAGCAGTTCTATATAAATGACATAAACTATGTAGCAGTTCTAGATGGAACATACCAGATGCATGTATAGGTACGAGAAATGTACAATGAAAGAAATACTGGAAAATACTGTAAGTAAATGCAGGAAAAGAAGCAATATGTCAATGAGCAAGAAACCTATGACTAAGTGTGTGAGTACTAGCTTTAACATGTGATCGGCTTGGGAACTTGATCAGGCTGGTTACATGTGATTAGCTATGGTTCATATAAAGTCAGGCTAACCGTTGGTTAGCTATGGTGCATGTAGAGATCAGGCTAATCACACGTAACAGCTATGGAGCATATAAATGGTCAGGCCGCACCCGACGTGAGATGTGGGGTGAGCTATGGTACATATAAAGTTGGGTATGATCACATATCTACACTAAAGTACTCCCCAAACCCCCGACTGGTATAGTAGATCTAATCATGGTACGCTATGGCACAGGATTCCCTAGGAAGGTAGCAAATCTCCCCGGGAATTAGTGTCTGTACATGCACAAGATATCAAGAAAACAAGTCTCGTACAAGCTACACCATGAATAAGGAATAACATCTCATGACGAGATCCGTGTATACCAATCCGTGTAACCATCGTGTCAAGATCATGGATATTTACACTAGATACAGTGAACATAGGAGATATCATAAATTAGAAACTAATCAGAGAATGTACTCGCCTTTGGTCCTTAGCTGGTGAATACCGAGGTCCTGTTCCAAAGTGTCGCCTGGAGGAACCAACAGTCCTAAAGACATATAATAGACAATACAATATTGCATCAGAAGCTATACTAACACACAAGCAAATACTAACTCAGGGCTATGCCAGGTATGGCACTGGTCAATCTAGGGTCGTCTAGTAGATAGATATATAAGACACATTATATCTATTTAATTTATGTATAATATATATATATATATTAGTTAAACCATGTATGTTTACCATGTTTATCAATTTAAAATATACCAGGTGTATATACAATAAATATATACATATATCAATTTTATATATATATTGAAAAATATATTAAATATACCAATAATACATATAGTAGAACACGTATTTATGTATATCAATCATATATATATATTGAAAATATATTAACTGTATGTACAAAATGTATATATATACATTTATACTAATTATACATGTTTGAAAATATTTTAAGTATATATATACAAAATATATATACATATACTAACATTATGTTTTTATACCAAATATATACATATGTATTAAATAAGATACACCTACTATACACCAAAATAAGTTTATACATATATTTACTCTACTCCACAACTCCCATGCACCTGCAAGAATTTCTTGCATTTATTTCAATATGATTTTCCCCTCCAATCCTTTGCCATCTCTCACTAGCTAACATATGCACAGCTATATTGCTTCCTGGCTATAGGAATCCCATTGCAAGAAGAAGTTTTAGCTGGGAAATAGGATAGGTCCTATATCATTCACAAGGACTACTACCCCCATATGCTTCACGTTGCATAAATATTCAGTTAACAAGGGAATAGGTTTCTAAATGAGTATATATGCCAACTAACTCATTCACGTACATTATTAATAGCAGAGTCCTATAGAAAAGAAATTTAACTACTACCATCTATATATAAAGCAAGATGAGACGGTCAAATACCAGAGGGAGAAGGAGGTGCTTCGTTTGTCGGAAAGGAAGCACGGCGAGAACGTTCATGACGTGTGGCCTCGTTCACGATGGGGCTATTGGTGTTGATCGACCACGTACTAAGATGGGAGCACGATGAAGGAGGACACGAGCCTGCTTGAATGGGATCTCGACCTGCTTGGGAGCAGTGTTCTCCCAGTCCAAGATCTTCTCCACGTCCTTGGATGTCACCTGGAACTCGTCGCAGTTCCGGATAGCCGACTCCAGTAGGATCCTTATCGAGTAAGGAAGCCGATCGATCCGGGGGTAGTAGCAGCCGAGCAACAGGCCGGGGTCGAAGCACAGGGAAGGGAGGATGAGCAGCGGGGATGGCGGGTCGCCGGGCCGGAGGTGATGAAGATAGGTGGAGATGGTGGTGGTCGGATGTAGATGATGGAGGTGGTGGTGTGTTAGAGCAGCAGGGGGAAACAGTGGCCGCCGGAGGAGGGACTGCAGATAGGGACGCCGGCCGGAGTGCAGGCCGGGCCGGGGATGACAGCGAGGATGGGGGAGTTGCCGGAGCGTTCAGGAAATCGGGGTGCAGACCGGAAAACTGCTGTAGAGTGCTGCTCCGGAGATGGGATGATGGCAGGGAGTCTGCCGGAGTAATGCGAGGAGGACCGGAGTTCGACGCCGGACCGATGGGAAGAGGAGGATGGGAGGCTGGTTGTCGAGGCGTGGCTGACCGTGCCGGAGGAGCAGCGGCGAGTTCGGCTGCAGGTGGGTCCGGTCTGATGGGTGGATGTAGGTTGTGGTGGTGTGTCGGCCGGCTGACCACACCGGACTTGATGCCGTGGCCGGGGTTCGCAGCGCCGTCGGAGAACTGCTACGGGCGGAGGGAGCAGTGGAGCGCCGGACCGGTGTCGGCCTGGAAACAGTAGGTGCGGCAGCAGCAGTATGGGGGAATGAACAGTATTCCCCCCCCCTCCTTCAAATTTAAATTTCAAAATGAAGAAAGAAAGAAGAAGAAAAGAAGGAGAAGAAGAGGAGAAGAATGGAAGAAGAAGAAAAATTTCATACGTAGGAGATGGGGGCTTGGAGGAGAGAGAGAGGGCTTGCTTGGGGATTAGGGTTTTTCTAGGGAAATGGGTTGATGTGACATTTAAATAGGGAGGGTGAGATGTGGATGAAGGGTGGAGATTGCATTCATCTAGAATGGATGGACATGACTTGCCATGAAAAATTAATTATTCATGGAGAGGGTTGTTGACTTAGTCAAATAATTGGGCTCTCCATTTGTTTGAACCAATGGGATGTTGACACCTAATGTAATAATTGCAAATTAGCCCCCTTAAATTTGGATATTTGCACAAACACATGAAATGATGAAAATTTTGCGGGCGATTCGGGGTCCGATGTTTTGTAGGGTCAGGGAGCACTGTAAGATGGGTATGGGCTGAATTTGTAGGGCACTGGAATTAATTTGGGATTTTAAAATCAGATAAAATGGTATCCTCAATTTTAAATAGAATTAAATGCAAGTTGTGTTCAACAATTAATTAGGAGTACTTGGGGTCAAAATCAGATCAAGTCATCAATACCAATATTGAAGAAGACTCAGAACAGAATATTACCCTAATTTGGGCCGTACGAAAAATAGGTCAAGATGGCCTCCAATTTTCGATTGGAACGCACAACGATACAAAAATAGGAAATTAAAAATAACGTCCGCGACGATTTTTGTGCGGCCAGAAACAATGCACAGGGAGCAAAATTATGAGTTGCAAAAATAGCAGATTTGAAGGCGGGCATGTCTAGGGCAAGATTGTGAAATTTGTTGGAAGACAAAAGTCTGGATAGTGCTCCAAATATCGAAGCAAAGGCAATGCGCAAAAATATTAAATAAAATACAGTAATTAATTTCAATCTTCAAATATTAAATCCTAATTAAAATAATAAAATCCAGAATTCTATAATTCGGACAGGGGTTCGTCTACTGGGCTTCTAGGTCTAGTCTGCTAGCTAAAATAAAATAATTAACACTGCATATAATTATATATTTAATTACACATCGCACAAAATTATTTAAATCAAATACACTATCATGAAATTAATTAATTGTAAATAACATAATATTAAATATTGTAAAAATTCGAAAATACCCCTGTTTTCAGAATGTGGTAGTGACATCGGCTATCGATTATCATGTTTATATTACCTCTGATATCGATTGTCATCTCAACTTAGCACCCGTACTTAACTCTAAGTACGCCAGTGGTGTTGAGTCCACAAAAACTGCCATGTCCATATTTACCTCTGAGCAGATGTATGCCTCTATCCCCGATAGAGTCACAACTCGGGGAGTTTATCATGTTCATATTACCTCTGAACAAACCTTCCTAAATTCGGCTATCGATTATCATGTTCATATTACCTATGATATCGATTGTCATCTCAACTTAGCACCTGTACTTAACTCTAAAGTACGCCAGTAGTGTTGAGTCCACAAAAACTGTCATGTCCATATTACCTCTGGCAGGGCTTGTCCCCAAACCTATTATTTGCACTCTCGTGCGCAACAAATGATAGGTCCACAAAAAATTCCCCTGTGGAATGCCCGTAATGGAAAGTAGCGCATGGCAACTGTTCTTCGACGGCGCCTCCAGGACTGGTCCCAAGGGAAACGTGGTTTCAGGGATAGGAATTGTCCTGGTTACTCCCGATAAACTCGTCATCTATCGAGCATACTCTCTTAAAGAGCCATGTTCCAACAATGTGGCGGAGTACAACGCTCTACTAATCGGGCTCCAAGTCGCTAAAGAGCTGGGGGTCGAATCTCTGGAAGCTTTTGGTGATTCTCTGCTTATCGTCAATCAAGTCAGGGGAATATATGAAGTCCGAAATCCAGACCTCATCCCCTATCACCAAACAACGGTCGAGATAGCCGTGACATTCAAGAGGTTCTTCCTAGAGCATGTACCTCGATCTCAGAATCTAGAAGCCGATGCCCTAGCCAGTCTAGCTGCAGATTTAGCTAGTCCTATAAGAAGGCAGAATTCGGTAATCCTTCTTAACAGAGATCTATTTTGCGTGAAGAACAACGCTCACATCGAACACAGTTACGCTGTGAACACCGATCCCCCTACGAGAGATTGGAGAAGTCCCTTTACAGATTTTGTGGCATACGGAATCTTGCCGGAGGACCCTAAAGAAGCAGCATCCGTCAAAAGACGATCATTACGCTTCTACTTCGATGCATCTTCACAATGCCTATATCGCCAGACCTACGGCGGACTGCTATTGAGATGTCTCTCTAATGACGAAGCACAATAGATTATCCGCGAAGCTCACGACGGCGTATGCGGGGCGCATCAACCTGGTCCTAAGCTACAGGATCGTATCAGAAGAATGGGCTATTACTGGCCCACTATGATCGCAAACGCAATCAAGTATGCCAAACGATGCAAGGCCTGTCAGGTCCATGCATACTTCATACACTAGCCTTCTGAACATCTACATCCTACGATTGTATCCTGGCCTTTCGAAGCATGGGGTATGGACATCATTGGTCCTATTCACACGTCTTCTTCCAGAGGTCACCAGTTCATACTGGCCATCACGGATTACTTCTCCAAATGGGCAGAGGCGATCCCTCTCGCTGAGGTAAAAATATCCAATGTGATCAGCTTCATCAAGCATCACATCATTTATTACTTTAGAATTCCTCGAAGGATAATCCATGACAATGGCCTCAGTTCATCAGCCAAGCGTTTCATCAATTTTGCCATAAAAATCGGATACAAAATATCGCCTCTACGGCGTATTATCCAGAAGCTAATGGTTTGGCGGAAGCCTTCAACAAAACCATTATCAAACTCTTGAAGAAGTTCGTCTCTTCGAACAAAAGAGATTGGAATAAGAAGCTGGGAGAATATCTCTGGACATACCGTACAACGGTCCGAGCGCCGACAGGTTGTACCCCGTTCTCACTGGTCTACGGGAGCGAAGCAGTTCTTCCCATCAAAATCCAAATCCCGTCACTCAGGATAGCAGTCGCCAATGAGTTAACTCGGAAAAAGAATGACCTTTTAAGGCTTCAAGAGCTAGAAGGATTAGACGAGAAACGCCTTCAAGCTCAACAGAGCATCGCGTTCTACCAAGCGCGTATTTCTAGAGCTTTTAATCAAAAAGTAAAGAAAAGAGTGTTCAAAGTTGGCGAGCTAGTCTTAGCTGTAAGAAGGCCAATGATTCTCACTCACAGGAGCAAGGGCAAATTTCAGCCCAAATGGGAAGGCCCCTACGTAATCGAGACAACGTTCTCAAACGGCACTTACAGGTTAGCCCAGCCTAATGGAGACCTACTAATGGCTCCTATCAATGGCAAATTCCTGAAAAGGTACTATGCTTAATCTCCTCTGCTCAAGTAGAATAAAGGCGAAAATCTCATTCTGACAAAACTACTTCCAAAACGAAACTAGTTGGGTCGTACTCTATCATGTCCATATGACCCCTGAATAGACGCGCCCTACTAAAGTTTACCGAGAGACTATCACGTCCATACTATCTCTGATATTATACTCACCCAAACCCGTCATTTACATTCCGAAATGACGGGTCCACAAAGTCAGATGAAAAGCCTTTTTATTATTCCCCAAAAAAAGAGCGAAAGTACATTGAAGAGCAAAAAAGCAAAAGTACATCATGAAGGTGGAGAGGTCAAATCGTGAATCTGCTGCGCCAGTCTGGCCATCTTCGCATTCCTGGAGTCCAAAATGGCAGCTCGAGCTCGCTCCCATCTGGTCTCCTCATCATTCAAGCCGGATAAATCAGACAGGGAATGTGTAAGGGCGGCGTGCATGGCACTCGCATGTGCCAAGTTCTGTTGAGCTTCTTCCATCTGGCTCTGTAACACATGTACTCCGGCGGCTGAAGCACGAGACCACTCCTTCGCTAAAGTGAGCTCAGCCTCTAACTTACGGACCCTCGCTTCATTTTTCTCATGTTTAGCTTTACTCTTGGCCAACTGGGGAACAACACACTTTAAGAGGGTGTGCTCGTTGCTCATCTCCTGCTGCCGCATCTCGAGGGACCTGCTCAGAGCTTCAATTTCTCCCAGCCTTGCAGTCAGCGAGTCGTATTCATCCTGGACCAAATCATCAACACTGGCTTGGGATAGCTGCGAGTATTCGTTAATGGGTTGCTCCAAACCTTTGACTACCTCCGCCAGGGCGTCAGCTAAACTAGTATCGCCAAGGTCCCTGATCGCCTCTATCAAAAACTGAGAGGACTTCTTCAGACGCTCAAAGTTCAGATTCTTCTCCAACACCATTGATATTAGCGTTTTTAAAGTGTTGTAGAAGATACTAGTATACTGCTCGGTCAGCGCAGCTAGGCCCGAATGCACGCTAGGAGTGGCTGCAATATTGTCGAACCTCGCTCCAGAGACAACCGCAATCGATGTGGCCACAGTCCTCGTCTCAACAGGGGGTGCGACAAAAGAGGAAGCGCCAACCCGTATACTCGAAGAAGGCGTTGTCGCAACGACAGGGTCGTCCTCTTGAGGTATCGAAGCCTCATCGGCAGGCGAGCCGGCACCCGAAGATGTTTCCCCTTCAAAACCAGGCACCTCCGTATCAACGCCAGGACCTGACATGGAGCTGAAGGACGCATGTGCATTGCCCTCCTCGAAGAGGTCGTCCCCTGAGAAGAAGACAAGAGGAAGTTAATGTCCACACGATATTCATTTTCCTAAAGAAGAGGCACGAAAAGACGACAGTGATGCTAGGCAAGCTGTCATAACTGGAGACAAGGGCCTGCTAACTGACACTGGCAAATACTCTTCTAGGTCTTCGCCAAGATCCACTTGAGGCTCATCAACTAGAATCTCGTCAGAAGCGCTAACGGGCACGGCAGGGGCCTCTCCCAATGCTGATCCGGACAAAGGTATATGGAGTCTTATAACCATTCTCGAAGGCGACTTCGTTCCACTACCTGAAGCAGTAGCAGCGGTAGCAGCCTCCAGTTAAGATTCTCCAACGCCACCGGCCGAGGCTGTAGAAGGTTTCGCTCTAAAAGGCGAGGAACCCCCAATCAAAGAATCATCCCCGACATAGGGAGAAGCAGGCTCACTTCCAGGAGCCTCAATGCCAGGAATCTGGAGAGGACGAGCAATCATCCTCTTCGTCCTCTTACAAGGGGAAGCCTCCTTCAGAGCGGAAGCCCTTCGTTTCCTGGAAACTACCAACACCCCTGCAGGCAGAGGTATTTTACCCCTCGGTACCGATACGAGAGGCTCATCCGGAGTAGCGGACTCGTCACCCTCGTTAGAAGAAATCGAGGGGACTTCAACCCTTCCCCCAGGCTTGGAAGAGGGCACCCTAAAACTTCTACCCATATCAAAATCACGATGGGAGGTGTTCATTGCCACATAGAACTGGGCATACGAATGTAGGATGCGCAGCTCCGTGGAAGGTGTGAAGAAGGGCACAATAAAATTTTTCCCGGTGTAGCCCATGATAAAATATCGCCATCCCCTCGCTCCATCGATGAGTCCACCTCTGGACTTGAAGCTGGTGACGGCGTTGCCCATATGCAACTGATTATACCCAAACTGCCTGGCAAACCGACTAGGCAGATAGGGTTCGAAGAAGCAGTGATCTTCACTTCTGTACAGCAGGTGGGAAGGTCTAATATAGACCAACCAATTGAAGGATTCAGGAGAAAGAGTAGTCCTATCTCTACCTGAGTCCTCAAGCCTAATCCCCGATTGGTTGCGATGAACAGAGGGGACACTGCAAAGGAGCTTCCAGCTGTGACCGCATTGTAGCACCCGCCGACAGTCTAAAACTGTGAGCATATTCCAAGAGGATTTCTTGTAATTCAGCAAGAAACTCCCCCCAAGCTACTGCCGGAACCGGGAGACATCACCCGGGGGTTATGGAAAATTAACTATCCCATCAAATACAGGTATGGTAATTCCACCCGGGGAAAGCTTTCACGCCGAGCTTCATCAGCGACCAGCGCCTCAGTCATCGCCTCAAGCCAGCTTGTATGCGGCACACCATAGCAGGGAGCAAGCCCAGTCTCACCCCAAACACCAGACGTACTGCAGGCCACAAGATATTGCGGTGAATACGATCCGCAGATGCGATGCCGGGTACCACCAGTCGGTGCAGCCATATAGAAAGGAAGCCAGCCTGTTGAGCTTCCTTGGATAGAGCCCTGCGGCAATGCCTCAGATAGCTGTAGGCCTTAGTACCTGCAGGATATTTTCCTATCCCATCGACGAGGATATGATTCGGAGCCCTAGCTTCTTCTAGGAGATCGTCGACTTCCTGAGCAGTCAGCACGCTCAGAGGATTCACAGGCTCATCCTTGACTTCTGAGACTTTCTCCGACTGAGCAGCCCTAGCCCGGTGAAAAAAGAGGTAGGACTTCCATTTACTGGTGTGAGCCAAATCTGAAGGCTTAACATAGAAGGCGGTGCAAGTAAGGTAGTGGCACATCAGCTCCTGGTACACTTCCACTACCTGAGGGTCTGAATCCTCCAACTCCCGGTTCGTGGGAACATACTCTTCTACGGAGTATCCCCCATCGGTAGTCTCGAGATCTCTGCCATCTAATGAAGGGCTAGTCCCAACTCCCCCAACGGAGTGGCGAAAGTCCCGGTGAGCGAAATATATCGCTCTATCAGTGCCAAAAACAGGTTAGGGTTAGGAGGTAATCCAACGCTGGTGGCACTCACAGCTGCCAACAGACCGATGTTCTCTAACTCGATCCAAAAATGCACAAGGGCCCAATCACCTAAGCGAGCCCATCGAAGATTTGTTAGGGTCATCCACCCATTGCATCGAGGATTCGCCTTGGGGTATACTCCTCTGCGCCCCATGAAATCATTGCAAAAGGTTGGCAATTGCATCGGCTGGAGCACCAAGCTGTCGTCACTCGGGACACTGCCCGGGTACAATCCCCTGAACAACGTTACATGACCGGAAGGACGGCTGACAAATAGGCCAGATCCTTTCTGGTAGAAGATCTTTCCCGGCCTACCGTGAAGATCGGGAGTCAGCGTCCACGACATCTTCCTGGGATGAGTAGCATGGGAGAATGCCGAGATAGGATAATCTCTCGGCATCTTGGGCAGGCTCAAGACCAACTTCCCGGCAGGGATAACCCAGAGTTCTTTCTTTGGCTTCGTCTGGGACTGCTTGTTAATCATGTCCCCGAAAAGAAAGGCTGGCTTTATACACTGGTCCCCGTCTACATACGTCAAAGGCTCTCCATTAATCATGTTCAGCAGCGTTCGCTCGCCCTGAGCCTATATCAAGATTTCTCTTCCTTTGGGATATTGGGGTCCAGAGATAGGAAATGTCACGTGTGACAGATCCTCCAAATAGTTGGAGTGCAGCATCCCGGCGGCAGAGCCCATCACTTCAGCCAGCGGAGACTTATGCAAGTTAACTGCAAAAGCACAGAAGAAACACGTCAGTTCCTAACTAGACATTTCGGGACTCGCAGCATCCCAAAAAAGGAAAAACAACAGTCCGTGCTCTACGTCGAGACTGTAAAACTTGAGCCTTTACGCTGGAATCCATTTTCTTAAAAAAAACGTAAAATTTAAGGTTGGCAGTATACGGTCTGTGCTTTACTCCAGATTGATTAAATTGAGTTATTACGCCCGAATTTCCATCCACAAGCATAAAACTCAAATTTTAATAGTATACACCAAGTTTTCGGCAGTTGTCACTACCACAATTTTTAGGAAAGGATATTTTAGTCTTTTTCTATTTAATTAAATATTGTACATTGTAAATAATTATTTGTTGTATTATTTAATTATTGTTAGATATTATTTAATTATTTTGGACTTGTATTAGTAGACCCAACTAGTTTTAGTTTGGACCCATGGACCAACATGAATTAATTAGTTAGACTTGGCCCATTTAGAAAGTCCATTGTTAAGGAGATGGATTAAATTAATTAAATGATTAGACTAGAAGCTTCCTTCCTTAATTATTTCTTCATGAGAGGCCCCAAGGGGTACGTTGGACATTTTATAATTGCTTGGGGAAGGGGGCATGACCGGTCTATATTAGAGGGGGGGAGATTTCTCTCTCCTCTCATTCTCATTCCAAATCTAGATCTAGAATTCCCCACTCCCAAATTCCTTTCATTCCCATTCCAATTCCCTACCAAATTTATTCTAAATTCTTTCCAATTCACCATTAGAAAGTTGAGAAGCAAGGATATAGAAGGAGAAAGCAAGGATCTACAAAGAGGAGCAAGGATCTACAATTTGGAAGCAAGTTCATCTCAATTGGAGGTTTCATTGGGAATCCATCTTCCAATAGGTATAATTCAGTTTTTTCCATTAAAATAGCTTCTAAATCTGAGATTTAATCATGTAAAACAAACCTATATGTATGTACTACCCATAGAACTTGGTTTTGTGTTCATAGGAGACCCATGGAGAAAGTTATGGTACTTTTTGTGTCAAT
This sequence comes from Iris macrosiphon, assembly GCA_036927795.1. Classification (NCBI taxonomy): domain Eukaryota; kingdom Viridiplantae; phylum Streptophyta; class Magnoliopsida; order Asparagales; family Iridaceae; genus Iris; species Iris macrosiphon. Next base: position 104,044,222 of record JAYESA010000018.1, read on the forward strand.
TTTGATGGAATTCCGAATTTATATTTTGTTGTGTGTGTCAATTGATCCTATAGATCAATTGGACATGTGCTTATGTGTTTGGGGCTAGTATCGTGTCCACAATTGGGTACATGTAGTTCGTATCCCAATAATTTGGTGATACGTGTCATTTTGGGGATTTTTCCTCCGACACGGGACTTTGTACATGTCGTATTTTGACACGGGCACATAGATCTACTTTTGACACTTTGATTTGTTCATAAATATTATTTGTGACTTATTTGTGTCCTTCGGGGTGCAATTGGTTGTGTGTTGGACTCGTGTCGCATGCGTATCCTAGATCTAGTGGGATACGGTGTGATACTCTCCAATTGTGTGTGTTTTTATAGATCTAATTATTTATGCTTTAATTCTTGTATAATAATTAGTAAATATATATATATATATATATATATATATATATATATATATATATGTTATATATTTATTTTAGTGTATTTATTATGGTATTTATTGTAGCGTAGATCTATATATTTTTATGTGTGCTACTATGATGTATAAAAATATATGTAGTTTTCTTTACATGTAATTATATATGTTACTACATATTAATAAAATAAATTAAACATAAATATTTTATGAAATATATTTATGTGTTTAAATGAGTAATTATATTAATTATAATTATTATATAATTAATTGTATATTAATGAATATATTTTATGTGTGCTTCTAGCTATGTTAAAATATGTATATTAATACATGCAATGTGTTTTGTAGCTATTAGTAATTATTTGTGTAGGATTATGTATATATATATAAGTATATATTAAATTAATTAATTTACATATAAAAATATATTAATTTATATATTTATATATATATATATATATATATATATATATATATATATATATATATATATATATATATATATATATATATATTTACTGTTTTTTGTGACAGTAGGATCAATGACAGTGAACTGTCATTGTTAGAACGGTTACAGCAGCCGCTGTAACAGTGGCGGCGGGTTATTAATGACAGAGCCGCCACTGTCATTAATAACTGCATGCAGCAGCGGGAATTCGCAGCAGTTGCGACGCCGACTTCGGTGACAGTTGAAAACTGTCACAAAAGGAGTGACAACAGTGCAGTTGCACAGCAGCATTTTTGCGACGGTTTTGCTGTGACAGTTGGGACTGTCACTAGAAGTCTATTTATTGAAAATTAGTGTTTTAGCACACTGTTTTCATTGACAATTGGGCAGATTTAGTTTATATATTATATATTATATTTGTATATGTATATGTATATATATATATATATATGTGTTATTGTGAGGTATAATACTAGTATTATTATTATTTTATTTATATATAATATATTAGTTTATATATAATATATTATGTATTAGAGTAAATAATATACCTATATATATCTTGAGCATTACTTTGTGTGGATACCAATTAGGTTCAAAACCTTGATTCCTAAATTATTGTATTTAATATTCTATATTATGCATTATTATTAATTTTAGTATTGTGAGGTTTATTTTGGATTCACGTATCCGAAGATACGGTATCCTAATATTTAAGGACGTAGTCTTATGACTTAGAGCTTAGTATTTTGATCCAAGTTTTTGGTGCTAGACTTGTACAACCTAGAAATAGATAGTTGACCTTGGGTTGACCACAGTTGACTTTTGACTTAGAATTGACTTATTGACCTAGAAGTTGACTAGCTTAACTTGTTCTCTTTTCGGGACCTTTTATTGATGTTGTATTCCATATCTAGGTCTTTGAGGCACCGAGTCAGACATCTGTGAGACTATTCATTGGACTTCAGGTGAGTACATTCTCTGATAGTTTCTCATTTATGATATCCTCTATGTTCACTGTATCTAGTGTAGATATCCATGTTCTCTTGACACTATAGTTACACGGATTGGTATATCCGGATCTCGTCATGAGATGTTATTCCTTGGTATATGGTGTATATGGTGCAAGTATTATTTCATTGGTTATCTTGTACATGTACAGACACCGATTCTCGGGGAGACTAGCTATCTTCTTTGGGAATCTCGTGCCATAGCATACCGTGGTTGGATCTATTATACTAGTCGGGGGTGGGGAGTATTAGTATAGATATGTGATCAAATCTCTATTGAATAAAGTACTGGTAAATGAATAGTGTTGATCATAAACCGCACTTATGATTAGCCAGGCCGCATTGCATCTTGCCCAAGCCGATCACATGTTAAGCTAGTACTCACACACTTAGTCTTTAGTATTATTGTTTCATTGGCATATTGTTCATTATTGTATTTATTTCCAGTATTTCCATCATACATATATCTCTTATATCTATTGTGCATCTTATTTATCCACAGCTATTTACTGCTACATAGTTCTTATCATTAATTAGAACTGCTGTTAGAGATGTACTCTGCTCCTTTCCTGACTGGATATATTTTTCCAGATGATACTGAGGAGTGGTACCCTACCTTTTATGGACCCCAGGATGTTATAGGTTTAGATTCTGAGACCCTGGCTCAAGAGGGACTTATCCCAACTGAGACAGTTGACCCTGGAGTTGTAGCCTCGTAGTATTCTTTTGTACTGGATTTGTCTCCAGCTTTTTGTGTTATTCTTCAGACTCATTGATGTATTATTTTAGACTTATGAGTTGTATTGTGACTATTCTATTCTTTATTTGATTCGTGCTCATTTCTATCTTAGTTCTGTGATTGAGTATACTATCATTATTGGTGGTTCATTATATTGTTAGATAGATTATCTAGACAGCGTTCTACCGCCGATTCTGCAGCGTAGGCTGGGCATTGTTTCCGACTAGTACCCTTACACCGGGTGGGGGTCGTGACATATTTTTGGTGGTGGCCCATGCAGGTCTAGCTTCACAAGTATATGATGTCATGGTAGTACGATAACTTAGTTGTACTACTGTGAGCCTGCGATAGGATATAGGATATAGGCTGAGATACTCAATCACATCTAGAAAAATTCTTTTGATTCAACTATTCTCCTTTGAGATTGATACTTGATCCCTTAAACTGTCCTTTCCTTGATGTCTTACATCTTATGCCATATTGATTCTTTCTTTCGCTTTGTCTCAGGATGCCACCTAAGACTAGATCACAGCAGGGGAGAGCAGCTTCTGAGAGGTCTGCGATGTCCCGAGGGCCTGCACCAGTCACTTCTCCAGTGATTGGAGTGTCAGCTGCTTTCGGAGGTCCACCACCTACTCAGAGGACTGTGCCAGCTATATCTAAGGGGCTTCCACCTCCACCTTCTGTGCCAGCAGAGGCGTCACAGATGTTTACACTGTTTCGTGAGATGCTCGAGGCACTGAGGGCTCAGTCAGAGGCACATCAGAGGCAGACCGATGTTCTACGGCAGGGCATCGAGAGTGCTCATTAGCTTGCTCGTTCTGTAGTTGAGAGAGGAGTTCCGGTCCAGCAGCAGGTTGTTCCTCAGGTTGCTCAGCTTCGGCCATGCAACATTCAAGACTTCAAGAAACTGGAGCCTAGGGTTTTCAAAGGGACGGAGGACATCGTCTATGTTGATGATTGGCTCGAGGACATTGAGCGCCTTATGAGGGTGTCCTGTCTTTCTGAAGATCTGAAGGTTGAGACGGTAGGACTTCAACTGTTCGACGTCGCTCGTACTTGGTTCAGGAATGAGCCAGTACTGGTTGACGTAGGACAATCTTGGGAGGTATTCAAGGTCCTTTTCAAGAAGAAGTTTTTTGCCCAGATGGACAGGCTTGACTTGGGGAGACAATTTGAGAGTCTCATTCAGGGGAGCATGTCTGTGGAGGAATACGCTGCGGAGTTTGGTAGGTTGAGCCGATTTGCAAAGTATTTGGTGAGGGAACCGGAGGTTCGAGCTATTCGTTTCCGTGAGGGTCTAAACTGGGAAGTGAAGATTCTTATTCCGTCTTTTTATGAGACATACTCGGAGATACTTGCGGAGGCACGCAAGGTTGAGCGAGATCTGGGTTTGAAGACCAAGAGAGATCGTGATTCTTTTTTGGGGGCCAACGGCAGTGCAGTATCTGCCAAACGTCCTCATTTCCAGTCCAGACCTTTCCAACAGCCATAGCAAAACCAGACTCCAGCGAGAGAGCCTTTTTACCAGGCACCTCAGTAGTAGAGACAGTTACAGCAAGCTCTATGCAACTTCTGCTAGAAGTCCGGCCACATCTGGAAAGTTTGCAGAAGGAGGCTAGGAGTTTGTTTATATTGTGGTACTGAAGGGCATCAATCGAGGGAGTGTCCTCGTCGTGCAGTTCAAGGAGCAGCTCCAGCTCGGAGGATACAGACGAGACCACCTGTAGCACAACCGAGGGGACCGCTTCCGACACAGCAGCAGTGTTTTATCTAGCATCAACAACAGGGAGGTGCTCGACAGGGACGAGCATTTGCTATGACCGTCGAAGAGGAGGAACCCACCGGAGATGTCATTGCAGGTTCTATTCTTCTTGATTCCATTCCAGCTTTAGCTTTGTTTGATAGTGGTGCTTCCCACAGTTTTGTATCTGTTTCTTTTGCTCTAAAGCATAGTTTGGTAGCTGAGTCTTTATTTAGGACTTGCAAGATCATGACCGGGGGAGGCATTATCCTGGTTAATGATATTTGTAAGGATCGGAGAGTTACTCTGGGCGACCGGGAGTTGAGTGTGTGTCTACTTGTAATGCCACTTCCGAACTACGATATTGTACTCGGGATGGATTGGTTGAGTAGGCACCGTGCTAGCATAGACTATAGAGGAGGTAGAGTTTTGTTTGGTCCGCCAGGAGAGCCAGAGTTCGAGTTTGCTAGAGGAGCTACAGAGCAGGGCGAAGGCATTATTTGTGGAGCTATGGTGGAAGATAAGGAGTTGTCGCATCCATTGATAGCAGAGTTCTTGGATGTGTTTCCTGAGGAATTGCCAGGATTGTCGCCAGATCGAGATATTGAATTTTCTATAGACTTGGTGTCAGGTGCAGAACCAATTTCGCAGCATGTCTATAGAGTAAACAACAGCGAGCTGGTCGAATTGAAGAAGCAGGAGGATGAATTGCAGGATAAGGGGTTTATCAGATTGATTTCTTCACCATGGGGAGCCCCGGTATTGTTTGTACCGAAGAAGGATGGATTGGTGCACATGTGCATTGATTACAGGGCTTTGAATAATCTTACTATCAAGAATAAGTATCCATTGCCACGGATTGATGATCTGTTTGATCAGTTGAGTGGTGCGAAGGTGTTTTCTAAGATAGATTTGAGATCAGGCTACCATCAAGTGAAGGTAAAGCCGGAGGACATACCGAAGACTGCTTTTAGAACTCGGTATGGTTAGTACGAGTTTATGGTGATGCCGTTTGGTTTGACTAATGTACCGACGATATTTATGAACTTGATGAACAAGGTGTTCCACCAGTACCTTAACAAGTTCGTGGTGATGTTTATCGACGACATACTCATATACTCGAGGACACCGGAGGAGCATGAGGAGCATTTGAGGATTGTGTTGGATGTGCTGAGGAAGGAGAAGCTGTATGGAAAGTTGTCTAAGTGTGAGTTTTTCTTGGACAAGGTGGAGTTCTTGGGGCACGTTGTGACTGGTGATGGTATTTTAGTGGATCCGAAGAAGATTTCAGCAGTGGAATCTTGGAAGACTCCGAGTTCAGTAGCAGAGATCAGGAGTTTCTTGTGATTGGCAGGCTATTACAGGAAGTTTGTGCAAGATTTTTCGAGGATTGCCGAGCCGATGACCAGACTCACAAGGAAGGATGTGGAGTTAGTTTGGACGGAGGATTGCCAGGTTGCTTTTGAGGAGTTGAAGAAGAGGTTGACGTCTGCTCCTATTTTGACGTTGCCATCAGGGTCCGGAGGTTGTACTATTTATAGTGATGCATCGGGGAAGGGTTTAGGTTGTGTTCTTCAGCAGCATGGGAAAGTGATTGCCTATGCATCCAGGCAATTGCGTCCTCATGAAAAGAACTATCCTACCCATGATTTGTAGTTGGCAGCTGTCATATTCGCCCTGAAGTTGTGGAAACATTATTTGTACGGAGAGCATATGGAGATCTTCACAGACCACAAAAGCTTGAAGTATGTTTTCACGCAAAAGGAGTTAAACATGAGGCAGCATCGGTGGTTGGAACTAATGAAGGATTTTGATATCTCTTTGAAATATCATCCTGGGAAAGCTAATGTAGTTGCCAATGCTTTGAGCAGGTATCCGGTAGCTATGTTCTTAACGCAGGATCGATATTTGTTGGAGGACTTGGAGAGCTTGGGCATTGAGGTGATTATTCCTGGGTGTGCTATGCAGATATGGGGATTGCAGATACACTCAGATTTGATGGACAGGATCAAGGCAGCACAGTATGATGATGTATTTCTAAGGAGTATCAGAGCTACGGTGAGAGCAGGATTGGAGGATGATTTCATTATTGCAGCAGATGGATCTTTGAGGCATGGAGTTAGATTGTATGTGCCTAGTGGGGAGTTACGAGAGGAGGTATTGCAGGAAGCGCATCGCTCTCAGTATTCCATGTATCCAGGTGCTAACAAGATGTATCGGGATATGCGAAAGAGTGTGTGGTGGTATGGCATGAAGAGGGAAGTGGCACAGTTTGTATCCAGATGCTTAGTGTGCTAGCAGGTGAAAGCCGAGAGGCAGAGGCCAGGAGGTTTACTTCAGCCATTACCCATTCCAGAGTGGAAGTGGGAACACATTACTATGGATTTTGTGTCCGGACTTCCACGATCTCCAGGAGGGAAGGACGCGATTTGGGTCATTGTTGATAGGTTGACCAAGTCGGCCCACTTTTTGCCTTTCAAGGTGGGTTTGTCTACGGAGAAGCTGGCAGAGATGTATGTGAGGCAGATCGTTAGGATACACGGAGTTTCCGTCAGCATAGTCTCAGATCGAGATAGTCATTTTACTTCTTATTTCTGGAGGAGTTTGTAGGAGAGTTTGGGCACTCAGCTCAAGTTCAGTACTGCATATCATTCCCAGACAGATGGGCAGTCAGAGAGGACTATCCAGACTCTCGAGGATATGTTGCGCACTTGTGTACTAGATTTTGGGGGTTCTTGGGAGGACCATCTCCATTTGGTAGAGTTTGCTTACAACAATAGTTACCAGGCCAGTATAGAGATGTCACCTTTTAAAGCTCTATATGGTCGGAGGTATCGTACTCCTTTGTCTTAGGACGATATTGGAGAGAGAGTTTTGCTTGGGCCAGAGATGGTTGTGGATGCAGCGGAGATGGTTCAGTTGATCAGAGACAGACTTCGAGTGGCGCAGGACAGACAGCGGCATTGGGCCGATAGCCATCGAAGACCTTTGGAGTTTGAGGTATAGTTTAGATTTTGTTTGTGCTTGTTCTTGTTTGTTATAGATTAAGTTCTTAATATGGTGTTTTGTTCTAGGTGGGTAGTTTGGTGTTTCTGAGGATTTCTCCGACATGAGGCACGATTCGCTTCGGTGGAGGCAGAAAGCTTAGTCCGCGATTCATCGGACCTTTCACTATTCTAGAGAGGGTCGGTACAGTTGCTTATAGACTAGACTTGCCACCTGCATTGGAGGGAGTGCACAACGTATTTCATGTGTTGCAGTTGAGACGATACGTGGCCGATCCTAGCCATGTATTGGATCACTCAGAGATAGAGGTGGGCCCTAATCTTAGCTATCCAGAGCAGCCAGTTGAGATTCTGGTTTGGAGAGAGAAGGTGCTGAGGAACCAGACTATTCCTTTGGTGCGCGTCGCATGGAGGCATCACTCTCCGGGGGAGTCTACCTGGGAGAGAGATGATGACATGCGAGAGCGTTATCCATATTTGTTTGTACCTTGAGGTATGTTATTTTCTAGTTATGTTCTGTTCATTAGTTAATTGTGATTCTTTAGTTCTGTTTTGTGATTTTCTGGGGGTAGTTTTCATCTTTGAATTTCGAGGACAAAATTTTTTAAGGAGGGTAGACTTGTCACTACCACAATTTTTAGGAAAGGGTATTTTAGTCTTTTCCTATTTAATTAAATATTGTGCATTATAAATAATTATTTGTTGTATTATTTAATTGTTGTTAGATGTTATTTAATTATTTTGGACTTGTATTAGTGGACCCAACTAGTTTTAGTTTGGACCCATGGACCAACATGAATTAATTAGTTAGACTTGGCCCATTTAGAAAGCCCATTGTTAAGGAGATGGATTAAATTAATTAAATGATTAGACTAGAAGCTTCCTTCCTTAATTATTTCTTCATGAGAGGCCCCAAGGGGTACATTGGACATTTTATAATTGCTTGGGGAAGGGGGCATGGCCGACCTATATTAGAGGGGGGGAATTTCTCTCTCCTCTCATTCTCATTCCAAATCTAGATCTAGAATTCCCCACTCCCAAATTGCTTTCATTCCCATTCCAATTCCCTACCAAATTCATTCCAAATTCTTCCCAATTCACCATTAGAAAGTTGAGAAGCAAGAATCTAGAAGGAGGAAGCAAGAATCTACAAAGAGGAGCAAGGATCTACAATTTGGAAGCAAGTTCATCTCAATTGGAGGTTTCATTGGGAATCCATCTCCCAATAGGTATAATTTAGTTTTTCCATTAAAATAGCTTCTAAATCTGAGATTTAATCATGTAAAATCAACCTATATATATGTACTAACCATAGGACTTGGTTTTGTGTTCATAGGAGACCCATGGAGAAAGTTATGGTACTTTTTGTGTCAATTTTGATGGAATTCCGAATTTACATTTTGTTGTGTGTGTCAATTGATCCTATAGATCAATTGGGCATGTGCTTATATGTTTGGGGCTAGTGTTGTGTCCACAATTGGGTATATGTAGTTCGTATCCCAACAATTTGGTGATACGTGTCGTTTTGGGGATTTTTTCTCTGATACGGGACTTTGTACATATCGTATTTTGACACGGACACATAGATCTACTTTTGACACTTTGATTTGTTCATAATTATTATTTGTGACTTGTTTGTGTCCTTCGGGGTACAATTGGTTGTGTGTTGGACTCGTGTCGCATGCGTATCCTAGATCTAGTGGGATACGGTGTGATACTCTCCAATTGTGTGTGTTTTGTATAGATCTAATTATTTATGCTTTAATTTTTGTATAATAATTAGTAAATATATATATATGTTATATATTTATTTTAGTGTATTTATTATGGTATTTATTGTAGCATAGATCTATATATTTTTATGTGTTCTACTATGATGTATAAAAATATATGTAGTTTTCTTTACATGTAATTATATATGTTACTACATATTAATAAAATAAATTATACATAAATATTTTATAAAATATATTTATGTGTTTAAATAAGTAATTATATTAATTATAATTATTATATAATTAATTGTATATTAATGAATATATTTTATGTGTGCTTCTAGCTATGTTAAAATATGTATATTAATACATGCAATGTGTTTTGTAGCTATTAGTAATTATTTGTGTAGGATTATGTATATATATATAAGTATATATTAAAATAATTATTTTATATATAAATATATATTGATTTAAATATTTATATATTTCTATATATATATTTCTATATATATATTTTTATATATATATATATATTTACTGTTTTTGGTGACAGTAGGATCAATGACAGTGAACTGTCATTGTTAGAACGGTTACAGCAGCCGCTGTAACAGTGGCGGCGGGTTATTAATGACAGAGCCGCCACTGTCATTAATAACCACATGTAGCAGCGGGAATTCGTAGCAGTTGCGACGTCGACTTTGGTGACAGTTGAAAACTGTCACAAAAGGAGTGACAGCAGTGCAGTTGCACAGCAGCGTTTTTGCGACGGTTTTGCTATGATTGTTGGGACTGTCACTATAAGTCTGTTTGTTGAAAATTAGTGTTTTAGCACACTATTTTCAGTGACAATTGGGCAGATTTAGTTTATATATTATATATTATATTTGTATATATATATGTATATATATGTGTTATTGTGAGGTATAATACTAGTATTATTATTATTTTATTTATATATAATATATTAGTTTATATATAATATATTATGTATTAGAGTAAATAATATACCTATATGTATCTTGAGCATTACTTTGTGTGGATACCAATTGGGTTCAAAACCTTGATTCCTAAATTGTTGTATTTAATATTCTATATTATGCATTATTATTAATATTAGTATTGTGAGGTTTATTTTGGATTCACGTATCCGAAGATACGGTATCCTAATATTCAAGGACGTAGTCTTATGACTTAGAGCTTAGTATTTTGATCCAAGTTTTTGGTGCTAGAATTGTACAACCTAAAATAGATAGTTGACCTTGGGTTGACCACAGTTGACTTTTGACTTAGAATTGACTTATTGACCTAGAAGTTGACTAGTTTAACTTGTTCTCTTTTCAGGACCTTGTATTGATGTTGTATTCCATATCTAGGTCTTCGAGGCACCGAGTCAGACATCTGTGAGACTATTCATTGGACTTCAGGCGAGTACATTCTCTGATAGTTTCTCATTTATGATATCCTCTATGTTCACTGTATCTAGTGTAGATATCCATGTTGTCTTGACACTATGATTACACGGATTGGTATATCCGGATCTCGTCATGAGATGTTATTCCTTGGTATATGGTGTATATGGTGCAAGTATTGTTTCATTGGTTATCTTGTACATGTACAGACACCGATTCTCGGGGAGACTAGCTATCTTCTTTGGGAATCTCGTGCCATAGCATACCGTGGTTGGATCTATTATACCAGTCGGGGGTGGAGAGTATTAGTATAGATATGTGATCAAATCCCTATTGAATAAAGTACTGGTAAATGAATAGTATTGATCATAAACCGTATTTATGATTAGCCTGGCCGTATTGCATCTTGCCCAAGCCGATCACATGTTAAGCTAGTACTCACACACTTAGTCTTTAGTATTATTGTTTCATTGGCATATTGTTCATTATTGTATTTATTTTTAGTATTTCCTTATCGTACATATATCTCTTATATCTATTGTGCATCTTGTTTATCCACAGCTATTTACTGCTACATAGTTCTTATCATTAATTGGAACTGCTGTTAGAGATGTACTCTGCTCATTTTCTGACTGGATATATTTTTCCAGATGATACTGAGGAGTGGTACCCTACCTTTTATGGACCCCAGGATGTTGTGGGTTTAGATTCTGAGACCCTGGCTCAAGAGGGACTTTTCCCAACTAAGACAGTTAACCCTGGAGTTGTAGCCTCGTAGTATTCTTTTGTACTGGATTTGTCTCCAGCTTTTTGTGTTGTTCTTTAGACTCATTGATGTATTATTTTAGACTCATGAGTTATATTGTGACTATTCTATTCTTTATCTAATTCGTGCTCATTTCTATCTTAGTTCTGTGATTGAGTATACTATCATTATTGGTGGTTCATTATATTGTTAGATAGATTATCTAGACAGCGTTCTACTGCCGATTCTGCGGCGTAGGCTGGGCGTTGTTTCCGACTAGTACCCTTACACCGGGTGCGGGTCGTGACAGCAGTCAAAGCTTTTTACGCTCAACTGCAAAAATTTGGAGTTTTTACGCTGACACATTAGGAATGTGGGCGTAAAAGATAAAACGTCTCCGTGCATCATCTTCCTCAAAGAGGCTATCAGCACAGAAGACGACCTAGCGCTGTCACGTTCAATGTGTGCGAAGGATTTTTCAGTCGTTCTCATTCGTCCCAAAAGCTCTACCTATCAGGCTGGGTGCACTGCTCATCGGCCGGATGCTCAGCCCATAATGGGGTTCGCCCTGTCCAACCGGAGGCACTCCTGCTTGGACAGAAGAACGAGAAGAGGAATCAATCTTCTTTCCCTTAGAAGAGGAGGATTGCTTATAGGCCATTACTGGAAACTTTGAAGACTCAGAGAAGACTCGGAGAAGAGCTCGAACAGTCGGAGGCTTTCTTTCGCAGAAGACAGATGAAAAGTTTTTCCCTCAGAAAACTTGGGATATATATAGAGTTCGGATGGACTCCTCGGACCCTGAACCAAATCTCCTAATTAATATTTGGTTATGATTGGGTCCTACATCAGCCTATTATTCAGAGAAGGCAGACAGTCAGCGAATACGAAAAGTTTTTCGCGCAAAGCAGGTCAGCAGTTCTTACGCTAAGGAGCTTTCTACGCTCGACAGCAGCAGATCTACGGTTTCACGCTCGCAAGCTATAAGTCTATAGTTTTACGCCCGGATGCCTTTGTGCTCGGAAACTTTTATGCTCGAGAGGCAACAATCCTACGACTTCATGCCAGCAGATAACAAACCGATGATCTCACGCTCGGTGGCGCTTAGTTTACGCTCAGAAGCAACAGATCTGCGACTTCACGCTCGAAATTTTTTTCTTTTCAGAAGCTACAAATCTACAGTTTTACGCTAAAGAGCTTTCTACGCTCGACAGCTACGAATCTACGGCTTTACGTTCGACGGCTACAAGTCGGGTTTTACGCCCAGATGCCTTTGTGCTCAGTAGCTTTTATGCTCGAGAGGCTATAAACCTACGACTTCACCGTCAGGAACTACAAGTCTATGATTTCACGCTCGATGGTGTTTAGTTTATGCTCAGAAGCTGCAGACTAATGATTTCACGCTCCATGACTTCCCGCATATCTGAAGGATACGCCGGCCAGATCACGCGTGCATCTGAACGGTCCTCAAAAGCGGTCAATTGCAAAGAGTTCACACAGAAGATACTCGTTATTGACATCAAGATATCCCAAGTACCCGAAGCATACAGAGTTCAACATTAAAAAACTACTTTTCTTCATGGGTCGATTCGAAGTTCATCCAAACTCCAGTCTGAATATTTCATCTATCAAGATGGCAACTCAGTTTGACATCCATTTCTTGACCCTGTTCTAAGGGATTTTTTAGAAATCATTCTTGAAGTTGATGTTTGAACAAAGAAATTCTGTTCATCAGAAGCAGCAGTTCAGAATTCTACGCGGTTCCTCACTCCTAAAATAGCAGGACAGTTCGAACACTCGAATGCTAAAGCGGCTTTCTACGCATCTACAGTTATACGTAAAAGACAGGACAGGACCTAGCACTCTTTCTAAACAGAGTCGGCGTAAAGAATAAGACGTGTCGAAGCTACACATTTTCAGACTTCACAGCAACGTATGGCAAGATGATCATATGCACGGAAGAAAGATGATTTTATTAAAAGTTTAAAGTCATGATTACATATGAGAAAAATCCAATCTACAAGGGTTTTTCTTCATTTTTATGATTACATCTAAGGGAAACCCCACCGACAAAGGGCTTCCTCATCATCGTCTGAAGATCGCACCGAGAAGCTGTTCTGACAGGTTCTCACACTGGTGAAGGTCTTCCTCTTCTTCTAAGAAGATGATCAGTGGCGGGAGGATACAAAAATGGGTATAGACCCATCCTCTAACAGAAGGAAAGCAGGGTAAATCTACTGTCCAACAGACCATCGCCGCTCAAGCCGGGACAGAGCTAGTCGCTGCTCTCACCCCCGGAGGTAACGGGAGAAGGCGCCACTTGCAAGCAACGTGGTCTAAAATGACCCTTCGTCTCTCCTGGAGAACTGCCATACAAAGTTGCTGATTATCCCGAGCAAGGGAGGCTATGACATCCTTCTATGATCCATCGTTGCAGATGAGACTTGCTCGAAGTCGCCGTCTTCTTCGGCTCCTTACATGCTGGAAGAACATGGTCTTCTTCTTCCTCAGATCGACCCGACGGACTCCGGCGATCATCCTTGTGTGGCGAAAGGAATGCGGGGAGAACAGGTTAAACTCCTCAGCCTTTTATAGGCGAGAGAGGTCACACCGGTCCCCAATAAATCCGCCATAAAGTCAGCATCGACCGTTTCAACGCTCCATTCAGAAACGTTTCGAGTTACGAGGAGCGGTTCATGCTTCATTCAAAGCGTTCCAAATTCCAAAGAAATTTGAAAGCTTTGAAGGGGGTCTTGTAGAAGCATAAAAAATACGCTGGATGGCTCTACGCAACATGATATTGCAGGGTAGCATAAGCAGGGGACCTCAAGGCCATCAAGAGTGCAGCGGAGCTTTTCCGCTAAGCAAGGCGTAAAATATGATGGGACCATCCGCGTAAGATGCAGTATGTCCAGGCTGCTTCAGCTTAGACGGGGTGCTTCATCGCCTCCATGGCGTAAAATTCATTTCAAAGCAGCGTTAAAGCGTACGAGGAACGCTTCATCTTCCCCGAAATGAACCTGTCAAGTCACGCAGTGAACCTGACATCTGACTCCTGACAAAAAGTGCTGCACAGCTACCCAGACGACGGCTGGAAAGATGGCAGACCACTCGGGACGCGCCCCACAGTATGATGGCGGATCTTTGCATTTAATGCAGAGGATTTGATTAAATATCACCAAACCGTCGTTTACTGACATCCCCTCAGCGGAGACTGCTTTTACGCATATAAGGGGATACGCTGCCTTATTTTACACAGGCAAACGCGAACTATTTACGCTCCGCGGAAGACAAACAGACTGCCACATCAAAAGCTGCCCTTTGTACAGGGCTCGAGGCACGTCTCTGCACCGAATGCTCAGAACGGTGGCAGGCCTTCAGAATACGTCTCTGCAATTAATGATGATGGCGGATCTCTGCATTTAATATGAGAGATTTGATTATATCTCTAAGAGCCGTAATTTCGGCTAAAGATGTCCACATCACCTCGGCTTCTACGCCCATTCAGCTTTTGTGACTGCTCGGCCTCTACGACCACTCTGGCACGTTACGCAGCGACATCTACGCCCATTCAGCTTCTGTGCCTACTCGGCTTCTACGCCTCATCAGCTTCTATGCTCGTTCGGCTTCTATGCTCATTCGACCTTCTGTGCTTATTCGGCTTCTATGCCATCAGGCTTCTACGCCTACTCGGCTTCTATGCCTACTTGGCTTCTATGCCATGGTGACAGACATTGGCTTCTATGCCAACCTCTTCTACATGAGGGATACCTACCTACGTGGCTTCTACCCCGTGATCTTCGTAGTGATTATACGCGTTTTGTCCCTTAGTTAGACCCGCGTCACACGCTCATTCAAAGGATCATCTATACGCAGGCTTTGGTTATTTTAACCGTTGTGTAAAAGGGTGCTGTACTTTCCACTACTCGGTTTCCACACCAATTGAGTGGTCATTGTCACCAAAACTCTATAAATAGAGACCTCTATCAACAGAGGAACAGGTGGAAAGATCGACAAAGGTCGAAAGATCGAACAAAGGTCGAGACTTTAAAAATCGAACAAGGTCGAAACTTTGAAAGAGGATCGAACCACGGGTCGAAACATTAGAGATTGAGGAGAGATCAAAGAGTCTTTGAGAGAGAGAGAGAGAGAGAGAAGCATCCAGAGCTCAGGCAAAGAGTAGCGATCAACGATATTGGCATCGTGTATCCACTCTCTTCCTCCACCTACGAAGCTGCTTTCCGTCTTCCACGATACTTCTTCACCATCGTGTAGTCCAAGGGCTAAAGTGATCGACTGCAGATCAGAAACCTATAGCAATCATCTACCCAGATTAAATAAATTGTACTCCTACATCCTCGTATAGGATCAAATTGTACAAGTTTGTTTGTAAACCAAAGAAGGCGGGTTTCGTGCAAACCTCGTATTATATACATTTGGTTCTTTCGTTTAAATACCACAAACAGTCACGATTGGTGAATTATATCAGCATATGTCTAGCCTACACTTTCCCATATACTCAAGTCATCCTCATGTTGTATTTCACTTAGATGGTTAGGTCACCCTTTAGTTTTTACAGTATTTACTTTATGGCATGCTTTTATGTATCTTGTTATGTCCCTCTGAGGACCTGGCCCTTTCCAGGTGTATTGTTCATGAGTATTCGCAGGAGCACAGATTTCAGACTGGTTGCGTGCGTTCCGAGGAGTCCTCTCTTCGAGCCACGTGATTGTTAGATATGGTACTTATATTGTATTTATCTTGTTTATTCCATATTCTAGTTCGGCAGTGGATTTGTTTCCATCCGACTGTCACCTTTAGATACTTTTCATAGAGATTTAGTTTCATTGCTACTGGTCATTTAATTATATTGATTTTATGGATGAGATCTAGATTATACCATGTGACTTGTGATGGATTTATACTACTGATGAATTGTTATTCATATCACAGCGTACGTGTGATGTGGTTTCCATATATTGGAGTGCCATATTCATACGGCTGGCATGCTTACGTGTCCTAGTCCTACGTATTTTGGGACTGGGTATGACAATATAAGTTTATTATGTGATCGGTTTGGGTGAACATGATCAGGTAAGACGATTACAGGTGAGGTATGTACCCAGAATGTACACAATATAACGATAGGGTTTTGATCACATAATCAACTCCTACTCTCCCACTCCAACCAATATCGATGGATCCAATCATGACATGCTACGAACACAAAATATAACCACTGAACACGAGCAGTGGGTGTACACGAATATCATAGCCACCGAACATGAGCGGTGGGTGTACACGAATAAGCACATTGAACACGAGCAGTGTGTAAACATGAAATATAATCAATATCTAATATACATGACGAGATACAATGTACACGAGTAACCACTGAACATGGTAGGGGATAACATCTCCTGACGGGATCCATATAGTACCAGTCTGTAAAATTACTGTATCGGGATCAAGTATACAATTCTAGAACATGCATATATACAATATTATGAATTAAAAACTATCAGAGAAATGTACTCACCTGAAGTCCTGAGCAAGGTGTGTCTCTCGATGCCCAAGCTGATATTACACAACCTATAAATAGGTATATTACATCAATACAAGGTTCAAGGATGAAAATAAGTTAAGTTGATGCAACTCAAGGGCAATGAGCCATTTCTAGGTCAAACCAATAAAATCTAGGTTGCAAGAGTCTAATACTAAGTCACTAAGTCGATATACTATGAAGCTAAGCTTTTATACAAAAGGCATTCAAAAAGCCGTATCCTAAGCTACACAAGTTTCCGTATAAGAAAATAGTATTTTAGATATATGTACAAGTCATATATTATAATACTAGATCAAAACAAGGAAAATATGATACCTTGGCCTTGCACCAATATGTATCGCACCTATCTCGATACCCAAACTCAATACCTTGGGTATCGGCCTAATACCATGGTAATACCTTGGTATCCCAAGGTAACCCAAACACTAACATATTACTTATACATATATAACTAACTACTATAATATATCTAACTACTAACAATAACAAGTAATACCAGTATATATATTTAGCTAACTATTTATTAGTATACTAACATATATATATATATATATATATATATATATATATATATATATATATATATATATATATATATATATGTATCTATACTAACATATATATATATATATAGATACTAACTACTACTAGCTAAATTAATAAATCGAACTAACAGCTAAACTAACACTACACTGAAACACTAACTAAACTAATCCTACTGAAAAACTAATTGAACCAAAACCTTGAATACCCAACCCACGACTGAAATTGAGAATGGTACAGTGACATATACCTTGCTGAACACATTGATGCTACTGTTGTTCGTGCTGTACAGAGGCATGCACAGTGGACTGCACGCTGCTGTGCAGTCCTTGCTGCCCGAGTACAGTGACATTTTGTTGGTGCACTGAGCCTTGCCCCTTGTTGAAGTCTGCTGCACCTTTAGCTCGAGTAGTTGGCTGACTGCACAAGGCTCCCTGTGCATTGGATGCACATCTACTCAGTGCAAGAGCTGCTGTGCCTCGACTACTTGCGGCCCGAGTGCACAGTAGCACAGAGCTCTTCTGCTGAAAGTAGTTCCTCCCCGAGCCCCCTTCCATGTTGAGACTGCTGCTGTGGACTCCACCATGCTGAGACTGCTGCTGTGGAGTATCTGCGCTCTCAGTCTCCATTTGCTTGCTGCCTTCCCGAGTCCCGTCATAACTACATACAAACACAAATGCACGTACACTTACATATATACTCAAATGTACATCTATGCCTCTATGTATATATCAATCTACATATATTTATCAATCTCTCTATATTCATATAACCATAACTACACCTCTATGTAAATATATACATACAAAATATAGATATACATATAATCAAACGAATAGATACATATATACATACACATATAAACACTCACACACACCCATAGATAACTAGCTATATATATATATATATATATATATATATATATATATATATATATATATATATATATATATATATATGTATACTCTATTACATATACATATAGACACACATATATACCCAACCTCAAATACACTAACATATACATATATATATCACTTAATTATCATATATATATATATATATAATTACACATGTACGTATTGCAAGGAAGACAAAACATCAAACACGTGGAGTGCACCGCACCCGTATCACACTAATTTAATGATACGCTTACGATACGGTTCCAATGCACAACCAAACGCATACCAGAGGACACGAGCAAGTCTAATACACTAATTATGTACAATACATATAGTAATTAGAGTATCTACGTGTCTGTGTCACAATATGATATACACAAGGTCCCATATCGAAGGAAAATCCCCAAAATCAACACGTTTCGTCAAATTAACGAGATACAGCCTATACGTATCCAATTATGGACATGACACTAGTTACAAACAAGCAATCATATGTTAATTATATCTATTAGACCCAATGACAACCACTACATGTGCCAATCTCGGAATTCCTACAAAATTGATACCAAATTGGACATAACTTCCACCGTAGGTCTCCGATGAACCTAAAACTAATTTTTATAGGTAGTCTATACATGTGGGTTGGTTTATCATGGTTAAATCTCAGATCTAGAGTCTATTAGAAGGGAAAAAAAACTGAAATGTACCTATTGGAAGATGGATTCCCAATGAAAAGTACCCAAGTTTAAAATAGCTCATCTCCTTGTTATTCTTGGCCTCCTCCTCCTTGCTTCTTATTTTCTTCTTGTAGATCCTTGATGTAGAAGCCTCAATGAAGAATTAGGAAAGAAATTGGTGAAGAATTGGTAGATAATTGATGAAAGAATTGAGGGAATTGGAAGAGGGAAGAATGTAGATCTAAGAATTGGGAATTTGGTAAAATAAAATGGTTTCTCTCTCCTCTATAGGTGGCCGGCCATATAACCCCCCCTCCAAGCAATGTGAAATGTCTCAAATACTCCTTGGGACCTCTCATGAAGAATTTAATTAGGGAGGGAAGGTTCTAGTCTAATGGTTTCTCTAATTAATCCAACCTCTTAATCCATGGGCCTAATTCATGGGCTCAATCTAAACTCATCTAAAAAGTTGGCTCATGCATTCTAATTAAATGGGTTTGGTCCATTACACAAGTCTAAAACACATCTACAATTAGCAAACAATAATAATACAATAATTAAATAAATCATGCATGCACAATATTAAATGCAATAATCCTAAAATTAAAATTACCCATGGTCAAATACCAAACTACCCTTGAATGAAAAAGTGAGGGTGACAATCCTACCCACCTTAGAAAAATTTTATCCTCGAAATTAAGGAAGAAACTAACTACCAAAAGTAAATAATACAATGCAAGAAAGAATTATACCTCACGGCTCGAACAAATATGGATATCGCTCGTGCATCTCGGTCTCTCGCTCCCTGGTACTCTCTCCTGGCGAGTGATGCCTCCACACGACGTACACCAAAGGAATAATCTGGTTCCTCAGCACCTTCTCTCTCTGATCCAGAATCTTCACTGGCTGCTCTGGATAGCTAAGAGTAGGGCCCACCTCTATTTCCGAGTGATCCAATACATGACTGGAATCTGTCACATATCATCTCAGCTGTGACACATAAAATACGTTGTGCATTCCCTCTAGTGCAGGTGATAAGTCTATTCTGTATGCAACTGTAACGACCCTCTCAAGAATACTGAAAGGTCCGATGAATCGCAGACTAAGCTTGCTGCCTCCAACAAAATGAATCGTACCACGTGTCGGAAAAATTCTCAAGAAAACCAGACCGCCAAACTAGCACAAAACACAACCTTAGCACTTTAACAAACAATAATCAAACACAAACAAAACATAATTAAACCTTATACCTCAAACTCCAAAGGTCTCCGGTGGCTATCGGTCTAATGTCGCTACCTGTCATGCACCACTCGAAGTCTATCCCTGATAAGCTTCATCTTCTCTGTTGCATTCACTACCATCTCTGGTCCCAATAAAGCTCTGTCACCAACATCATCCCAGGATAACAGAGTGCGGCACCTACGTCTATATAATGCCTCGAATGGTGACATCTTGATACTGGCTTGGTAGCTGTTATTGTATAAACATTTTACCAAGTGAAGGTGATCCTCCCAAGAACCTCCAAGATCCAAAATATAGGTATGTAGCATATCCTCGAGAGTCTGAATAGTCCTCCCCGACTGTCCGTCCGTCTGAGGGTGATAAGCGGTACTGAACTTGAGCTGAGTGCCCAAGCTAGCCTTTAAACTCCTCCAGAAATGGAATGTGAAGCGACTACCCTGATCCGAGACTATGCTCATTGGAACATCGTACAATCTGACAATCTGGCACACATACATATCCGCAAGCTTCTCCGTAGATGTACCCACTTTAAACAAAAAAGTGGGCTGATTTGGTCAACCTGTCCATGATGACCCAAATCGCATCTTTCCCCCTGGAGAATGCGGAAGTCCCGATACAAAATCCATGGTCACATTCTCTCACTTCCACTCTGGAATGGGTAAAGGGTGAAGCAATCCTCCTGGCGTCTGTCTCTCTGCCTAGACCTGCTAGCAAACTAAGCATCTGAAGCGAAGCTAGCAACCTCCCGCTTTATGCCATACCACCATATATGATCTCTCATGTCTCTATACATCTTGTTGGCACCTGGATGCATAGAGTATTGAGAATAATGTGCCTCTTGCAGAATCTCCTCGCGCAATGCTCCTCTCGGTACGCACAACCTGGTACCGTATCGCAATAATCTATTATCTGCGATGATAAAGTCCTCTGCCAACCCGACCTGGACCTGTGCTCTGATGCTCCTCATACTATCCAGCTCTGATCCGGTATATCAGCTCCGACTGCACTTGAAATCCTCACATCTGTACTGTGACTCCAAGAACTAGTACCTCAATGCCCAAATTGTCAAGATCTGCCAATAAATGTCTGTCTTTAGTCAAGCACATAGCCACGAGATACCTGCTCAAAGAATCCGCGACTAAGTTGGTCTTCCCTGGATGGTACTGCAAGGATATGTCAATGTCTTTCATCAGCTCCAACCATCGCTGCTGCCTCATGTTGAGCTCTTTTTGTGTAAACACATACTTTAAGCTCTTATGGTCTGTGAAGATCTCTATTCTCTCTCCATGTAAATAGTATTTTCATAATTTGAGAGCAAAGATAACCGCTTCCAACTCTAAATCATGGGTAGGGTAGTTCTTCTCATGCAGGCATAATTATCTGGAAGCATAGGCAATCACCTTCCCGTGCTGCTGTAACACACAACCCAATCCCTTCCCTGATACATCGCTGTAAATGGAAAATTCTCCTGCTCCTGATGGTAGTGTCAAGATGGGAGCTGTAGTCAATCTCCTCTTTAGCTCCTCAAATGCTGACTGAAAATCCTCAGTCCAGACAAATTCTACGTCCTTCCTGGTCAGCCTAGTCATCGGCTCTGCAAGTCTGAAAAAGTCCTTAACAAACCTCCGGTAGTAGCCTGCTAATCCAAGGAAGCTCATGATATCTGCTACTGAACTTGGGGTATACTATAATTCAACTGCTGAGATCTTCTTCGGGTCCACCGAGATTCCATCTCCTATAATAACATGCCCAAGTAATTCAACCTTATCAAGGAAGAATTCACACTTTGATAACTTGGAATATAGCTTCTCCTTCCGGAGGGTCTCCAGAACAGTCCTCAAGTACTGCTCATGCTCCTCTGGGGTCTTCGAATATATCAGAATATCATCAATGAAGACTACAAGAAACTGTTCCAGGTACTGATGAAACACCTTGTTCATCAGGTTCATGAACACTGCCAGGATATTGGTCAACCCAAACGACATCACCAAGAACTCGAACTATCCATAACGAGTCCTGAAAGCTGTCTTTGGGATGTCTTCCCTCTTTACTTTCACCTGGTACCCTGACCTCAAGTCTATATTTAAGAATACCTTTGCTCCGCTCAACTGGTCAAACAAATCTTCAATCTGTGGCAACGGATATTTGTTCTTGATAGTAAGGTAATTAAGTGCCATGTAGTTGATACACATACGTATCGACCCATCATTCTTTGGTACAAAAAGTACTAGAGCACCCTATGATGATGAACAGGAATGGATAAAGCCCTTGTCTTGTAACTCATCCACCTGCTTCTTCAACTCTGCCAGTTTGCTATTGTTTACTCTATAGATATGCTGAGATATCAGCTCTATGCCTAACACCAAATCTATAGAGAATTCCATATCTCTGTCCGGCGGCAACCCCAATAACTCCTCTGAAAAGACATCCAATAACTCCACAATCAACGGATATGGCATCTTCTGCTCTTCTACCAAAGCTCCACAGAAACTACCTTCGCTCTGCTCTGCTCCTCGGATGAACTCGAACTCCGGCTCTCTTGGCGTCTGAAATAAAACTCTGTCTCCACGACAATCGATCATAGCATGATGTCTACTCAATCAATCTATCCCGAGTACTATATCGTAACTCGGAAGTGGCATTATGAGTAAACATACGCTCAGCTCACGGCCTCCCAAATAAACTCTCTGGTTCTTACAAATATTATTGACCAGGATAATGCTACCTCCGGTCGTGATCTTGTAAGTCCTCGCCAATGGTCCAGACTCAAGACGATGCCTCAAAGCAAAAGATAAAGATACAAAGCTATGAGAAGCACCAGAATCGAACAAAATATGAGATAAAAAGGAATCGAGATAAACTGAACCTGAGATGACATCGCCAATCGGCTCCTCCTCCTCGACAGTCAAGGCAAAAGCTTGCCCCTGTCGCTGCGCTTCTCTCTGCTGCTGATGCTGGGCAAACTGCTGCTGCTGTGGTGGAAGAGGTCCTCTCTGCTGGCCCGCTGGTGGTCTAGCGGGTACCATCTGTGCCTGTCCTTCACCCTGAGCTGGACGAGTTAGGACTTTGGGGATGCCCGCAACTGATCTCCCAATCCACAGAATAAGCATTGGCCTAGCCTCATCCTGTATGCGTCCCATCCGTGTCCTTGCTTCTTGCAGAAATTGTAAGGAACTGCTGCCCTCTGGATCTGATGCATCTGTTGAGCCGGAACTCTAGCTGGCCCGTGATACTGCTGCCTCTGATGTTGCTAAGGCCTCTGGTGCTGCTGCTAGAAATGAGGCCCCTTCGCTGGACCCGTGTTATTGCTAGATCCTCCAGTATCCCTCGGCCTTTTAGAGCCAAGTTCTATGTCATCCTCCGCTCTCTGCGCCTATCTGAGTATCTCTTAGAAGGTGGCGGTAGGATCTCCATTGGTGTGGGGGTTTGACCTCCCGGTTCTGGCCCTTCCTAAACTTTTTGGCTCTGCCTTTAGGGTTCTGACCCTCCACGAAGTGACCTAGATGGTAATACTCCACCGCATACTCATCCACTAACATACCTCTCTGGACGAGGTATTAGAACTAACTCTCCAAAGATATAAAAGTCACGTCTGGGAAGAACTTCTCCTTGAAAAGCTCTTTGAAAGATTCCCAAGAGAGTCCTGGTACTGCAATCCTTGGGTCTATCTGGAACCATGTCTGTACAATGTCGAACATCATACAACCCGCTGCCTCTATCTGTAGCATCTCTAGAATCTGCGCCAGCCGCATGTTTTGCTCGATGTCCTCGATCCACTCATCTGCATAGATAATCCCTTCTGTGCCCCTGAAGTCCTTCGGGCCCATCCTCTTAAAGTCAATGATGGTACCCGGCCTCAGCTGATACGGAATAAACTGAGCTGGTGCCGTCTGTGGCTATACTGTAGTAGCTCTCAAAACTACTGTAAATGCGATCTGGTGAGCATTCTTTATGCTCTGTCGTAGGACCACTGACTGTCGCTGCTATACCTCCATCATCTGCTGGAAGAGTACGAACATCTGCGCCTGATCAACTACTGGTGGTGGAGGTGGAAGATCCTCAAAAAATATCTGCCCTCTCCTCGGTGCTGGAGGTGGAGCACCTCCGAAAGCTGCTGCCGATACACCCACCTGGACCGGTGAAGCTGACCTCCAGAATGTAGGTGCTGGACCATCCTCTAAGGGTGTTGCCCTTATGGGTGATGAAGGGACTGATCGCGCTGTCGCGTCACCTGATCGCTGAGAACGCATCTTCGGCGGTATCCTGAAGATAGATTAAAAGATGGAATCAATATTGAATGTGATACGATACCATCAAATAAGGACATAACTTTATTCAAAGTAAAGAAATATTCAATAGATAAGATATGCAAAACAGATATTAAAATTTTCTTAGTTGTGATTGAGTAAACTCTCAGCCTAAATCCTATTTCCTAAAGCAGGCTCATAGCAATACTCTAGACGAGCACCACTATGATATCTATCTAGACCTGCATGGGCCACCACTAAAAATATGTCATGACCCGTACCCGGATATTCGAGCACGAGTACGTGGTTATCCCCAACCTACGCCGCAGAATCGATTGTAGAATGCTGTCTGGGTCATTTCTAACTATCTAACATCTCAACAATATAATATGGTACATGTCAATCATCTCAACTCCAAACAGAAGAGCAATATGGTATATCACATGAATAACTAATCTCAATCACAAAACAAACTAAGGAAGAATAATGCACGAATGGAATAGCGAAGGAAAGAATAAATATACAATCCATAATCTAAAATAATATACAAGATGTGAATCCACCAAAATAATAGTTTAATACAATCCAATACAAATATAATCTAGACCTCCTCAGGCTCTGCAACTAACTCCTCCTGGTCTATAGGAGTATCCTCTATAGGTACGACATCCTGCGACCTGTAGAATATGTGACACTGCCCTATAAGCCAGTCATTTGGAAAAATATATCCAGTCAAGATTGGAGCAAAGTACATACCTCTGTAAGCAGTTTTAATAGCATAATCGAGCATATAAACAGATATATAAATAAAATACAAGATCACTAAACATATGAATGAATGAACAATAGATATACATGTAATGTACGAGATTATAGATCAACAATATGAATATCAGCAATATGATGAATTAACTGCAATCTAACTAATGTGCCTCAGAATATAAGTTCATTATGTGATCAGTTTGGGTGAACATTGTAAACCCCCTCACCCAAAATTAGGGTTACTTAGTTAGATAGTGAAATTAGGGCTAGTTTGAACCAATTAGAATTTAGAACACGGTATTTATTTAATAATGCAATAATTATATCGTAGTGCACCTTACCGTTGCTCGATAATTATAGCACCTCACTAGCCGTTGCCTATCTAGAAACTTCACGATCT
The DNA here is from genome assembly GCA_036927795.1 of Iris macrosiphon. NCBI lineage: Eukaryota > Viridiplantae > Streptophyta > Magnoliopsida > Asparagales > Iridaceae > Iris > Iris macrosiphon. Next base: position 104,069,790 of record JAYESA010000018.1, read on the forward strand.
CATCCTAGACATGTCCGCCTACGATTCTGACTCTTGTACAACTTATAATATTGCTTTCTTGTGCTACATTTTAGTCGCACAATAAACGTCGCGGACGTTATTTATTAATTATAAATAAATTCTAATTTTTTACCCTTGTGCGTCCCAATCGAAATCGTAAACCCAATCTTGACCGTTTGTACGACCTGAATTTTATTAATAATCTACTATGTTCCCTCTACGCCCTGACAATTGTGTTCCGCCTGATTTAACCCCATGTACTCCTAATTAATTTCGGAACATCATGCGCATTCGATTTAATTAATTAAGTTCAATTTCCGCCTTTGTGCAATCTCCAATTGTTGGAGGACTTTTATGCAAAAATTCATTAAGATATCCTTACCATTGGACATTTCATAAAGAAATCTATTTTTCCCTCCACAAGGATTTTTTTCATAATTTTCTGGATGTGCAACGCGCACATCGCCTTATTCATTTTAAACCCATCCTCGCATTTTAAACAATGTAAATTCTAGCCAACACCACATGCGAGCCCAAGCCCAATCCCCAAATATAGAACCCAAAGCCTTTTTCCAAGATGTGGACCAAAATTTTAGGTCAAACATTCAACCCTTCACATATATATATATATAACACATTTTCCCTAAATTTTACCTAAATTCAACTCTTTTTTTTCCTAGCCGAATTCCAGGGTACTATTCATCATCTTCCCATCTCTCCCTTCCTCCCAACCGGCCGGAGGAGCCACCGCCTCCTTCTCCAGCAAACTCCCAGACCTCCGCCTGGACTTCACCAACACCACCAACATCACCGTCCACCACCACAACAAGTTCTTCTCCGCCTGAAACCACTTGCACCTCGACCCATCCTCCCTCCGCCGAGTTCTCTATCACCCGACCGTCGGATCGACGACAGCAGCGTCTCCTCACTGGCCATCCTGACCACCCGCCGGCCTGCCTCCTTCCACAGCGCCTCACCTGAACCATCTCTCCTCCACCTTCTTCCTTTCTCTCCCGGTGATCTCCCCCTCCCGCAACACTGCTGAACACCCATCACCATCCCTTTCCATCCCTGGACTCTACATCTTCTCGCCGGAGCCACCCGTCTGCACAACGGCGATGACCCGATGCCGAGCGCCGCTGCACCCAGAAACCGCCACCATCTTCTTCCTCCCTGTCATCTCTCCACGACCGCTCACCATCCCCTACTTCTGATTACCCCGACCGGAGCAACAGTGCCCAACTGCATGACCACCTGTCCTACCTTCCCTGTTCAGCCCCTGGCCGGAGCAGCTCCTCCCTTGGCCGGCGAGTTCCCCCACAACAGCAGAGTCTAGTTGCACCGGCCATCCACCAGCCTCCTCGACCGCCGGATCTTCCTCTTCCCCGGTGACTGAACGACGACCCAAGCCATGTCCACTCCTCCCTGATTCTGTCCACCACCCTCGACTCGAACTCGGCCCCTCCGGCCTCGCCAACCTGCCGTGAACCCACCTCGTTCCTCCTCCCTGACTCTCTCCTCCGCCTTGGCCGGAGCCTGCCTGGCCGGAGAGCCACCACCAGCATCGTTATTCAGCGTCCATCCTCGTCATCCAGTCATCTCGATTCATCACCATCATCATCATCATCACTTCATCAAACCATCGTCATCGCCTTTGTTCTCCATCATCGTCCTCGCCATCGTCATTATCGTTATCACCTTAACTAACATCGTCACCATCGTCATTATCATCATCGTATCACCGTCAACACCCATCATCATCATAAACATCACCACCATACATTGCCATCACCACCACCATTGCTATTAACCCCATTACCATCATCGTCATCTCATCGTCGTCAACCTCTCTTCGTCGTCGTCCAGCCGTTCCCGTGCGTGTATACCGAGGTTCAAAACTGCCTCACCTTCTTATTTTGTATGTGTGCTGGATATTAGGACATGTGTATTGCTTATGACTGCTAGCTGATACCTGACCCTGAGTCGGCAAACCCAACTCGTATACGTACCCATACGCGTATACTGTTCAATTTAGTAGATATATATATTTGGTTAGTCATTAGCATATTATTAGTTGGTATAAATATTTATGCACATATTTACTATATGTAATCAATTAGTTATGTAAATAAATTGGTGGTTATATTAGTATATAAATATATGAAAATATATGTAAGTAAATGCAAATTGATAATTATGACTATATATATATATATATATTTAGACTGTATGACCCTAGGACACCGTGGACTGTCCCGTATTACCTTGACCATGTTGATCCTAAGAACATGCTAGGTGACTGTCTGGTGTATAATTATGTACTGGCCTAGACACATGTTATCTTGACGACTGACTGTGCTACAATATTTCATTTAGGACACCCGCGTAATTCAACGCATGATTGACCATGTTAGATGACTAGTTTTACCCCTAGTATACCCCTTGAGTCCAGTACAAATATGGTTATGGATGTTCTAGCATAGCGACTAATGAATTTAATTGTATTATATTATATGTGCATAGGATGTTGGATTTGTTCTGCGCAATTTCTGGAGCAGGTTATTGGTACATCGCAGCTTTCTTGCCAAGCAAGTATACCTTGCCATTGTACTGTTATTCTTATTCCATATGATTGCGCGCATCTTTATTTTCTGTCTTTAGTTCATATATTTTAATTGTTATTTAAAATATGCGCGATGGTGACGTCGCGAATATTTTTATTTATGTATTGCATTGACCTTGTTCATGAGACTACCCCATTATCATGTAGCATCATTAGGTTTCATTTGACGGTGACACATATTTTTACACGAGTTGTGAGTCTCATATAGATCACGGACGCATGTATTGACTGATCATCGGTACGTGTGGAACGTGCGTTAGGAATAACTGCTGTTAGAAACTTTGCATGCTAGAAGACTTGGCAGTTATTAGAGGTGTTATCGTGTCATGGATGTGACATGCTTAGAGCATGGGGTGGGGAGAACAACAAGTACCGCATTTGAGCTCCTTTACACTTTTTCTGTAACGCCCGGATTCTCCGCTGGAGATACGGGTGGTGATGACCCATATATATTATGTACATTGGCGGGCCTCCGCCGTTCAAAAGACGACGTGCCTTTGGGCCCCTGGATCTGCAAAAGAGAACCATGCCAAATCCCAGTTTTCAGCCAGATAGCTCACTTGGGGGAAAGTTGTTCTTAACTGCATTCACTTAGACGGTTAGGCGACCCCTTTGGATATTATTTCAGTACTTTATTAGCATGTGTTTAAGTATCTTGTTACGTCCCTCTGAGGACCTGGTCCGCTGCCAGGTGTACATGTTCTTGAGTATTGCAGTAGCGCAGATTTGGAAGGTTATAGATGCTTAGTGGATGTCTTCTTTTCGAGACGTAATCGATAGCTGATATACTTATATTGGGCTTGATTGTGTTGTACTCATATTGTATTTACTTTTCCATTTGAGTTGGTAGTGGATTTGTTTCCATCCAACTATCCTCCTTAGATACTTCTTATTGAGATCTAGTTTCATAGACATTGGTTATTTTATTCATATTTAATTTTTGCGGATGAGATCTAGATTATACCCTGTGACTTATGACATATGTTTATACCACTTGTGGATTGATATTCATATTACAGCGTACGTATGAGTTTGGTTTCCATATATTGGAGTTGCCATATCCATGCGGCTGGCATGCTTACGTGTCCTAGTCCTACGTATTTTTAGGACTGAGGCGTGACATGTTTTTATGGTGGCCCATGCAGGTCAAGAACATATTGTCTCGGTTACGTTACTATACCGAACAAGCCTGCACCTAGGACTAGAGTATAGTATCTCATCCATAATTGACTATGATTCATCTTCCTCCTCTCTGTTCTATTCGAACAATTGTGTCCTACTTGATTCTTGTATTTCCTTAATAGTTCCTTGAGTATAGCCTTCTGCTAGAACGTAGGAACCCCTGTTATTAGGATGATAATTAGGGTAGCACACCTATTAAGAATACAACGAGAATATAGACATACCACTAAGTTTATAATATCTAGTGAACCCTAGAATTTCTTATCTCTAGAATTGGTTTACCATTATCCCCTGATGTATTATGAAGACTTGAGAGTAGTATAGACACTACTAGAGTTAGTTAGAAGTTTACCATAATGTTTGACCCTAGTATTGAGGAACCAATAGAAAATCAAAAAATTGAATATTAGGGCTGAACCTAATCTTCATAGTTAGAAAGTATTGGAGAACTGTAAACTTATATCATTGTCTTGTTATTAGTAGACAGCACCTTAGGAAGCCTAGAGGAATATAATCAACACTTCTCCCTTGATCATACCCCGAACATAGCAACTAACACCCCACTCCCCTTAGAGAACCATGATGCTATCTAGAGCCCTCTATCTTTATTTTATATATTTTTCCCTGCGACCATAGTGCTCGCTATTTTGCGACGACTAATTATGTTTCTTCTCTTCATCTTTCAACTTGTGCCATCTGACACTTCGGATAGTAGGCCAAGTAATTTTATTCTTTGTTAAGGGCTCATAGTTTGCTAGGATTATAGTTGTAGCCTTGATTGTGGAAATTTTTATGCTTGGTAGTTAGAACTTGATAAGTTTAAGTTGTTTTGTAGATTGTAACCGATGATTAACCCTTAGTTTTAAATCATATAATTTGTACCCTCACCTCGATACAAGCGAGATCCGTTTTCCCCTTAAACGGCCAGTAACTCTTCTATCCTTACTATTGACACTTATTCTATAAGCACTATGACTAAGATGTAAGATGACCATAACCTATGTAATAGAAGAGGATACCCCAATAAAGTACCAAGACCCCTTCTCATAGACCTTAACAGGAGCTTTTACGGTATCCTTAAGACAATACAATAGTAGTTAAATCATTTTAAATTGGGTAGTATACCTCACCACCTAGTATCATATAGTCCTTGTGATCCATTGATGAAGTGTAACTGAATGACATTAATTGTATGCTAGTAAAGACGATAGTATTTTTTTAGACAATAGAATTTAGAGGTCCTTGCCCATTTGGTCGACTAGCGACTTAGACTAGGAGGTTGTATGATAACTGTAGAGATTGTAGAGTCTTTTGTTAGTATTGCTTATGTTGTTTTTGTTTTTGCAAACTTGAGTTATTTGTAACTTCTCTCATCATAATCCAGCGTTATATTTTCTGTGCTACCTCGAATTATGCTGCTATTATAGCCTAGTTTTTGCAAGCTTATTCTTTATCAAGCTTGTTCATGATATATGTATTAATGGATGCATACATTAATACATTTCAGAATCAGTGTATTAAGGTCTAGCTAACCTTAGTGCGCCTGGTTCGTTCTTCGCATAACTACTTTACGTGGATTAAGAAATATAGTGATTAGTAGACGAATGTACTTGCCCTAGACATGTCTAAGCGTATCGTATAGGCTACATAACTGTACTAATACGAGCATGTGAATACGGATTTACCAAATAGGATCTCAGTCCACAACCGCCTTGACAATTCCCATTGGATTCCTTGAAACGCCTTGATCCCTATACTTGCATTTTATTACTTCTCCCTTGAACTCTTATTTATTGATCTACGTCCTTCCTTATTTCGAAAAGACGAAACATCTTGCTTGGTATAAGTTTGATATATAGATAGTACTAGATATCCCCCATAGGCCAATCATATTGTCTGGTGACTATCTTTTATAAATGATTAAGGGCATATCATAGGGGATATATTTGGTGTTAAAAGACTTTGAGGATTAAATAACATGATCAAATAAATTGGGACATAGCCTTCTTAGATGTATAGCCTTAGATGATAGATGGGTAAATTCTAAGTTGGGTAGAAACTACCATGTTAACTTAAGGAGAATTCTTTATACTGTAATCAAGTAAGGTTAGATAGAGAAATCCTACCCTAGTTTTAATTTCGAGGACGAAATTGTTTTAAGTTGGGTAGATTGTAAACCCCCTCACCCAAAATTAGGGTTACTTAGCTTAGATAGTAAAATTAGGGCTAGTTTGAACCAATTAGAATTTAGAACACGGCATTTATTTAATAATGCAATAATTATATCGTAGCGCACCTTACCGTTGCTCGATAATTGTAGCACCTCACTAGCCGTTGCCTATCTAGAAACTTCACGATCTCATCCTAGACATGTCCGCCTACGATTCCGACCCTTGTACAACTTATAATATTAATTTCTTGTGCTACATTTTAGTCGTACAATAAACGTCGCGGACGTTATTTATTAATTATAAATAAATTCTAATTTTGTACCCTTGTGCGTCCCAATCGAAATTGTGAACCCAATCTTGACCGTTTGTACGACCTGAATTTTATTAATAATCTACTCTGTTCCCTCTACGCCCTGACAATTGTGTTCCGCCTGATTTAACCCCATGTACTCCTAATTAATTTCGGAACATCATGCGCATTCGATTTAATTAATTAAGTTCAATTTCCGCCTTTGTGCAATCTCCAATTATTGGAGGACTTTTATGCAAAAATGCATTAAGATATCCTCACCATTGGACATTTCATAAAAAAATCTATTTTTCCCTCCACATGGATTTTTTTCCATAATTATCTGGATGTGCAACGCGCACATCGCCTTATTCATTTTAAACCCATCCTCGTATTTTAAACCATGTAAATTCCAGCCAACACCCCATGCGAGCCCAAGCCCAATCCCCAGATATAGAACCCAAAGCCTTTTTCCAAGATGTGGACCAAAATTTTAGGTCAAACATTCAACCCTTCACATATATATATATATAACACATTTTCCCTAAATTTTACCTAAATTCAACTCTCTTTTTTTCCTAGCCGAATTCCAGGGTACTATTTATCATCTTCCCATCTCTCCCTTCCTCCCAACCGGCCGGAGGAGCCACCGCCTCCTTCTCCGTCAAACTCCCAGACCTCCGCCTGGACTTCACCAACACCACCAACATCACCGACCACCACCACAACCAGTTCTTCTCCGCCTGAAACCACTTGCACCTCGACCCATCCTTCCTCCGCCGAGTTCTCCATCACCCGACCGTCGGATCGACGACAGCAGCGTCTCCTCACCGGCCATCCTGACCACCCGTCGGCCTGCCTCCTTCCACAGCGCCTCACCCGAACCATCTCTCCTCCACCTTCTTCCTTTCTCTCTCGGTGATCTCCCCCTCCCGCAATACTGCTGAACACCCATCACCGTCCCTTTCCATCCCTCGACTCCATATCTTCTCGCCGAAGCCACCCGCCTGCACAACGACGACGACCCGATGTCGAGCGCCGCTGTACCCAGAAACCGCCACCATCTTCTTCCTCCCTGTCATCTCTCCACGACCGCTCACCATCCCCTACTTCTGATCACCCCGACCGGAGCAATAATGCCCAACTGCACGACCACCTGTCCTACCTTCCCTGTTCAGCCCCTGGCCGGAGCAGCTCCTCCCTTGGCCGACGAGTTCCCCCACAGCAGCAGAGTCCAGTTGCACCGGCCATCCACCAGCCTCCTCGACCGCCGGATCTTCCTCTTCCCCGACGACTGAACGATGACCCAAGCCATGTCCACTCCTCCCTGATTCTGTCCACCACCCTCGACTCGAACTCGGCCCCTCCGGCCTCGCCAACCTGCCGTGAACCCACCTCGTTCCTCCTCCCTGACTCTCTCCTCCGCCTTGGCCGGAGCCTGCCTGGCCGGAGAGCCACCACCAACATCGTCATTCAGCGCGCATCCTCGTCATCCCATCATCCCGATTCATCACCATCATCATCATCATCACTTCATCAAACCATCATCATCGCCTTTGTTCGCCATCATCGTCCTCGCCATCGTCATTATCGTCATCACCTTAACTAACATCGTCACCATCGTCATTATCATCATCGTATCACCATCAACACCCATCATCATCATAAACATCACCACCATACATTGCCATCACCACCACCATTGCTATTAACCCCATTACCATCATCGTCATCTCATCGTCGTCGTCCAGCCGTTCCCGTGTGCGTATACCGAGGTTCGAACCTGCCCCACCTTCTTATTTCGTATGTGTGCTGGTTATTAGGACATGTGTATTTCTTATGACTGCTAGCTGATACTTGACCCTGAGTCGGCAAACCCAACTCGTATACGCACCCGTACGCGTATACTGTTCAATTTAGTATATATATATATATATATATATTTGGTTAGTCATTAGCATATTATTAGTTAGTATAAATATTTATGCACATATTTACTATATGTAATCAATTAGTTATGTAAATAAATTGGTGGTTATATTAGTATATAAATATATGAAAATATATGTAAGTAAATACAAATTGATAATTATGACTATATATATATATTTAGACTGTATGACCCTAGGACACCGTGGACTGTCCCGTATTACCTTGACCATGTTGATCCTAAGAACATGCTAGATGACTGTCTGGTGAACAATTATGTACTGGCCTAGACACATATTATCTTGACGACTGACTGTGCTACAATATTTCATTTAGGACACCCGCGTAATTCAACGCATGATTGACCATGTTAGATGACTAGTTTTACCCCTAGTATACCCCTTGAGTCCAGTACAAATATGGTTGTGGATGTTCTACCATAGCGACTAATAAATTTTATTGTATTATATTATATGTGCATAGGATGTTGGATTTGTTCTGCGCAATTTTTGGAGCAGGTTATTGGTACATCGCAGCTTTCTTGCCAGACAAGTATACCTTGCCATTGTACTGTTATTCTTATTCCATATGATTGCGCGCATCTTTATTTTCTGTCTTTAGTTCATATATTTTAATTGTTATTTAAAATGTGCACGACGGTGACGTCGCGAATGTTTTTATTTATGTATTGCATTGACCTTGTTCATGAGACTACCCCATTATCATATAGCATCATTAGGTTTCATTTGACGGTGACACATATTTTTACACGAGTTGTGAGTCTTATATAGATCACGGACGCATGTATTGACTGATTATCGGTACGTGTGGGACGTGTGTTAGGAATAACTGCTGTTAGAAACTTTGTATGCTAGTAGACTTGGCAATTATTAGAGGTGTTATCATGTCATGGATGTGACATGCTTAGAGCATGGGGTGGGGAGAACAACAAGTACCGCATTTGAGCTCCTTTACACTTTTTCTGTGACGCCCGGATTCTCCGCTGGAGATACGGGTGGTGATGACCCATATATATTATGTACATTGGCGGGCCTCCGCCGTTCAAAATACGACGTGCCTTTGGGCCCTTGGATCTTCAAAAGAGAACCATGCCAAATCCCAGTTTTCAGCCAGATAGCTCACTTATGGAGAAAGTTGTTCTTAACTGCATTCACTTAGACGGTTAGGTGACCCCTTTGGATATTATTTTAGTACTTTATTGGCATGTGTTTAAGTATCTTGTTTCGTCCCTCTAAGGACCTGGTCCGCTGCCAGGTATACCTATTCTTGAGTATTGCCGGAGCGCAGATTTGGAAGGTTATAGATGCTTCGTGGATGTCTTCTCTTCGAGCCGTGATCGATAGCTGGTATACTTATATTGGGCTTGATTGTGTTGTACTCATATTGTATTTACTTTTCTATTTGAGTTGGTAGTGGATTTGTTTCCATCCAACTATCCTCCTTAGATACTTCTTATTGAGATCTAGTTTCATAGACATTGGTTATTTTATTCATATTTGATTTTTGCGGATGAGATCTAGATTATACCCTGTGACTTGTGATATATGTTTATACCACTTGTGGATTGATATTCATATTATAGCATACGTATGGGTTTGGTTTCCATATATTGGAGTTGCCATATCCATGCGGCTGGCATGCTTACGTGTCCTAGTCCTACGTATTTTTGGGACTGGGGCGTGACAAACATGATCAGGTAAGATGATTACAAGTGAGGTATGTAACCAGAATGTACACGATGTAACAATGGAGCTTTGATCACATAATCAACTCCTACTCTCCCACCCCAACCAATACCGATTGATCCAATCATGATACGCTACGAACACAAAATATAACTACTGAACACGAGCAGTGGGTGTACACGAATATCATAGCCACCGAACACGAGCGCTGGGTGTACACGAATAAGTACACTAAATACGAGCAGTGTATGAACACGAAATGTAATCAATATCCAATATACACGATGAGATATAATGTATACGAGTATCCGCTGAACATGGTAGGGGATAACATCTCCTGACGGGATCCACATAGTACCAGTTCATGAAATCACTGTGTCGGGATCAAGTATACAATTCCAGAACAGGCATATATACAATATTATAAAATAAAAACTATCAGAGAAATATACTCGCCTGAAGTCCTGAGTAAGGTGTGTCTCTCGATGCCCAAGCTGGTGTCACACAACCTATAAATAGGTATGTTGCATCAATACAAGGTTCAAGGATGAAAATAAGTTAAGTATTCTAGGTCAATGAGCCATTTCCAGGTCAAACCAATAAAATCTTGGTTGCAAGAGTCTAATACTAAGTTACTAAGTCGATACACTATGAAGCTAAGCTATACTAGCTAAGCTATGATACAAAAGGCATTCAAAAAGCCATATCCTAAGATACGCATGTTTCCGTATATAAAAATAGTATTTTAGATATATGTACAAGTTATATATTATAATACTAGATCAAAACAAGGAAAATATGATACCTTGGCCTTGCACCAATGCGTATCGCACCTATCTCGATACCCAAAGTCAATACCTTGGGTATCGGCCCAATACCTTGGTAATACCTTGGTATCCCAAGGTAACCCAAACACTAACATATAACTAATACATATATAGCTAACTATTATAATATATCTAACTACTAACAATAACAACTAATACAAGTATATATATTTAGCTAACTATTTACTAGTATACTAACATATAGATGTATCAATACTAACATATATATATAGATACTAACTACTACTAGCTAAATTAATAAATCAAATAACAGCTAAACTAACACTACACTGAAACACTAACTAAACTAATCCTACTGAAAAACTAATTGAACCAAAACCTTGAATACCCAACCCATGACTAAAACTGAGAATGGCACAGTGACTGATACCTTGCTAAACACATTGATGCTACTGCTGTTCATGCTGTGCAGAGGCCTGCATAGTGGACTGCACGTTGCTATGCAGTCCTTGCTGCCCGAGTGCAGTGACTTGCTGTTTGTGCACTGAGCCTTGCCCCTTGTTGAATCCTGCTGCACCTCTAGCTCGAGTAGTTGGCTGACTGCACTAGGCTCCCTGTGCACTGGCTACACATCTACTTAGTGTAAGAGCTGCTGTGCCTCGACTGTTTGCTGCCCGAGTGCACACCAGCAAAGAGCTCTTCTGCTGAAAGCAGTTTCTCCTCGAGCCCCCTTCCATGCTGAGACTGCTGCTGTGGAGTATCTGCTCTCAGTCTCCATTTTCTTGCTGCCTTCCCGAGTCCCCTCATACCCACACACAAATACAAATGCACGTACACTCTCATATAAACTCAAATGTTCATTTATGTATATATCAATCTATAATATGTATCAATCTCTCTATATTCTTATAACTATAGCTACACCTCTATGTATATATACATACAAACACATGTAGATATATATATACTTACACACATATAATCAAACGCATAAATACATATATACATATATACATACATATATAAACACTCACACACACCCTAAGATAACTAGCTATTTATATATATATATATATCTATCCACACATATATATATACCAACACATATATATATACATATACATATACATATTTACACAAGTACACTTATATATATATATATATATATATATATATACTCTATTACATACACATATAGACACACGTATATACCTAAGTCAAATACACTAACATATACATATATATATATCACTTAATTATCATATATATATATATATAATTACACATGTACGTATAGCAAGGAAGACTAAACATCAAACACGTGGAGTGCACCGCACCCGTATCATACTAATTCTATGATACGCTGACGATACGGCTCCAACACATAACCAAACGCATCCCGGAGGATACGAGCAAGTCTAATACACCAATTATGAATAATACATATAGTAATTAGAGTATCTAAGTGTCTGTGTCACAATATGATATGCACAAGGCCCCGTATCGGAGGAAAACCCCCAAAATCAACCCATTTTGTCAAATTAACGAGATACGGCCTACACGTATCCAATTGTGGATACGACACTAGTTATAAATAAGCAATCATATGTCAATTAGATGTATTAGACCCAATGATAACTACTACATGTGCCAATCTCGGAATTTCCCTAAATTTGACACCAAATTGGACATAACTTCCACCGTAGGTCTCCGATGAACCTAAAACTAATTTCTATTGGTAGCCTATGCATGTGGATTAGTTTCTCATGGTTAAATCTCAGATCTAGAGTCTATTAGAAAGGGGAAAACTAAAATATACCTATTGGGAGATGGATTTCTAATGAAAAGTCCCCAAGTACAAAATAGCTCCTCTCCTTATAGATCTTTGCCTCCTCTTCCTTGCTCCTTGCTTCCTTCTTGTATATCCTTGATGTAGAAGTCTCAATAAAGAATTAGGGAAGGAATTGGTAAAGAATTGGTGGAGAATTGATAAGGGAATGGAGAGAATTGGAAGAGAAAAGAATATAGATCTAAGATTTGGGAATTTGGTAAAATGAAATGGTTTCTCTCTCCTCTATAGGTGGCCGGCCATATAACCCCCACCTCCAAGCAATGTGAAATATCTCAAATACCCCTTGGGGCCTCTTATAAAGAATTTAATTAGGGAGGAAAGGTTCTAGTCTAATGGTTTTTCTAATTAATCCAACCTCCTAATCCATGGGTCTAATTCATGGGCTCAATCTAAACTCAACTAAAAAGTTGGTTCATGCATTCTAATTAAATGATTTTGGTCCACTACACAAGTCTAAAACAAATATACAAATAATAATACAATAATTAAATAAATTATGCATGCACAATATTAAATACAATAATCCTAAAATTAAAATTATCCATGGTCAAATACCAAACTACCCATGAATGAAAAAGTGAGTGTGATACCATGGAGGCCTAGAAGACATGGAGAGCACAAGGAGGACCATTAGAGATGAGCTAGCTAGGAGATTGTGTCCATTTTACTCTTTGTGTCCAATTAGTGGAGTTTTATTGGGATCCAACTTCTAATAGGTATAAATCCCTATTTTACTATCAATTTCTATGTTAGAATATCAAATTTGTCATGCCCCAGTCCTAAAATACCAAGGGACTAGTCACGTGGCAATGGCCAGCTGCACAACTCCAATAGACAAACCCAATTTAATGGACCCGTTAGAGTGTACTTAAGCTGTAATACATATAAAATGGTCTACAAATACTTGTCACAATTTATATATCTAATCTTATCTACAATAAGTAACAAAAACACAAAGAGATAAGTCCAGTCACAATAATATAAAATGATCTGTCCAACCAAAGTAATATAAATAATGTCACGGGGAACAACCGTCATCAAAGTGGAAAAAAAAAAAACTCCAAATACAATATCCAGAAGTTACTACAAGATCAAATATCTAAGAACACTAAGCATAATAAATGAATGGTGAGAATACTGTGTGCTCAAGAGAAGTCCTACGGAACAACCTCGTCCTCTGCAACCTGTACGTCTCCAATAACAGCACCTGCCCCGTAAACCTCGGGATAGCTCTCCTCGTCTATACCTGGGGACATAATCCGGATCTAGGTCCTTAGGAAACATAGCAAGGTACAATAAACACTCAAGCCAAATAAAATGCAGTAAGTAAAAATAGATCATCAGGGCAAGCTATGTGACCAGTTAAGTGAAATACAAATGAGAGCATCACTAGTACTCAGGATGAGACCACTACAGGCTTTGTGTCGGGGAGCCCATAGCAGTACGTAGTATCTCGTAGGGCCAGTAAATGTGCCAAGCTGTGGTACATAGACTAAAGCACCTCCAGTAACATATATATACGTAGTATCTCGTAGGGCCAGTAAATGTGCCAAGCTCTGGTACATAGACTAAAGCACCTCCAGTAACATATATATATATATATATATAAACATAATCAGCCTATAGCATGTGTGTCTCTCCCCACATAATGTAATCTCATGTCTTATGTCCACAATGTCTTATGTCCATAAAATACAAGATCATGACTTCTAGCTAGTACAATTAGTCATAATGATATCTATATAATATGAAAGTCTCATATCACGAATCCTATAAGCCTATACAGAATCAACATGAATAACTCAAGAGAGATTCTGTCACATGAAATATTGTCAAGTGTCCTACGGTATGGAGTACTTGGTAAAGCAAGCACGTAAAAATAGGATCGTACAATCAACTCTCTAAGTGACGTTATACGACTCAGCATGCGGTGTCGACACCCGAATCTTGTTCGAACGCTAAGAAAAATCTCACTGTCTGTAAACCCCCTCACCCAAAATTAGGTCTACTTGGCATAGATAGAGAAACTAAGGCTAGTTTGAATCCAAATAGAAATAGAACACAATATTTATTTAATTTTGTATTGTTTATGACACGTAGCGCACCTTACCGTTGCTTCAATAATTATCTTCCTATAAATTTCACAACCTTGTTCTAGACAGGCCCGCCTACTATTCTGACCTTTGTGTAACTTACAATTATACTTTCTTGTGCTATATTTTAGTCGCACAATATTTGTCGCAGACGTTATCATTTAATTCTAAATAAAATATGACTTTGTACCCTTTTGCGTTCCAAGCGAAATTGGAGACACAATCTTGACCCATTTTGTGCAACTCAAATTTTATTAATATTCTGCACTGAATCCTCTATGCCCATGACACTTGTGTCCCACCTAATTTTATTGCCATGTACTTCTAATTAAATCCAGAACATCTTGCGCACTAATTTTAATTAATTTAATCCAATTTCCGTCCTTGTGAAATTTTCTAATTGTTGGGCACTTTTATGCAAAAGTGTATTGAGGTGTCCACACTATTGGATAATACATGAAGAAATCCAACTTTCACCTTCATAGGAATGTTTCCATAATTTTTTGGAATGTGCAACGCGCAACATCGCCCCTTTATTTTAAACCAATCCTTGCATTTAAACAATGAAATTATGGCCTCCCAAACATCCTCATGTGAGCCCAAGGCCCAACCCAAGAGGATGTTGACCAAGTCAAAATATTCCTAGGTCAAACCAACCCTCCCTCACATGTATATAAATACCTTTTTTCTTCTTTTTTATTAACACAAAACCTAAAATAAAACAACCCAGCCGACCCTTCTCCTTTACCATATACTGTTCATCCCCATCTCCCTCGAGCCGTCCCTGCATACACCACCGCCGGAGAACTCACGGGCGTAGCCCCGCCTCACCGTTCCTCTCCTCCCCATCTTCCCATCTCCCTCTCCGCCGCTGTGCTATACTCGTCAGCCGACAACAACCCACCTGGAGCACGACTCGCCAGAGGTTGGTGCACCTAGGCTGCACCCGAGCCACCGCCGTCCACCCTTCTTTCCTCCTTCTCGGCTGGAGCCCCGACCACCACGACTCCACCAGCACCCCCACGCCTGCACTTCCTCCGCTGCCATCGACATGACCCTCGTCGTTGTCATCCTCCCTCGTCTTCACCTTCCCCGTCCTCCCTCCTCCCTCCTCCCGGAGCAACATCACCAACCCCTTTATCCCTGACCTCGACCCAGCACCTCCACCTGGCCGACGAGCTCGACCACGAGCAGCCATCGAGCATTGAACCCGACCAGCACTGCTGTTCTCCTCCTCTCTCTGATTTCTTCCGGCCACTGCCCCATTAACACCACCACCCGAAACCACTACCCCGTTCTCCCCTCTTCCCTGTCAGCATCTCCTCATCGTCCCAGTTGAACCACCACCCTCTTCTCCTCATCGCCAGAGAACATGACTCCTGACCCGACTCACCACCACCATTATCATGATCCCCTCCTCCTTCCTCTCCCTGTTCGATCCCCCTCCTTGCCGGACCTCCCCCTGGCCGGACTCCGGCAAGAAACCTCCGGCAGCCCACAATCACCATCATCATCCTCATATCAACTCATTATCACCATTCATTTTCAACACATAAATCCTAATCATCCCTTAATCATCACATCATCACCCTTAATCATCGTCCTTGTCATCACCATGTCCACGTCATCGCCCTCGTCGTCATTATCACCTCTATCGTCCTTATCGTTATCATCGTCATCACCATCGCCATCGTCGTCGACATCGTCATCATCCCCATCATCATGATCGTCAACATTATCATCATCCCTATCATCCTCATCCATGTAATCATTATTATCTCATTATCGTCATCATCATCATCTCATTATCGTTATCATCATTATCTCATCATTGTCGTCATCATCATCTCATCATTGTCATCATCATCATCTCATCATTGTCATCATCATCATCTCATCATTATCGTCATCATATCATTAACATCATCGTCATTACCATCATCTACATCATCATCCTAGTCATCCTCCCATCATCCATATTAATTACCACATCATCACCCCCTTCCCTATTATTGTCCATATCATCACCATCGTCCCAGTCAACATCCACATCATCACCATTGTCTTAGTCATCATCCATATCACCACCATTATCATCATCACATTGTCATTACCCTCGTCCTCGTGTTCATTATGGACCCGTCACTCTTGCCAGACAACCCATAATAGACACCCCCGATTCCCGTGCATGTGCATGTTGACCCCGAGGACCATTGGATCGTTCTGCGCGACTTTAGGAGCAGGTTATTGGGACTACATAGCCGCTTGCCAGGTAAGTATACCTTGCCCTGTTGTACTGTTTAAATTCTGTATTATTAGTTGCATGTTTATATTATATAACTGTGCACGTTCGAGAGAGACTCAGGTGCAGTCAATGAATGCATTGACGTTAGGACTTGTGTCTGACCTAGTGTCTAGTAGACCCACCTAAAGTTGTGGAGTTATTGGAATGACTCTCCAGGCCTTGATACATTTCTTACACGTGTTGTGAGTCTCATGTAGGGCACGAACTTGCGTATGTGGTTGGCCACCTATACGTGTAGGCGTGCGACGGATAGGGAATAACTGCTATTAGCAATATATATTAGAAGACTTAGCAGTTATTAGAAGTCGGAGCATAAACTATTGTGGTACGAAGGTCCAATCCTTGTCCTTGTTTGGTTGAAGGTTGGGCTATTGTTCTAATGATAGACTATGAGCCAGAGTTACGACGCCTCGGTGTAGTGGCTAAAGCATGTTATGGATACAACATGCATAGATCATTGGGCGGGGAGGACGACTAGTAGGCGTATGGGATACCCCATTTCCTTTATTCAGATGCCACACTCGACGGAGTGATATGGACGATATATATACTATGCAGATGCCATACTCTTCGGGGTAATATGGACGTTATATTATTCAGATGCCACACTCTTCGGGGTGATATGGACGTTATATTATGCAGATGCCATGCTCTTCGGAGCTGGACATTATTATACAGCACCCTTATATGGGGGCATATGTGTCATATACTACCCAGTTGTCACGATTGGTGAATTATGTCAGCATATGTTTAGCCTACACTTTCCCACACACTCAAGTTGTATTTCACTTAGATGGTTAGGTCACCCTTGAGTTTTTACAGTATTTACTTTATGGCATGTTTTTATGTATCTTGTTATGTCCCTCTGAGGACCTGGCCCTTTCCAGGTGTATTGTTCATGAGTATTTGCAGGAGCACGGATCCGGACTGGTTGCGTACGTTCCGAGGAGGTCTTCTCTTCGAGTCTCGTGATTGGTAGATGTTGTACCTATATTGTATTTGTCTTGATCATTCTATATTCTAGTTGGTAGTGGATTTGTTTCCATCCGACTATCGGCTTTGATACTTTATATTGAGATCTAGGTTCATAGATATTGGTTATTTATCTATTTATGATTTTCTATGGGTGAGATTAGATTATACACTGTGACTTGTGATAGTTTTTACCACTGGTGAATTGTTATTCATTATACAGCATACACATGTGTTATGGTTCAATACATTGGAGTGCCATATACACGCGGCTGGCATGCTTACGTGTCCTAGTCCTACGTATTTTGGGACTGGGGCGTGACACGGTCCTAGGTTGAGCATGCACATAACAAGAATATATATATATGGAAATAAACACAATTAGATAATATAATAGGATCTAATGCAAGTTTGTCAATGTACACTTGCCAGGGTCTGCAGTATGTAGTTATAAAGTTGGTCCCGCGTCCACTCCTCCGAAATCCAGTTGACGTAAACAACAAATTTTCTACTTTAAGTATCTAATCAAGAATCTTGTAACTGCAACTAAATTGTATAATTTATTATAAAACATTAATACCCAAGTATAACCTCATCCTAACATGTAAATTCTTGATAGAATAACTTACAAGTTTTACGAGGTATCGGAACCTAGTTTCATGGTTTACAACTTCCAAAATTTACGGTTAAGTTCCCAATCGAAGGACATGAACATAAATCATAATAAATAATTTAATTTTTATTTAAACCTGATTTATATTAATTTTTAATTATTAAATTATAGAATTGACAAAATAATCATATTTCAAGATTAGGGCTACTTTAAGTTGACTAGTTTTGTCCAAAACTTGTTCAGAGCATTGCTAGTCCATGTGTATGGTTTATATTCATAAAAAATATTTTATATCATATTTTATTCTATTTTAATCTCAAAAAATAATCACTTTTTATTTCTTCAAAAATAACCCCTATTTATGGGCAAAAACTATGCCACAAAATCACCCGAAACCTATGCTAGTGACCCTTATTTTTAGGGTTCAGAATTTTGCTAAAAATACTATAAAAATAATTCTAAAATACCTATTTTATATTAATAAAATACTAATAAATTAATTTTTAAGAATTAACAACAAGGCCTCCAAGAACCGTGTCACAAAGTCTAAAACTAGCCATACTGTTGTCTAATCTATCAACAATCTAACATAAAATTTCTCATAGATTTTTATGGTAGAAAAAGATGGAAAGGGAGATTTTTATAAAATTAAACTTACATAAATCTAAGAGATTCATGCTATGTGGATTTGAGAAGAAAAGTTTGAATCCTTACCCGAAAGCTTTGAAGGTTTGGATGACAGTGCCTCTTCTTGTTCAAGAACACACCTTCTTGCTTGTGCTTGCCTTGCATCTTCCTTTTTGATGGGTTTATGATAATGGAAATAGGTTCTTGATGGGTTGATGATGATGGAAATGGGTTCTTTATGGGTTTGATGGCAATGGTGGATCCTTTATGGTTGTTTGGTGGAGATTGGGTGGAAGGATGATGAAAGGTAGAGCTTTGAAAAAAAGGAGAGGATTTTTAGTAAAGGAGATGATGTTATAATGGGTAGATGACAATGTGGAATGCTCTTACACATGAAGGAGAGGGGAGGGGTCGGCCAAAAAGGGGAGAGAGTTGTTAGGGTTAAGGTTTTGTGATAAGGGGCTATATATATGGGCTTTTTGGATATATTTAAACATTGGAGGGGGTGTTCCTAGGACTAGTAGGAGTCAGACACCAAGGGAGATGCTCTTGCATGAAATTATAAAGAGGGCTGTGTTGTTGTGGTTGAATTTGGTTGGTTAGGATCTTGGGTGGTTAGGTAGTTAGTTAGTTAGGTAGTTTGCCAACAAGGATGCCACATATGGTCCTTTCTATAATTAGAACTCTATAAATAGAACCAAATTAATGTAAATATAATATATATATATATATATATATATATATATATATATACACATAGGGGTATTTGTGTGCACTACATGACTACATGCGTTTGGGTTAGGTTTGGGTCAAGTTCTAGTCAAAAGGAGGCATTTTTACGGTAACTATGGTTCTAGATGTTTGACAATATTTTTGGAGCACAGGGGAAGTCAAACAAATGTAACATCCATGTCCCAAATATATTAGGCACAATTAAGATTAGTAATATAAATTTTTTGGAAGAAAAAATATTGTGCATTGCTTAAAGTATCCAAGCCATGACAAAGTGTCATATATATAAAAGAAAGATTTAGAAATTAATACTTTAATCCATTAAATAAAATAAAATAAAATTTAAAAAATACTAAATTAACCCTATTCAAAAATGAGGGGGCTTACAAAATTGAACCTCTAGGAACCTACCGATGGATAGGTACAACCCAATAGGTGATGAATTAGGTGGTAAAGACTCTTATTTTGATAGTTCTAGGTATTTTTGTGGCCAATTTAGGGTAACTCCGAATTGTGTCCACCAAGTGTTTGAGTTGTGTCCTCAATAGGACTATAAGTGTCTAATTGGTTATTTGATAGTTTTCTTGTGTCTACAATTGGATATATAGAACCCGTATCATACTTATAGGTAATTTTGGTATTTTAGGGGTTTTTGGACCAATTGGTATTAATTCTTCCTTAATTGTATTATAATTATTTATTATCTATTATATATATATATATATATATATATATATATATATATATATATATATATATATATATATATATATATATATATAGTGTTCCATTGATTTTGGCATGGTGTATCATGAGGTGGTGTTGGTATCATAGGTGTATCATGTGGGTTGGTGAATGTCATGGTGTGATACTTGAGTGTGTATCATAGTGTACACCAAGTGTTTGATATTTGGTTCATTGTGTTAGAATGAGTGTTGTGTATTGTGTGTGTTGGTGTACTATTAGATTGATAATTGTGTATTAGTGTTGTGTTAGAGAGTTAGTGTAGAGTTGTGTCTAGTTTATAAGTGTGTATCATGATGGTTATTAGTATATATGTGTGCTTTGGTTGTAGTGTTAGCATGAAGGCAGTGAGTGTGTGTATTTATGATGGTGTGAGGAGTGCTAGAATTGGCTTTGTGCTTGAGTTGTGGATGCTTGGGAGCGATTGGTAATGTACAAATCTGAGTGTACCCATGTGCAGATTTGTATTCTAGTGTGGTATGCGGGTTATATATTAATATAGTGTATGTTTAGGGGTTATACATGGATACACTTAGTGTATAAGGTATTAAGTGAGTGTGAGGGGATGTAAACATCAGTAGCAGGAGGATGTGTAGGGTGCAGTTTGGTTAAGTGCTCAGCGTGAGGAAGTGTTTAATTTCTAGTGGGTTAAGTGTACAACTAGGTGAGAGGAAAAACACCGTACAGTTTGGTGAGGGAAAACCTGGAGCAGGAGTAAGTAGCAGTGGTTGCTGCATTAGATGCAGCAACCAGAGGTTGTATGTGAGACTCGTCTCAATGTTCTAGTATACATGCCCGACATACGCGTATAGTATGCGTATAGCTTATTCTTATTTCTTATTTCATGCTTAATACCAATTTATGCATTGTTTAGGTTATTTTTGTAAAATTTTCTTTGGGTGCAAGCTTTGGACCGTTGGTCCCTTGGTTTACTTGGTGAGTGGTGTAGATTGACCCGGTGAGGGGCATGGATCATGATCCAATGGCCTAAAATCCAAACCTTGGCTATATAAGCCTAACCCCTCACTTTTCTTTACTTTCCTTTTTCTTTTCTTTCTCTTTCCTTCTTCACTCCTTCATCAACAGAGAGCACCCGCAACAATAGACTTGAGCTTCCTTGACCGTAGCTTTAGCTTGGTAGTTGTGATAGTTGCTAGGTTAACCTTTATCGTAGGCAAGTACATCTTGCCAACCGAGTGAACACTGATATGGGCATGCTTTTGATAACTTACTTTCATATACTGTCATAGGCTTGACTTTTTATATACTATCTTAGCTTAGAATTGAACTCCTTGTAACTTTACTTTTGATGTACTTGATTTGGACTGAAATAGATTTTGAGAAACAATAAAGTCGGAGCACAAAGGATGCTGGCCGGAGAAGAATGTGCAAGTCTATAAAAAATACGCATAAGACCCTTGGTGTATAAAAGTTGGTTTTTGAAACTTGAGCGGACTATGTGCTGTCTCATATATGTTTACTTTCAGCACATCATTCAAATCATTGCAAAAATATGCTAGGCACTTTATAAGTATCTCTGGGCATACTTTTTCCTTTATGCATACATTTTGTACAAATGCCTTCAATACAATTCCTTGTAAAAGTACGCCAAGGCCATTCATGAGCTTGGGCGTACTTTTAAAGGAAAACTCAGGGGCATACCTTGTGTGAGTCCTATCTCAACATCAAGAGAGTATGCCAAGCCTCTGTTGGCATACAAATCCCTCTTCCATTTGCATTCTTGATGGGCGAGCCTTGACTTTGGCACAGTCTCGACTGTCGTGTTCTTTGACTGTCATATTCTCGATTGTTGTGCCATACTTGAGATTGATGTTTTGTTTTTAGTAGACCTTCCCACAATTGCTATTACGCCACTGTTATAAGTTTGGCGATAGTACGCCACAGCTATATGTTTGGCGAGAGTACGCCAATGATACTTTTGGCCTATTTTATGCTACTGATCTTATTTCCCGCTTGATTGTACGCAAATCCTATTTTGATGGTTTTCTATGCCTATTTGCCATTGTTCTCTCTTGTTAGCCTAGCACTTGATATTTCTCTTATTTACTTTTGTCCAGTTACTTTATTTAAATCATGTTTACTTCCTATTATGACGTTCTTAATATTAATCTTGATTTCCTGACATGACATAAGGCACACTATATCAAGCACGAACCCAGTATTTCTGATATCCCGTATCCTGTATCTTGATATTGTATTGGTAATCTTGATAGTGGCTCGATGTAGCATACTCATGACTCAAGATTTCCTGTACTATCCTGATCATGGCTATTAGTAGCACCTTTATTGCATGACATGTTATTCTTGTGGTTGATTTCCTGATTGTGCTTTTTAAGCTATTGTCCAGTCCAGTCTTGCATCATGTCTAAGGCAAATTCCTGAGCTCCACGGTCAAGAATCTTGATTAAACTTTTCAGGTTAATAAACTAGATTAATAACTGAATTATTTATGGATATTTCCTGGCTACATGCTGTAGTGCCTCGCTTTGCATAGGCACTATGTAAAAGAGATATTGATTTGCTGGCTCGAGCGAAAGCCTTCTCAAAGTGTTCTCCGATCAAAATACAAGATAATTGATCTAAGTGAGTGGGCATAACTTTATTCTTTGATTCTTGCATGCCTTAATAACGAATCTGAGTTTTTTACTGCTTTTCTAAGAAGATAGTTTCAAAAGAAGAATGATAGAGCCTGACTCTGCATGCTTAATAAGAAAACTCGTATTGCTTGTTATTAAAATGAACCTTATTATCTAACTAAAGAAATTCTATGCTTGTCTAAAAAGATAGAACCATTGCCATGCTAAGTTAAAGAATAGAATATTGCATGCTTAGTTACACGGACACCGCTATCGAACGAACCGCAGCCATGCCAATAAATAAAAGTAAAAGAATGTTCATATATTTCCATCGTATGCTAAACAAGAGTAGAACTGCATGCTTAGCTAAAAAGAGATAGAAGAATCGTGCCATATTTTGCTTGTCATTGATGCTTGAAAGATAGAACTGTTTGAATAACTTGTATTGTATGCTATTAAATATATCGATTGATTGAAAGAAAGAAGATTGAACCTATCAAAATGATCGAACCTATCGAATTGATTGAACATATCGAACCTATCAAATCGATTGGAAGAAGAGAATTGAGAGCTCTGGCTCTATCGCTTAATTGAATGTTTGCTTGTTCATGGACATGTGCATCAAATAGTCTTTTTCTGATAGAATCTTATTCATCGCATCGGTCTTTGGACAACTTGTGCACAAGGTACTGTATCTCGAGCATTTCTTGGGGCACTGGGAATCGTTCGTCCTGGGGGAGATAATCGAAACACCCTGAGGCTTATAGTCATCGTGATTAGGGGGGTGTCCTGTCTAATAGTTAGTCTGGGCTTATAGTTCCAGCTGCTATTCATGGGTTTCTCGTGGACCATCATATAGTTATGGCGCATGCTAGGCTCGCCTTCTTGCATACCTAACTGTTTGATGCAGAGACAGACAAAAAAATAGAACCTTATTCATATATGTAAATTATTGCTAACTTGTATGTCTTCTGCAGGGATAACCGTTCGACCATGGGTAAGGATCACTGAATAAGTGATCACTTATGTTTCCTTATGTTCCTAGTCATAAATGCTAAATAAGATATACCTATTTTGCTTGAATATGCTGCTGCCCTATTGCATTGAATTGAATAGTCCACTTGATGCACTTATCTTGATTCGAGATGAACAATCCACTAGAGATAACTTTTGTTCATAAGAGATCGAATATGGCTCATGATACATACTGCGTACTGTACGATAGAATACTGTCCCTATAGCTCGCTTAAATGTTTGAATATGAAAACTGGTTTCAAAGACAAATTTTTGAAAAGATATAAACTGAATCTAATCCTATGCTGCATAAAATAAATCTAGGTAAAAGTAGAAAGATCACTAGTAATGTAATATTTTGCCATATGCTTACTTAGTGTTGGTTTCAGGGAGTATTGCTTATGTTCGTTGATTTTATACTCACCAGTACTTTCTCCAAAGTGCTGACCCACCAACAGTTTGCTTGTTCGCAGGTGCTGGATTGTCCGAGGAAGCGATAGCCGTGCCTGATTCCCAGGATCCGAAAATCTTGAGTCGATGCCTTGAGCCGTATCGAGTTTGCTTTGAGCTAATTTTTTATAAAGGGATGTAATATATAAACGACGTCATTGTAATCAAGAGAAAGAGAGCTTGAACTAATTGTAATCTCGGCCAAGCGCCACTTATAACACATCATGATAATCAATAAAGAGCATGTTTCCTTATGCCATTGTATTCTTTACTTTTCTACAATATTGTGCCGCTGCTCCCATCATGAATTACTTACTTGCCCTTGTTCAAGCTATGTCCCTGTGTAAGTGTAGATTAGGCTTGCACGGCATCACATCGTAGCAAGGACGATCGGTCCCGCAAGTACCCAAGTGAGGACGAACGGCGCCCTGCGGGATCCGGACGTGACATAATGGTATTAGAGCAACTCGACCCTATGGCCATTCCGCTTCTTAGCTTTAACTCATGATGTTCTTTGTCACTTGATATCGTTGCCGCAATGAGCATTCCATACAATAAATTCGTAAATATTCTCAAAGGTGCCGGCAAAAGTTTTCCGGATTATTTTATTGCTTTAGATGTGATTTATGATTTCTGATGGCTAGATTTTTATTGAGTTCTTTATCGCTAGAGTTTTCGATTGAGGATGGTGAGGGATGAGGACTATCGCCGCTCTGGATATCGAAAGTTTGTCCTTGAAGTTTCGAGGACAAAACTTTTTCTTGGTGGGTAGGTATGTAGTGCCCCGCTTTGCGTAGGCACTATGTACAAGAGATATTAATTTGTTGGCTCGAGCGGAAGCCTTCTCGAAGTATTCTACGATCGAAATACAAGATGATTGATCTAAGTGAGTGGGCCGAACATTATTCTCTGATTCTTGCATGCCTTAATAATTAATTTGAGTTTTCTACTGCTTGTTCTAAGAAGATAGTTTCATAAGAAGAATGATAAACCTGACTCTGCATGCTTAATAAGAGAACTCGTATTACTTGTCATTAAAATGAACCTGCTTGCCTAACTAGAGAACTTTTATGCTTGTCTAAAGAGATAGAACCATTGTCATGCTAAGTTAAAGAATAGAATATTACATACTTAGTTACACGGATACCGCTATCTAACGAACCGCTGCCATGCTAATAAACAAGAGTAAAAGAATGTTCATATATTTTTATTGTATGCTAAACAAGAGTAGAACTGCATGCTTAGATAAAAAAAGATAGAAGAATCGTGCCACGTTTTGCTTGTCATTGATGCTTGAAAGATATAACTGTTTGAATAACTTGTATTATATGCTATTAAATATATTAATTGATTAAAAGAAAGAAGATTGAACCTATCGAAATGATCGAATCTATCAAATTAATTAAACTTATCGAACCTATCAAATCGATTAGAAGAAGAAAATTGAGAGCTCTGGCTCTATCACTTGATTGAATGTTTGCTTATTCATGGACATGTGCATCAAATAGTCTTTTTCTGATAGTCACATTCATCGCATCGTTCTTTGGACAACTTATGCATAAGGTACTATCTCTCTCATATTTTTTGGGGCACTGGAAATCGTTCATCCTGGGGGAGATAATCGAAATACCCTAAGGTTTGTAGTCCTCACGATTAGGGGGGTATCATGTCTAATAGTTAGTCTAGGCTTGTAGTTCCAGCTGCTATTCATGGGTTTTTCGTGGACCATCATATAGTTAGGGCGCATGCTAGGCTAGCCTTCTTGCATACCTAACTGTTTGATGCAGAGACGGACATGGAAAGAGAACCTTATTCATATATGCAAATTATTGCTAACTGGTATGTCTGCTGCAGGGATAACCGTTAGGCCATGGGTAAGGATCATTGAATAAGTGATCACTTGTGTTTTCTTATGTTCCTAGTCATAAATGCTAAATGAGATACATCTGTTTTGCTTGAATATGCTGCTGCCCCAATTGTATTGAATTTAAGTCCACTTGATGCACTAATTTTGATTCAAGATTAACAGTCCACTAAATATAATTTTTGTTCCTAAGAGATCGAATATGGCTCACGATACATGCTGCACACTGCACGATAGAACACTGTCCCTATAGCTCGCTTAAATATTTGAATGTGCAAACTGGTTTCAAAGACATGTTTTCGAAAAGATGTAAACTGACTCTAATCCTGTGCTGCATGAAATGAATCTAGGTAAAAGTGGAAAGATTACTAATAATGTAATATTTTGCCATATGCTTACTTAGTGTTGGTTCATGGAGTGTTGCTTCTGTTTGTTGATTTTATACTCACCAGTACTTTCTCCAAAGTGCTGATCCACCAACAGTTTTCTTGTTTGTTGGTGCTGGATCGTCCGAGAAAATGATAGCCGTGCCTCATTCCCAGGATCCAAAAATCTTGAGTCGATGCCTTGAGCCGTATTGAGTTTGCTTTGAGGTACTTTTGTATAAAGAGATGTAATGTATGGAACGATGTCATTGTAATCGAGAGAAAGAAATCTTGAGCGAATTATAATCTCGGCCAAGCGCCGCTTGTAACATATCTTGATAATTAGTAAAGAGCTTATTTTCTTATGCCATTGTGTTCTTTACTTTCTGTAATATTGTGCCGCTGTCCCGTCATGAATAGCTTACTTGCCCTTGTTCAAGCTTTGGCTTTGTGCAAGCGTAGCTTAGGCTTGCACGACGTCACGTTCAAGCGAGGACTATCGGTTTCGCAAGGACCCAAGCAAGGATGAACGACGCCGTGTGGGATCGGGATGTGACACATGTAATCACGATATCCCGACCACACTTGTGTATTTGGAGCTCTCCGTCGTGAGGGACACACTTCTAGCACACCGTCGAGTATTGCATTGCATGTATATATATATATATATATATATATATATATATATATATATATATATTAATTATTGTAAGCACCCTGAATTTATATAATTTAATTTTTAAATTTATTAATATTGGTAATCTGAATTTTTTGTGATTAAGAACTTTTTTATTTACTTTTAGCTAATTATAATATATAATATTCATGAATTTATAATTATGTGTATTTAATTAATTTTTAATATTATACAAAAAAATATATTTTTGGGTGTACAATTATTAATAGTATATTGTGTAATTTTTCTGGAATTTATTGCGTTCCAATACTATTTTTAAATGGCCATACGCCTATATATATAAATAAAACAAAAGAAAAGAAAAAGAAATGGATTTAAACCCAAACTCATTAATACTAACCCTACTCGTTAACCCAAACCCAAACCCATTTAGCTAAATCCTAACTAAAACTACCCTCCCCACGTACACAATAAACCACCCTATCCCTCATATATATATATATATATATATATATATATATATATATATATATATATATATATATATAACATCAAAACCCTAACCCATCACCCCGTCATAGCACCACCGCCGATGACCGCACGTCGCCCCGCCACCTCCGGCCGACCCCTGACCACCCCGCAGCGCCGCCCGCCCGTGGCAGCGGCAGCAACAGCAGACAGCAGCAGCAGCAACAACAGTATCTTCGGCTCTCCTTCGAGCGTAGCCTCCGCCCTCCTCGCTCGTCTCATTTGCATTCCGTTTTCGCTAGTATATTTACAACCTAACCCTCTAGGATTCTCTTCAAGTGGAACGAATTTAGGCACCCCAGTTTGATCGAAAAATTGACCGAAAGTTGGCCGAAAAACTGTTCGGAAATAGTTCAGAATTTTAGTCCAAGTACCCATGTTCATGTCCAATTTTTTAACAACTCGTTAACTATTTTAAAAATATAATTGAAAGGAGTTCTTCACAATATAACAAAGATTTTTACTGTTCTTTTAGTTTTTATCAGTTTGCTTTAATGGTTAAATTATTCTTGTTCCAAAATGACCAAAAACTTATTTTTAAAACACCCAAAATCTCGTGATACGGGATACTTTCCGCCAAACGAGGCAACTTCGTCGTGTACGAGTTGCACCGAAAGGCGCGTATCGTAAACGTGAACGTGTAGGATTTCGTAAAACTTGATTTGGATGTGCGTGCACACCAGAATTAACGCGTATCCGTCAAAAATTACTATATCGGCCTATTCTGACACTCGCCGTAACTTTGTGTGTGCTTGTCATTTTGTAATGAAAATTATGCCATCGAATTCGTAGCGTTACGCTGGTCCTATGACCCATATTTGGTTTGATCTTGAGAACGTTGATGAAACATTATTTTGTTGGCCCCACAGTTCCACATAACGGGCAATTTTGTGACCGGCTCACCGGAATCCAATTTCAGACATTTCGTTGAATTCGTATCGTCATTCTGAACTCGTAAACACTAAGTTTGATGAATTTGGAGAACTTTGACTTTGGCATAATTTACGGTACGAAGTGGGCCAGATGTAGACCCCGCTTTGACCCCCAAATTGTCAATTTTGTCCCTGTGTCCAAATTGGACTTATGGGTAGTCAAACCTAGGTATTTCTAGTATTATGAGAATATTGGTGATATTTGTTTCAGCATCAGGAGGTGTACATGCAGATTCTACTTTCCCAAGAGTAGTTGATGGAGTTCAGAACCCAGGCAAGTGTACCTTGCCATGATGTAATACAGTTCCTTGCCTTTATTATATTATTTAGTTATTATTAGTTATTTTATATGGTTGATGTGTGTATTTACCCTAGGACCGTGAGATGTTTCTTAGCGTACGAACAAGATTCGGGTGCCGACGCCATACGCAAAGTCGTGTAACGTCACTTAGAGAGTTGATTCCATGATCCTATTTTTACGTGCTTGCTTTACCAAGTACGCTATACCCTAGGACACTTGACACTATTGCATGTGACAAATTTTTTTTGAGTTATTCAGGGTGATTCTGTATAGGCTTACAAGATTCGTGACATGAGACTAGCATATTATATGGACATTATTATGACTCATTGCACTAGCTAGAGGTCATGATCTTGCGTGTTATGGACATGAGACATGAGGTTACATTGGGTGGGGAGAGTCACACCATACTACAGGCTGATTGTTGATATATATACTATACTACTGGAGGTGCTTTGGCACATATACGGAGTCGCAATACTCTAGAGGTGCCTTGGACTCTGTCTCAGATCTTTGGCACCTATACTGAGTCTTGATACTACTTGCTGCTATGGGCTCCCCGACATAGAGCTTGTAGTGGTTTCAGCCTGAGTACGGGTGATGCTCTCACGTGCATATCACATAGATGGTTACAGTAGTTCACCCTTGAGTGTGTGGCATTATACTGTTTACTTTTGGCATGTTGTTTCTTGTACCTTGGTACGTCCCTCTGAGGACCTGATGCCTTGCCAGTTTTTGCAGCATAGACGATTATAGAGCCTTTGAAATTGCTGATGGAGTTGTTTATCTTGCAGGCATTGGTAGCAGGTACTTATATCATTTCTACCGGAGTTATGGTTATTTATTCATATTGTTTATTCATCTGCTGATGTAGCCTAGTTTTATAGACCCATATTTCTTTGTCGAGTCTATTCGAGTTTGTGTTTTACTGGGCGGCCAACTTTATTACATGTAGCTCATTCTTGTGTATTCTGTTCATTGTGGATTAAGGCATAGATATTTATTTTTACTTGATTATTTAGATAATGACCATTATAATACAGCTTATACGTATTCGAGTCGGACTAGAGTTTGGTAGAATGCGTAGCTGGCATGTTACGTATTCCTAGTCCTACATATTTTGGGACTGCGGCGTGACATATTTTTGTGGTGTCCCATGCATGTCCTGATTAAATTATTTTGATTACTTTCTGGTACCGAGCGATCCTGTAATCAGGATTAGCAGTATTAGTATCTCAATCCACAACTGATTTAAAAATTTCTTAGCAATTGATTATCGCCCTTGGACTTCATAATTGTACTCATTTATTTCCTTTAACATCCTTTTTATTGTTTATCATCTCTCCCTATTTCAGAGAGATGGACGTTCGTGTGCGGTATTTCCTCCAGAAGTAGATCCTTGTCAAGGCGGAAGAAGACATGATGGATATAAAGTTTTAAGAAGATGGTTATCCTTAGTAGGGTAGATAGATAAGTTATTCCTATATGTTAGAGCTAGTGCAGATTGTTAGCATAAGAATTCAATATAGTATTGAGTTTAAGTATTAGTTGTATTACCCCCTCGACTGCATCCCTATCATTCCTATCAAATTCTTATCTTGTGTTGTATATATGGCCTCGTGCTTTTGCAATAATGATCTTCTCATTATAACAATGAGTAGATCCTTCCTCTTTCCCTAGTTGTGCTTTAATTTTAAAATCAATCCCTTAGTTAGTACCACTCCTTGTGTTAATATCCATATCACCATAGGTATCAGTTCTTTTCTACTCTGATCCCCTTGATCTAGTCACCATGACTCGATTCTCCAAATACCTGCCTAATCGTGCCTTATTAAACCATATAGACTTATCAGAAATTCTTCTTGTCGTGGCCTGAATTTTGGTCTCTTCATTATCAATGCCAATCAATAATCAAAGCCTCTCTACCACATTGTCTTAGTTAGATCTGACTCAGTCATTTCTTCTGCCTTGTAGAAGCTTGACCTCTACAAGAGTAGTAATAGATGGGTAGTAATTTTTCTTATAAAGTTGTTGATTAATAGCACCCTGATAGTTTCTAGGTTCCTTTAGAAAATCCTTAATTACGGCTAGTAAATCCTAGAATTCTTATAACCTTATTTAGAAAATAGGCCCTTTCAGAAATCTTCTTAGCAGGACCATGACCTTAGTTTTGGATACCAACTTAATTTTTTATAAGTTGGGTAGATCGTAGCCCCCTGGTTTTAATGTAGGGTTATTTCTAGAAATTTAGGGTAAATTTGAATTTATTTTGGTGTTAATTAGGTTAATCTCAAACGGATTAAATTACCTATTAAATTTTGTATCCTTGATAACCTTTGTTGTGGCTCGGATAGTTGGAGCACAACACTATCCTTTCCTTTCCAACGACTTCTCCCTTATGACTTAGACTTGTCACTCTATACCTATGACATGACTATCACTCACAAACTGGCCTTTCCATATTTTGTTTTAGTCGCACGACATTCACGATATAATTGTACACACATGACACATAAATATACTTTTTTTGTTGTGGACTATTTTAATACTCAACACCGACTCAATTTTTTCGGCAACCTTGACATTCATGAGCCTAACTGGAACCTAATCACTGATGACACAACTGTTACTTCCAAATATACACACCCATGCTCCATATAGACCCTCCAATATTCGTGGCATATCTCCTTCTAAATTCTATATCTAACTCCGTTGCAATAGAATTAAATTATACATAGGAAACACAAATATCCCAACCTCTGATATACCCGTATCCCATTCATGCCAGCCTAAGTCTGTGATACTTGTGTTGCATTAAATTGAACTCTTTGTACTCTTTACATAATATAAAATACCTTGATGAGTTATATCACCTTTTGACGCTTATTGCTGAACCATTCATTGGCATCCATGATATGCAATGAACAACTTCTTGGTACCATCTCACCCTAGTTGTATTTGGCTTTGGTAATTCCTATTGTCTTATAGACTCATGACCTAATTAGAAGCAAGGAGAACTGGTAAAACTTTTTTTATAGAGTTATTGACTCATTAACGCCATGGTAGTACATAGATTTCCTTTAATTGGCTGTGACAATGGTCCCAAAATTCATACCATCTCGAATCCCTCCTTGAAGTTAGACTTTCTAAAAATCCTTAGAAATATGATCATAACTATAGTTTCTGCGGCCAACTTCATTCTTATAAGTTGGGTAGAGCCTTGAGTAAGCGTACCCTTATTTTTAGAATGCGACGTCAAACTAGGACTCCATTTAGTTACTACGTCCCCATATTTAGTGCAACCTTTTTAACTAAAATCTTTTCTACTATGTTTATTTTTAATTTCGAGGACGAAATTTTTATAAGTTGGGTAGATTGTTAGCACCCTGATCTTCTAAAATTTAATTTTTAAATTTATTAATATTGGTATTCTAAATTTTTTGTAATTAAGAGAATTTTTTATTTATTTTTTGCTAATTATAATATATAATATTCATAAATTTATAATTATGTGTATTTAATTAATTATTAATATTATACAAAAAATATATTTTTGGATGTACAACTATTAATAGTATATTGTGTAATTTTTCTAGAATTTATTGAGGTCCAAAACTATTTTTAAATTGCCATACACCTATATATATAAATAAGACAAAAGAAAATAAAAAGAAATGAATTTAAACCCAAACCCATTAATCCTAACCCTACCCGTTAACCCAAACCCAAACCGATTAAGCTAAATCCTAACTAAAACTACCCTTCCCACGTACACAGTAAACCGCCCCCATACCTCATATATATATATATATATATATATATATATATATATATATATAAACATCAAAACCCTAACCTTAACCCATCACCCAGCCGCAGCCCCGCCTCCGGCGACCGCCCGCCGCCGTGCCTCTGTCGCCCCGCCGCGCGCCGCCCGGCCGCACCGCCGCCGCGCCTCCGTCGCTTCGCCGCCTCCGGCCGACCCCCGACCACCCCACAGTGCCGCCCGCACGCAGCAGCGGCAGCAGCAGCAACAACAACAACAGCATCTTCGGCCCTCCTTCGCGCGCAGCCTATGCCCTCCTCGCTTGTCCGATTTTTGTCCCGTCTTCACTGGTTTGTTCACAACCTAACCCTCTAGGATTTTGTTCAAGTTGAACGAATTTAGGCACCCTAGTTTGATCGAAAAATCGGCCGAAAGTTGGCCAAAAAACTATTCGAAAATAGTTCAGAATTTCAGTCCAAGTACCCATGTTCATATCCAATTTTCTACCAACTCGTTAACTATTTTCAAAATATAATTGATAGGACTTTTTTACAATATAATCAAGATATTTACTGTTCTTTTAGTTTTTATTAGTCTGCTTTAATGGTTAAATTATTTTTGTTCCAAAACGACTAAAAGCTTATTTTTAAAATACCATCATCAATCTCCTCAAGAAATTTGTGTCTTCCAACAAACGACTACGATGACCCTGACTTCACGCACTATTTCTCGTTCTATCTCGCGATCAATTTCCCATCCGTCTTCACTGTATGTTCATGGCCTATCCCTCTTCCAACTCTGTGTATTAGTTTCTATCGAACAACCTTAAACCCTAGATAAAAATCGAGACCAAGTTGGAGAAAAACCATAACTTTTAACTTCAGAAAATTATTGCGATGACCCATGTTTAAGGACTCATATCTCCCACCACAGAGATTCAAACTTAAAAATTCTTTTTACTATGTGAAGACCATGTAACCAAGATTACTTTTTGTTAATTAGATTAATTTATTTGGTGTTATATGCATAATTAAACTGGGTTAAAAATTATAAAAAAATGTGTTCGAAACCTTTAAAATTTATGATACGGAGCACGCTCCGCCAAACGGGACTGTCCCATCGTGTACCAATTATACCAAAAGGCGCGCATGGTATGTCCAGATGTGTGGGATTTTGGGGAAACTGATTTGGACGTGTGTGCGCGTCGGAATCAACCCGTATCCGTGAAAAGACCCGGTATCATGACTTTTGTAAAATACCACACCATTTAGTTTACGCTCGTCAGAATGCGACAAAACTTACGCCATTGTATTCGTGGTATCACGCTGGTCCTGTGACCAAAATTTCACATAATTCTGAGATAGTTGACCAAGTCGCCTATTTACGGGCTCCATGCTTGACTTTTTTGGGCAAATTTGTGTTCGGCTCACCAGAATCTAAAATTGGACATACCGTTGAGTTTGTATTAACGTTTAGAATTTGTTTGACCTATAATTTGTCCCATTTAGAGACCTTTATCCCTGGCACGCTTTTCGGTGTAAAGTAGGCCAAAGTGGACCCCGCTTTAATCCGAAATTACCGTTTTGCCCCTGTGTCCAAATTAGACGAAAGGGTAGTATTTTTTAGCTATCTCGCTGATTCTGAAAATGTTGGTGATGTCTATTTCAGCATCCGGAGATGTTTATTCGGAGACCTTAGTTTCTGATCCTATGTACCTGACATCTGGACGCTTACACTATACAGATTGCTTGCCAGACAAGTATACCTTGCCAATGTAATATGATTTACATTCTATATAATGCATGCATTTTATTTCTGTCCATTAGTTCATATATTTTAAACTGCTATACAAACTGCGCGTCCAAAAATAACCTGGGTGCAACGACGGTGACGTCGTATTCTGTCTTTATTATATATTATGCATGTTGACCTAGTTTTATGATACTACCCCATTATCATGAGGCATTCTTATGTTTCATTGGCCATAATACTGTTATTACACGAGTGTGAGTCTCATGTAGGACACGGACTTGTGTTTTCAGCTGGCCACTGTTACGTATAGGTCATGCGACGGATAGGGATAACTGCTGATAGAAACTTTGCATGCTTGAAGACCTGGCAGTTATTAGAGGTATTATCGTGTCATGGATGTGACAGGCTTAGAGCATGGGGTAGGAAGAACAACAAGTAAGTCGTTTGGGCTCCTTTGTACTTCCCTTTTTTTGTAACCCGTACGCTCCGCCGGAGATACGCGGCGGTGATGACCCCTATATATTACTGGCGGCCTCTGGCATTCAAAAGACGACATGCTTTGTAGGCCCCTAAATCTCCAAGAGAGTCATGCCAATCCCACTTTTTGCCAGATAGCCCACTTGTTGGAAATTTGTTCTCAAACTGCATTCACTATATGGTTAGGCGACCCATTGGATGTTTATTTTCAGTACTTTATTGGCATGTTTATATGTATCTTGTTAAGTCCCTTTGAGGACCTGGTACCTTTCCAGATATAGACGGGCAGGAGTATCCATAGGAGTACAGACCCGGACCTGACGCTTTATTCCAGACTGAGGAGGTCTTATCTTCAGAGTATCTTTGATCCATCGTAGTTAATGGATATTCTAGTTGCTATTTCTTTTATAGACATTTATCTTATATTAGAGTTGATCTCATCTCTCTTTTAGTAGTTTTAGTATCGTCGATTTGCAGTTAATTTGTTTCCATCCGACTATCATACTTTGATACATCATCTTTGAGATTCAGTTATTTATTTTCTATTTATTTATTTGTGCTGTAGATGAGATATAGATTGCGTGTGACTTGTTGATAGTATATTACCACTGGTGGATTTGATATTCATGTACAGCGTACGTGTGTGTATGGTTTCCATATATTAGAGTTCGTATATATACGGCTGGCGTGTTACGTATTCCTAGTTCTACGTATTTTGGGACTGGGGCATGACATGTTTTTGTGGTGGCCCATGCAGGTCGAGAATATATTGTCTCGGTTACGTTACTATACCGAATAAGCCTGCGTATTGGAATAGAGTATAGGATATCATCCACGCTTGACTAAAACTCATCTTCCCTTTCAACTATCCTATTTTAAATGCTTGCATCCTGTTTGATTCATGTACTTCTTCTGCTTCACCTAATGGGACTTTTTCGGCTTCATCAGCACCATATGATGGCCAAACACACCTGTTCTAATTCTTCCAAATGATAATGCAGGAACAGAAACAGCAGGTGGCCGTACTAGCTGCAGAGCAGAGGCAGCAAGCGGCAGAGCAGAGGCAAGAATTTCTAGCAGCACTTGAGAGAATGGCTGAACAGGCAACTATACCAGCTCAGACACTAGTTCCAATACCGCGAGCTAGAGTTGGTTCAGTCATTGACTTTGTACAGATGTGTCCCAAGCCGTACAGAGGCACTTAGAGCCCAAAGGAGACTATAAACTGGATTACCCACACTCAGAAGTTATTAGAAGCATAACAGCTACCTACAGATCTATTAATGACAGGCATAAGAATGCTGCTAGATGGTAATGCTCATCACTGGTGGGAATCAATGGAGCACCAGTTGGGTACATATCAGACTTGGGAATAATTCTTGGAGTGCTTTGAGAGGAAGTGCTTCCCGGACACTATAAGGGATGCGTTGTATGATCAGTTCCTTCATTTGGAGCAGAGGAACAAGACAGTTGACGAGTATGATACAGAGTTTAGTCGCCTTAGTAAATATGGCGCTGCCCTGATACCGAATAACTTGGAGAAGGATAAGAGATTCCACCGCGGGCTGACTCAGGAGCTACAATATTATACTAGCTCACAGTCCTGGATCTCTTATGCCAAATTATTGATAGAAGCAAGATTTCAAGAGTCCATCAGCAAGGAAAAGGGAGGTCAACTGAAGACATAGCAAGGACCAGTAAGGACACAGCAAGGAGGGCCTATCAGACGTCCTTTGGCACAGCAGCAGCAACAACACAGAGCAGGACCGTACCAGATTCTGAAGAAGCTCCAATGTAATTATTGTGGGAGATGGGGACATATTATGAGAGACTGTCGGAACCGCTTAGGACAATATATGAGGTGTGGTTCCAGACAACATATGGTGAGAGACTGTCTAATACAGCAGACATTGGCGCTTCCACCGCCAATATAGAGGCTAGCACTTCCAGTACCGAAGCCAGTTCAGCAGATGACTAGAACGGGTGCACCTCGACCCCCAACAGCCGGAGGATTTCAGCGAGGACCACTGCTACCTACTTAGGAGGATCAGTTCACGAGGGCCAGTCATGAACTACCATAGAGGAATGTGCAAGCTTTTGCACTAGAACTGGATGACATGGAACAGAAGATTGATGTTATAACAGGTATTACTTTTGCTTTTACTTTTCCTGCTGTGACATTATTTGATACGGGAGCTACCCACTCATTCATATCTTCTAGTTTTATTGCCAAACACAATATTGCCACTACACCTTTGCCTAGTTGTGTTGGAATTATCACCGGAGGAGGAGTTGTACCTGTTAGTCGAATTTGTAGATCGTGTCCCATAGTGATTTGTGGCAAAGAGATGAATGCCCGACTCTTAGTCCTTCCTATGCAAACTTTTGATATTGTGCTTGGAATGGATTGGCTAAACAAGTACCATGCTTTCTTCGACTGTTTTGGAGGAAGCATTATTTTTAAGGTACCAGGCCAGCCAGAACTCGAGTTTGCACGAGGATCCATAGTAGCCCTTGATGGTGTGCAGCTTGCAATGGACGACGTTATTTATCATCCCAGTATTTCAAAGTTTCAAGACATCTTTCCAGAGGAATTGCCAGGACTACCACCTGACAGAGACATAGAATTCTCAATTGAATTGACACCGGGAGCCGCACCCATAGCATCACATGTTTATAGATTGGCAAAGAAGGAGATGGATGAGCTGAAGGCACAATTGAAAGAATTAGAGGAGAAAGGTTTTATCCGACCAAGTGCATCACCCTGGAGAGCACTAGTGTTGTTTGTACCAAAGAAGGATGGGTCAGTGCATATTTGCATTGAATACAGATGTCACTACCATATTTTCTAGTAAAGGGTATTTTAGTAATTTCATTTAATTAAATATTGTGCATGATAAATAATTATTTGTTATATTATTTAATTATAGTTAGATGTTATTTATTTATTTTGGACTTATGTTAGTGGATCTAACTAGTTTAGTTAGACTCATGGACCAACATGAATTAATTGTTAGAAATTAGCCCAATTAGAAGGCCCATTGTTAAGGAGATGGATTAAATTAATTAAACCATTAGACTAGAAGCTTCCCTCCTTAATTATTTCTTCATGAGAGGCCCCAAGGGGTATATTGGACAATTCATAGTAACTTGAGGGAGGAGAAAAGGGGTCGGCCTATAGTAAAGAGGGGGGAAAAAATTCTCTCTCCTCTTTTTATTTCAAAACTAGATCTAGAATTTTTTTCAACCAAATTCCTTCATTCCTACTTCATTTTACTACCAAATTTTATTCCAATTTCTTCCTAAATCACCATTGGAGGCTAGTGGAGCAAGGATCTAGAAGGAGGAAGCAAGGATCGACAAAGAGGAGCAAGGATCTACAAGTTAGAAGCAATTTTATCATATTTGGAGGTTACATTAGAAATCTATCTCCCAATAGGTATAATTCAGTTTTTTCCCTTAATTTAGGTTCTAAATATGAGATTTAATCATAAAAAATTAACCCATATGCATAGGCTGCCCATAGGATTTGGTTGTGTGTTCATAATAGGCCTATTGAGAAAGTTATGGTACTTTTTGTGTCAATTTTGGGGGAATTTCGAGATTGACAATTGTTGTGTGTGTCAATTGGTCCTATAGATCAATTTGGCATGTGCTTGTGTGTTTGGGGCTAGTGTCGTGTCCACAATTGGGTACATGTAGGTCGTATCCCAACAATTTGGTGATACGTGTTGATTTGGGGGTTTTTTCTCCGACACGGGGCTTTGTACATGTCATATTTTGACACGGACACGTAGGTTTGTTTTTGACTCTTTGTATTATTCATAAATAATATATATGACTTGTTCGTGTCCTTCGGGGTATGTTTAGATGTGTGGTGGACTCGTGTCGTAAGCGTATCCTAGATTTAGTGGGCTACGGGGTGATGCGATCCATGTGTTTGTGCAATTTAATTTTAGATCTAATTCTCTTTTACTTTTGAACATAGTAATGTGTAATTATATATATACATATATATATGTATATAGTGTGATGTATATATTTTGTATTTATGTGTCATAAATCTATTTTACCTATGTGTGTATATATATTTATGTAGCTATTTATTCTACAAATGTAAGATCTATTTAATATTATAGTATGTATATATATTATTAGTTGTGTAATATATATATATATATATATATATATATATATATATATATATATTGTTATATTGTTATATATATATACTTATAAGATATATGTATACATATTATTGTATGGTTATATGTACGTATACATATATGTGTTGTATATATATGATACTATATATATGTATGTATGTTAAGTCATATGTGGTTATTATGTACTTATATATATGTATATGGAGGAGTATGTATGTATTTTATATAGTCATAGATATATATATATATTGTAGTTATATATACGTATTAGTATCTATTTATATTTAGATCTTATATATTATATATATATATATATATATATATATATATTAATTTATGTATATATAAGAAGGAGCTTCAGCGACAGCAGCAAAGGCAACAGTAGCAGAAACCGTCACAGCTGCAGCAAACAACAGCAACAACGGCAGGAGAAACAGCGACAGCAGTAGCGACAGTTGCAGTAAACTGTCGCTAAAATAACAGCAGTATCAATAGCGTATCAGAGCTTTAGCGACGACTTTAGCTACAATAGCAGAAATCTGTCGCTAAAAAAATAGTGTATCAGCAGTAACAATAGCTTTCAGTGACAGCAGGAATAGTTTTTAGCGACAGTTTGGCAGTTTTTATTTATTTTATATATATATATATATATGTAAATATGTTCCTAAATTGCTATTTGCATTATAATATACTTTATGTCTAATAATTGGTGTGGTATATATATATATATATATATTTATCGGTAGTTATCATAAACAAGGTATTGGGTATTACCTTGTGATACCAAGGTAAGTACCAAGGTAATTGGGGATACCCAAGGTATTGGGTTTGGGTATCAATATTATGGTTTAGTGTTGGGATACCAAGTTGGTTCAAAACTATGGTACCTATTTAATGTTTGTAATTATGATTCTATATTATTAATAATTGTTTGACTTATATATTAATGTGTTACCTATGGATTTACGTATCCGGAGATACGGTATCCTAATATTTAAGATATGGATTTTGTGACCTAGACTTTTAGTTTTTGAACCCAATATCCTTGTGTTAGACTTGTGCAATCTAGTAATAGGTAGTTGACCATAGTTTGACTATAGTTGACCATAGTTGACTTAAAGTTGACCTAGTTTGACTTTTGACTTAGAATTGACTTGTTGACCTAGGAGATGATTAGTTTGACTTATTTTCTTTCCGGAACCTTGTATTGATGTTGTATTCCATATCTAGGTCTTTGAGGCACCATGTCAGACATCTGTGAGACTATTCATTGGACTTCAGGCGAGTACATTCTCTGATAGTTTCTCATTTATGATATCCTCTATGTTTATTGTATCTAGTATAGATATCCTTATTTTCTTGACATGATGGTTACACGGATTGGTATATTCGGATCTCGTCATGAGATGTTATTCCTTGGTATATGGTGTATCTTGTGCAAGCCTTGTTTCATTAATTATCCTGTACATGTACAAACACTGATTCTTGGGAAGACTAGCTATCTTCTTGGGGAATCTTATGCAATAGCGTACCATGGTTGGATCTATTATACCAATTGAGGGTGGGGAGTATTTTAGTGTAGATATGTGATCATACCCTTCTTGTATCAAGTCTTGTATTGAATAGTGTTAATCATACACTGCACGTATGATTAGCCAGGCCATATATCTTGTATCATGTTCCCAAGCAGATCACATGTTAAAGCTAGTACTCACACACTTAGACATTAGTATTCTTGTTCATTGACATATTGCTCATTATTGTAT
This sequence comes from Iris macrosiphon, assembly GCA_036927795.1. Lineage (NCBI taxonomy): Eukaryota > Viridiplantae > Streptophyta > Magnoliopsida > Asparagales > Iridaceae > Iris > Iris macrosiphon. The sequence goes on from JAYESA010000018.1 coordinate 104,111,031, forward strand.
TTATTCCAGTATTTCCTTATTATATATATATCTCTCGTATCTATTGTGCATATTATATATTCACATCTATTTACTATTATATAGTTTTTATCATTGATTAGAACTGCTGTTAGAGATGTACTCTGCTCCTTTCCTGACTGGATATATTTTTTCCAGATGACACTGAGGACTGGTACCCTACACATTATGGACCTCAGGATATTGTGGGTCTAGAGTCTGAGACCCTGGTTCAGGAGGGACTTATCCTAACTGAGACAGATGACCCGAGTTTAGTAGCTTCTTAGTATTCTTGTACTAGATTTGTCTCTAGTTTATTTGTTAGTTTTCTTTTTGACTCATTGATGTATTATTTTAGACCCATGAGTTGTATTATGAATTTTCTATTCTTTTATCTGATTCGTGCTCATTTCCATCTTAGATCTATGATTGAGTATATTATCATTGTTGGTGGTTCATTATATTGTTAGATAGATTACCCAGACAATGTTCTACCGCCGATTCTGCGGCGTAGGCTGGGCGTTGTTTCCAACTTGTACCCTTACATCGGATGCGGGTCGTGACATATTTTTTAGTGGTGACTCATGCAAGTCAAGCTTCGCAAGTTATGTGATATCGTGTTAGTGCGACAATTTAGTTGTACTAGTGCGAGCCTGCGATAGGATATATGTTGAGATACTCAATCACATCTAGGAAAATTCTTTTGATTCAACCATTCTCCATTGATATTGATACTTGATCTCTTAAACTATTCTTTCCTTGAGTGTCTTACATCATGTGCCATATTAATTCTATTCTAGCTTTAGCTTTGTTTGATAGTGGTGCTTTCCATAGTTTTGTATCTATTTCTTTTGCTCTGAAGCATGGTTTGGTAGCTGAGTCTTTGCTTAGGACTTGCAAGATCATGACCGGGGGAGGCATTATCCTGGTTAATGATATTGACAAGGATTAGAGAGTTACTCTGGGAGGCCGGGAGTGGAGTGCGTGTCTACTTGTAATGCCACTTTCGAGCTATGACATTGTACTCGGGATGGATTGGTTGAGTAGGCACCATGCTAGCATAGATTGTAGAGGAGGAAGAGTTATGTTTGTACCGCCAGCAGGGCCAGAGTTCGAGTTTGCTAGAGGAGCTGCGGAGCAGGAAGGAGGCATTATTTGTGGAGCTATGGTGTAAGACAAGAAGTTGTCGCATCCATTGATAGCAGAGTTCTTGGATGTGTTTCCTGAGGAATTGCCAGATTTGCCGCCAGATCGAGATATTGAATTCTCTATAGACTTGGTGCCAGATGCAGAACCAATTTAGCAATATGTCTATAGAGTAAACAACAGCGAGCTGGTCGAGCTAAAGAAGAAGGTGGACGAATTACAGGATAAGGGGTTTATAAGATCGAGTTCTTCACCGTGGGGAGCCCCGGTATTGTTTGTACCGAAGAAGGATGGATCGGTGCGCATGTGCATTGATTACAGGGCTTTAAATAATCTCACTATCAAGAATAAGTACCCTTTGCCATGGATTGATGATCTGTTCGATCAGTTGAGTGGAGCCAAGGTATTTTCTAAGATAGACTTGAGATTAGGCAACCATCAGGTGAAGGTGAAGTCAGTGGACATATCGAAGACTGCTTTTAGAACTCGGTATGGTCAGTACGAGTTTATGGTGATGCTGTTTGGTTTGACTAATGCACCATCGGTATTTATAAACTTCCAGTATCTTGACAAGTTTGTGGTGGTGTTTATCGACGACATACTCAAATACTCGAAGACACCGGAGGAGCATGCGGAGCATTTGAGGATTGTGTTGGATGTGCTAAGGAAGGAGAAGCTATATGGGAAGTTGTCTAAGTGTGAGTTTTTCTTGGACAAGGTGGAGTTCTTGGGGCATGTTGTGACTGGTGATGGTATTCTAGTGGATCTGAAGAAGATCGCAGCAGTGGAATCTTGGAAGACCCTATGTTCGGTATCAGAGATCAGGAGTTTCTTGGGTTTGGCAGGCTACTACAGGAAGTTTGTGCAAGATTTTTGAGGATTGCCGAGCCGATGACCAGACTCACAAGAAAAGATGTAGCGTTTGTTTGGACGGAGGATTGTCAGGTTGCTTTTGAGGAGTTGAAGAGAAGGTTGACGTTTGCTCCTATTTTGACGTTGCCATCAGGGTCTGGAGGTTTAACTATTTACAGTGATGCATCGTGAAAGGGTTTGGGTTGTGTTCTTCAGTAGAATGGGAAAGTGATTGTCTATGTATCCAGGCAATTGCATCCTCATGAAAAGAACTATCCTACCCATAATTTGGAGTTGGCAGCAGGTGAAGGTACAAAAACTGTGACTGTGAAGAATAAATACCCATTGCCACGCATTGATGACTTATTTGATCAGCTTAGTGGAGCCAAGGTGTTCTCGAAGATAGACTTGAGATCAGGATATCACCAGGTGAAGATACGGAAGCAGGACATCCCGAAGACCGTATTCAGGATAAGATATGGACACTACGAGTTTCTGGTCATGCCATTTGGGTTGACCAATGCTCCAACTATCTTTACGGACTTAATAAATCGAGTATTCCATCAGTATTTGGACCAGTTCGTGGTCATCTTCATAGATGACATACTTGTCTATACGAAGAGCCACGAGGAGCACATGCAGATCATCCTAGAAACCTTGAGGAGAGAGCAGATATATACGAAGCTCAGTAAATATAAGTTTTTCTTGGACAGAGTCTCGTTTTTTGAGCATGTCGTTATGGGAGATGGTATTTCTGTTAATCCAGAGAAAATTTTGGCAGTCGAGACATGGCCCGTTCCTAAATCAGCATCAGAGGTGATAAGTTTTCTTGGACTTGTGGGATATTACCGACTGTTCGTGGAGAACTTCTCAAGGATAGCAACACCTATGACTCGGTTGACATGCAAGGATCAAGAGTTTGTATGGGCCGACGAGTGTCAAGCCAATTTTGAGGAGTTGAAGAAGCGACTGACCATAACACCAGTATTGACTATTCCATCAGGTTCAGGAGGTTATGTGATTTACAATGACGCATCGGAAAAAGGCTTGGGATGCGTGTTGATGCAGCATGGCAAGGTGATTGCATATGCATCTAGGCAGTTACGAGTGCATAAGAAGAATTATCCAACTCATGACTTGGAGCTTGCAGCCATTGTTTTTGCTCTGAAGCTATGGAGACATTACTTTTATGGGGAGTGAGTGAAGATCTATACAGACCACAAAAGCCTTAAGTATGTCTTCACGCAGAAGGAGTTAAATTTGAGACAACGTCGATGGCTTAAGTTGATGAAGGATTTTGAGATAGAGCTACATTATTACCCAGGCAAGGCTAACGTTGTAACAGATGCGTTAAGCCAGAAACCAGCAGCTTACTTCTTGATGACACAGAGGGAATTATTGGTGGACTTGAAAGAGCTTGGCATAAAAGTGATATTATCCGGAATAGATGGGACATTAGCCAACTTGCAAGTACAGTCATCACTAGTAGAGAGGATCAAGGCAGCCTTGCCTACGGACGCTGATTCAGGAGATTGAAAGAAAGGACAGAGGCCGAAGAGCAGACGGGATTGTGCATTCATGATGACGGAATATTACGATATGGTGACTGTCTATATATTCTTAATGGAGAGATTCGACAGGAGCTGATGGCAGAAGCTCATAGTTCGATGTATTCTATTCATCCTGGAGGCACCAAGATGTACCGTGACTTACGACAGCACTTTTTGTAGCTAAATATTTAGTATGTCAGCAGGTAAAAGCGGAGCATCAGAGAACAGTAGGGTTACTGCAACCACTTCCGATTCCTGAGTGGAAGTGGGAGCACATCACTATGGATTTTGTCACGGGTTTTCCAAGAGTCCAAATAGGAGAGATGCAGTATGGATAATAGTGGATTGACTCACCAAGTCAGCCCATTTCTTGCCTTTTAGAGTTGGCCAGTCTATAGAAGTTTTGACTGACTTATACATGAGGCAAATCGTGAGATTGTACGGCATTCTGATCAGTATTGTGTCAGACAAGGATTCACGTTTTATATCACACTTTTGGAGAAGCATGCAAGAGAGTCTTGGGACTCGTCTGAAGTTCAGTACATCTTATCACCCGCAGATAGATGGACAGTCCGAGCATACTATTCAGACACTGGAGGATATGTTGAGGACTTGTATGTTAGACTTTGGAGGATCATGAGAGGACCACCTACATCTTATGGAGTTTTCTTACAATAATAACTATCAATCGAGCATCCAGATGGCTCCGTTTGAAGCATTGGAGTGACGTGGAAGAACGTCAGATTCTGGGACCAGAGTTGGTAGTCAACACCGTTGAGACAGTGAAGAAAATACAATGGCACTTGCGAGGAGCGCAAGACAGACAGAAGCAGTGGGCAGACCTTCATCGTCATCCCTTGGTGTTTAAAGAGGGCGATCATGTTTTCTTGAGGATATCACCTACTAGAGGCCCCATTCGATTCGGAGGGCGTGACAAGTTGAGCCCAAGGTATATTAGACCATTTGACGTGCTAGAGAGAGTGGGAGAAGTGGCATATCGACTTGCGCTACCACCTTCACTTGAGGGAGTACTTGATGTATTTCACGTGTCGCAACTTAGGAGATATGTGGCAGACAACGGTCATGTTCTCGACCACTCTGAGATCACCATTGGGCCAAGCTTGTCATACCAAGAGAAACCCGTGGGGATCCTTGATTGACGAGAGAAAGTGTTGAGGAACCAGTCTATTCCCTTGGTCCGCGTGGCATGGAAGCATGGCGTGCCAGGAGAATCCACTTGGGAGCGCGAGGACAACATGCACAAATGTTTTCCGTATCTATTCGAGACCAAGGTATGAATTTGCTTTGTTCAATTCTACCTTATACCATCCTTGATTTATTTTCTACCGTGGCTTAGTTTTAATTTCGAGGACAAAATTTTTATAAGTTGGGTAGAATATAAAACCCCTAATTTTTTAAACATAATAATTATTTAATTAATCATTTAAGTTTAATTGTAGTATTTCTTAGTTAATTGGACAAGTAGAATTTTATCGAATTTTAATTACTAGGAATTCACTCATTAGAATTTATGGAGCAAAATTAATTAATATTATATTATATTTTATTTTAGGAATTTAATGGAAGGATGATAGATTATTTTATGTACTAATATAATTTTTCTGGAATTATATATATATATATATATATATATATATATATATATATATATATATATATATATATATATATATATATATATATAAGTAATTGTATAAAGAAAAGAAAAGAAATGAAAAGAATTGAAAAAAAGAAAAAATAGAAGAAAAAAAAACCCTAAGTCTAATAATTCCTAAACCACCCCCCTATCTATTCCTAAGGCCCCAGCAACACAACACCCTAACTACCCAGCCCGTGTAATTCCAGACCCGCCTAACCTCTGAACCGGCCTGCGGCCGAGACCCCAATCCCGCTTTCTTCTATGTACCTATATATAAATAACTCTAAACCATAAACCCTAACCCTAGCTCTAATCTCATCCCACGACCCAGCCCCAAACTCCACTGCATGGAGCCACCGCAAATTCGCCGGAGAACCGTAGCGCCGCCGCGTCCGTGACCGCATAACCGCGGGAATTCTGCGACAGATTTGACTACGACGACCCCGATTTCACGCACTGTTTCCCGTTCTATCTCGCAATCAATTTCTGATCCGTCTTAACCGGTATGTTCATGACCTATCCCTCTTCTAACTCTGTGTATTAGTTTCCATCGAACAACGTTAAACCCTAAGTAAAAATCGAGACTAAGTTGAAAAAAAACCACAACTTTTAACTTCAGAAAATTATTGCGATGACCCATGTTTAAGGACTCATATCTCCCACCACAGAGATACAAACATAAAAATTATTTTTGCTATGTGAAGACCATGTAACCGAGATTATTTCCTATTAATTAGATTAATTTATTTGGTGTTATATGCAGAATTAAACTGAGTTAAAAATTATGAAAACTGTGTTCGAAACCATTAAAATTTGCGATACGAAGCGCGCCCTGCCAAACGGGACCGCCCCGTCGTGTACCAATTGCATAGAAAGACGCGTATGGTATATCTAGACGTGTGGACTTTTGCGGAAACTGATTTGGACATGTGTGCATGTCGGAATCAACCTGTATCCGTAAAAAGACCGCTTATCGCGACTTTTGTAAAATACCGCACCATTTTGTGTACGCTCGTCAGAATGTGACAAAACTTATGCCATTGGATTCATGGTATCACGCTAGTCCTGTAACCCAAGTTTTACGCAATTCTGTGATAGTTGACCAAGCCGCCTATTTGCGGGCCCAATGGTTGACTTTTTTGGGCAAATTTGTGTTCGGCTCACCGAAATCTGAAATTGGACATATTGTTGAGTTCATATTGACGTTTAGAATTTGTTTGACCTATAATTTATCCCATTTAGAGATCTTTATCCCTGGCAAGCTTTTCGGTGCAAAGTGGGCCACATGTGGACCCCGCTTTGACCCAAAATTACCGTTTTGCCCCTGTGTCGAAATTGGACGAAAGGGTACTGTTTTCTAGCTATCTTGTTGATTCCAAAAATATTGGTGATGTCTATTTCAGCATCCAGAGACATTTATTCGGAGGCCTTAGTTTCTGATCCTGTGTACCTAACATCTGGACGCTTACACTATACAGATTGCTTGCCAGGCAAGTATACCTTGCCAATGTACTGTTATTTATATTGTGTATAATGCATGCATTTTATTTTTGTCCATTAGTTCATATATTTTAAACTGCTATATAAACTGTGCGTCCAAGAATAACTTGGGTGCAACGACGGTGACGTCGTATTCTGTCTTTATTATATATTATGCATGTTGACCTAGTTTTATGAGACTACCCTATTATTATGAGGAATTCTTATGTTTCATTGGCCATGACACTGTTATTACACGAGTGTAAGTCTCATGTAGGACACGGACTTGCGTATTCGGCTGGCCACTGGTACGTATAGGTCGTGCGACGGATAGGGATAACTGCCGATAGAAACTTTGTATGCTCGAAGACCTGGCAGTTATTAGAGGTATCATCGTGTCATGGATGTGACAGGCTTAGAGCATGGGGTGGGGATAATAACAAGTACGTCGTTTTGGCTCATTTTCACTTTCTTTTTTTTGTAACCCGTACGCTCTGCCGGAGATATGCGACGGTGATGACCCCTATATATTACTGGCGGCCTCTGGCGTTCAAAAGATGGCATACTTTGTAGGCCCCTGAATCTCTAAGAGAATCATACCAATCCCAATTTTGGCCAGATAGCCCACTTGTTGGAAAGTTGTTCTCAAACTGCATTCACTAAATAGTTAGGCGACCCATTGGATGTTTATTTTTAGTACTTTATTGGCATATTTATATGTATCTTGTTATGTGCCTCTGAGGACCTGGTACCCTTCCAGATATAGACGGGCAGGAGTATCCACAGGAGTACGGCCCCGCACCTGACGCTTCATTCCAGACTGAGGAGGTCTTATCTTCAGAGTATCTTTGATCCATCGGAGTTGATGGATATTCTAGTTGCTATTTGTTTTATAGACATTTATCTTATATTAGAGTTGATCTCTTCTCTCTTTTAGTAGTTTTAGTATAGTCAATTTGCAGTGGATTTATTTTCATCCGACTATCATACTTTGATACTTCATCTTTGAGATTCAGTTATTTATTTCTTATTTATTTATTTATGCTGTGGATGAGATATAGATTGCGTGTGACTTGTTTACAGTATATTACCCTTGGTGGATTTGATATTCATGTACAGCGTACGTGTGTGTATGGTTTCCATATATTGGAGTTCGTATACATGCGGCTGGCGTGTTACGTATTCCTAGTCCTACTTATTTTGGGACTGGGGCGTGACAGTATTTTACCTTTGCATCTATTTTATAAGTCTGGGTATCCCGGGCACAAGGATGTGCAGGTGCTGTGTTTTCTTCCTGGCCTAGGGTTCGTAGACGAACTTACCCTGAGGTAATAGTGGAAGACTTTTGAGACTGACCCTATCCATTGGTCCCTATGGGCCGGACGCATGGGTCAGTCTTGTACAAGTTTTAGTTAGAGGCTCGCGTAACAACTAGCGATGCCTGTTGGCGGTCGGTAGTATGAGCAGTTGCTTGAGCTTTACGTGCGCCCACTGCCCGGACTTCTTCAGCTTAGCTACCACGGGCGTGTAGTATAAAGAGTCCAGTTTTGGGTTTTCACCATTCTTAGTGGGTCACCTAGGATTTGTGCCGCATGAGATACGGTCAAAAATAGAGGTTCTGTTGTTATTGGGTCTGGATGCGGCCTGCCGTATGCGATTATGAATTGATGCCGCATAGACAGTCTTATACGGCCTCCCCCTTGGACGCATAGAAGCTGCCTCAACACTAGGACGTCTGGCATTATAGTATTTTCCTCTACTAGAGTCAGGGTGCAGAATAGTTTCTGCGTCCGCCTTAGATGCCGCATGGATATGAACGTTGTGGAAGCGTCTGCTTCATAGCTGGGTGGGGCACAGTGGCCTTGGCCACCCATGTTCTGCGGGTCCTCGAGTGGGGAGCACCCTTTTGGCTGGAAGAGGCTACCTCACAGATAGTAGCCGAAAGATGTGCGGTTCCTCCGGTTGGGAGAGAGACGGGGAGCGCATGCTCCGTAGTTGGGTGAGGCATAGAGGCCTTTGCTATCCACGTCCTTCGGGTCTTCTTGGGCTTTGCTTGCCTCTGAGAAGGACTCGTACTGTCCCCAGAGAGCATGTCCTCGAACACTTGCTGGTCGAAGTGGACCACCATCATCTTTTGTGTCGAGAAGAGCTTTGCCGCATCGGATTGCGCCACCGAATTCTCAACAGAGGAGAAGTTCCTCCCCAGCAGAGTCACCACCGTATTTGCCATTCAATATCAAAAAAAGAACTGGAATAAATAGATTTGATTTAAAAAACTAAAAAAAATACAAAGAAGAGGCCTAGGAGATAATCTAAGTACAAATTTATTTTCTGGGGGATGACGATGGAGGGTTAAAAGTGTAGCAACTCTCGTTACTCCATGGACGATCCGATGCGGAAGCTCTTTTCTTTTCCTTCAGTGTTGTTTCACAGATAGCCAGCCAGCCCTTTGCATGGGGCCTGATACCCTACTATTATATTCATATTTGTGGCCGTATAGATTTTGGGCTACATGGATGGCGAGGTTTGCCACCTGTCCCCTCTCAACGGAAGGTTGATAAAGCTGTGCACGGGAATCCGAGCTCCGCAGCCACGTGGGCATTTGTTAGGATTTTATTGTTTGCTGAGTATCTGGGCGATTCTCAACTGTGGAGGCCCAACTTGGTCAAATGGACAAGTGGCCGCTATTTGGTTGGAGAGGACCACTCACTTGTAACCGCAAGACTTGCTCGACGTGTAATATGGGACACATGTAGCCAGAGACGCACGAGATGCATAGAGTCTGGAACGCACGGGGCCAGAGATCCATGGACCGCATCGAGTTTGGAATGCATTGGACCAGAGACGCATGGACCGCATGGAGTCTGGGATGCATGGGCCGGAGACGCTTGGACCACATGGGCCAGAACCGCATGGACCATATGGAGTCTGGGACACATGGGCCAGAGATGCATAGATCACATGGAGTCTGGGACACTTGGTCCAGAGACGTATGGACCACATGGAGTCTGGAACGCATGGGCCAGAACCGTATAGGATTTTTTTATGGGGTTGTCCACGTGGCTATGCACCATCTTGGGACTTATACCTCTTAGTGTAATCTCGTCCTTCGAGGTGATCAGAAAAGTACTTTTTGTCAGGATTCTGTGTCAGGCTCCATCTTTGTTGTCAAGATGTCATGTCAGGTTGACCGGCGGCCAGTTGTCAGGACACTTGTTTGGACCGCCTGGGTGACCCTTTTTTGGGCCGTATGGTATCCATGCGGTCCATCATCTGTTGAGTTTGATTTGGGGCGCATGGACGTCGGGCACATGGCTGCATATTTTTATGCTTCTACAGAGCGGAGTCCAGAATAGCACAGAACGTGGAACCCCAGGTTCAGTTAGAGCCTCTAGTTATACCAGCAACAAAGTCTTACCAGTATTACTGAATGCAGAAGGTACCTAGGCACTGATAGGGATCATCAGAAAATTATTAGCATCTCAAGAACGACTGGGTGACACTCCTACTCACTCAGTGCATGAGGCTTTAAAAAGAGGTGGGCATCATGCCAACAAGGCGAGCAGATTCAAGCGTCTTCAACCACCATATTTTTATGACACCAAAGATGTGATTGAATCTGATGCTTGGCTCCAGGATACTGAAGCTATACTTGAGGCAACAGGAGTTTCGGATAGAGAACGGGTAGCAGTAGTGCAATTTTAGTTGCTAGACTTAGCCCGAGACTGGTGGGCAGCTCAAGTAGTTTCCCTGGCAACACTTGTCTTATGGGCAATGTTTAGTGAGAGATTCTAAATAAGGTACTTTGATGCGGTATTGCATTATGATCTGCAATAGAGATTCAATAACCTAAAGTAGATGGGCAGGACTATTGATAGTTATGCGACAGAATTCTGTAGGTTAAGTCGGTTTGCTCCCACCTTCGTGGCAACCAAATTGGATAAAGCAAGGAGGTTCCAGCAAAGACTTCACCTAGAGATCATCTTGACAGTGGGACAACATGTGTTCCAGACGTTTGATTTCGTGATATAAGCGACGAGAAGGCACGACTACACCTCCCAAAGGATAGTTGATAGAGTTGGGGGTCAAAAGAGGCTCATATTTTATGCGGTTCTTATATCCAATCTTCTGCACCAGCTCCAACAATATGAGCTTTGAAAATTGGATCCCCGACAAGGGCAGATTCAGCAACATCGTTTCAGCGACCAACTCTAATGCATCCTCAACAGTAGAGATGTTAGACTCATATCACTGTATTCGTATTTTATGCGGATACATATTTTATGCTAGTGATTGCATTTTATTGGATCTCGAGGAAGCTCGTAAACTCTTAAAATTTAAACTTTACTACCTGACCAGTATACTGAGGTATACTATAATATATCGACGGTATACTGTCTGGCAGATATTTGTTTCACTTTTTGAGATATATTTGAGATATTTCTCTATAAATAATACTTAAATTTTTTTTTTATTTCTTTCTTTCTTTTGTCTTCTTTATTTATATCTCAATCTAGGTGCTTGGTCTTGAGACCTAGAGTGTGATTTTTGAACCCGTTCGTGGTGATAGATTGGAAGGTTTAGGCTGGGAGAGCGCTTTAGGCAAGTACACTTTGCCAATTTTGTGAACTTCTTGTACTTTCTGTCATTTTTCTTTTCTGGAGCTTTGGTTATTGCTTTTTAGCTTAGACTTGCTTTAATATTATTGTTCATCTCATATTTTCTAGCCTTTTGACTGTCTCGGTTTTGATTTCTGGTAGAATCTTATTTTGTCCCTTCTTTTGGTAACTCGATAACGAAAACGGTACCGGAGTTATGACCGTGAGATTTAGTCTATATTATGATATGAGACTTACCCTAGTCTTGACTCTCTGTTAGACTTGGTTCTGGTAATTTTCAGGATTTATTTGGATTCCAAAAATCAGACTTGACTTGACATTAACCATGTTTATCCTTGAAAACTGGCATACCGAAGGTATACTACAATATACCGACGGTATAACAATTTCGACCGACTTAAATTTCTAGATATTTTTTATGAACCTTATCGGAATACCGATAGTGTACTACAGTATACCAAAGGTATATCGATCCTTGCCGACATTGTTAACCGACTTCAGGATATTTGTCTTGGCCGGCATACCGATGGTATATCAATTTATGGAACTTTATTTTCCAATAACTTTCTTGCCTACTTGGAACGACATACCGACGGTATACCAATTTTTAAAATCCAAAACTTACTGTATTTTTCTATCTCTGGACCGAAATATCAACGGTGTACTGGACTGTACCGACGGTATACCGATTGTGCACTTTCTATAGGAATTTTTGATTTTTTGTAATTTTGTTTTGATACTTCTGGCTTTTGTTTGGACATGCGATGACTTGACCTAACTAGACATGAAATTATATGGCTTCAGAGGACTTGACTTGACTTGAATTGACTTGGCTTTACTCGGTTATACCCGGCTTTGCCCGGCTACACATGACGACATGATTGACTAGACTTGACTTGGCATGACTTTATATGCCTTCATCGGACATGGCTTGACTTGGTTTCACTTGGCTTCATCTGAATTGATATGGCTTCTCATGGTTATACTTGATTTCATATGGCTTTATTTGGATTGACATGGCGTTACATGGTTGTACATGGTTTTACTTGGCTTTACCTGGATTGACATGACTTCACTTGGCTTTACCTGGCTTTACTTGCTTTCACGTGGCTTGGTTGTTGTCGTGGCTTACATGAGTCCATTTGGGCAATGTATATTAAACTTGTATATATTATTATTAGAACTTATTTTTTTTGCATCATTTCTAGGATTGATTCTGCAGAATGCCACACTCGTATTCATACAAGAAACTTATAAGGGTTAATAACTAGAGAATCACTTAGTACATGGCTAGGGATTTTCCTAGATTGCATGCAGTCACGGTTATTCATACAGTTATCTTATGGAGTATCCAGTGGTTTGTATTATGGAGTATCTTGAGGAGTATCCGGTACTGGTTTGTGTGGTATGGATATCCCGGATAGGCTATAGGGGTATACGATCAGAAGGAACTCTAGTATCGCGTTACATTATAATTATTAGTAATTAGGATTATTATAACACTAGTTAGTTAAAGTATCAAGCCGTACTTATATGATTTACCGTGATTTATGGATGGTGGTTAGTCTAGGCTTTACATGATCACACCTTTATTTTTTGTACTTGTTACTCTATTGCTTATCATTTCAGGATATGTCTCATTGCAGGTTTATAATATTTCTTTTATTATTTTGAGATCATTTACATTCAGTCTTTTCTTTCAGTATTTGTAATGCTTGAGTTGTTGTTTTAAGTTTCTAGATTGGCTTCCTTTGTGGTACTTGCTATTTGGTGTCTCACCCCACTGGTTTTGTCTGGCCTGATCCAGTAGCAGCACCGGAGGATCTTCCGTACTTTCCTGAGGATGGTGACCACCAGGAGCACCAAACCACTTGAGTAGATTTTTTTACTTCTACACTCTGATTTACATTCTATTTTATTGGCGCTTAGCCACCGAACACGTGTTTAGCTAGTGTTTTGGTTTGATCTCTTACTACGGGTACTAGCATGATTGATATATCCTATGGTTGATCATGTATGACTTAGATTCTGGATAGTTTATTCATTTTGTGTTTACTAGCATCATGATCATCTTTATATTATAGTTTGGTATGCCTTACAATTAAATTTTAACATATCTTACATCTTGTTATTATTCCTGTGTTCTTGTGATTGAGACACTAGGGTTTGTTGGACCTAGGCTTGACTGTTGGTTTGTAGTAGCGACCCCACATGTCTTATAACTTTATCGTATATACGGAGTACCGGCATGCTTTAAGTATACATAGCTGGTCTTGTCAGCCCCACTCTCCAGTACTCTGGTTCTGGGACGTGACATAGTTTTAGTGGTGGTCCATGTAGGTCTGTCTGAGCAGATTATGTCTGTTTGAGCATATTTAATCTGGTTTTTAGAGATATGTGGTGGTTGTTGTCATGACTCGCACTCGGTGTGTGGGCACGAGTACGTGGGTACGTCCAGCCTACACCGCAGCATCGACGGTAGAATGCTGTTTAGGTCAACAATACTATCTACACATCTCACTCAATATATATAAGGTACCTTTTATGCTATCTCAACTCCAAATGGAGAACAATGTAATAATATGGAAATGGTAAACAATACTCAATCATATTAACAAACTAGAGGATGATAATGCACGATATGGAATAGAAGGAAAAAAAATAAAGTCACAATACAACACGAGTCCAAGTCTAATCTCAACACAAGATATTAAATAATAATACAATGCCAAAGTTTAACTCACATATACAATATTAAGAATAAACTAACTATGCATCATCAACTATTGGTGCTAACTCAACAGGCTCTATGGGTGATAACTCAACTGGCTCGCCATCATGTGGCTCGTAGTGCGTAGGACACCAGTCCTCTAATGAATGATCTAAAAAATATATCCAGTCAGGATTGGAACGAAGTACAACCAAAATAGCAGTTCCAATAGTTGAAAAAAACTATGAAACAATAGCAATAAAAATAAATGATGGAAGTAAATAAACTTGTATGTATCATGAGAAAGAGCATCACGATAAATAATGGCAAAAATGAGAACAATATGATGAGGAACAATAATGTAATGAACTAGAATAGAGGAAACAATATATATATAAATGTGCCTTAAAATATTAGTAAGATAATGTGATCGTCTTGGGCCTAACACGGGCTATATATAAAAGGTGAACTAGTCGGGGGTTGGGGAAACAATATATATATAAACTAGGATACTCTATGATACATAACAAAATGAGAGTCAAAACTCATAATACACCACAAAATACATTCCTACATAACAAATACTCAATATAATAACTAATACAACTTGTTATACTAAAAATTAAAGATAATTTTACAAATCACCAACAAAATTAGTCCCGTATCACATCGTATTACAAATTACCATAATACGGCCTACTCGTATCCAATTGTGGACACGTACCCAGTCCCATAACCCGAATCTAAGTCCAATTAGATCTAATTGGTCTCATGACACACTTAATGTGTCAATCTTGGAATTTTCCCTATTTGGATACAAATTACCATATAACTTCCATAATACAAGTCATATGGACCTAATTCTTGATCTTATGGGTAGCCCTAAGCCAAGGGATGGTTTCTAATGGTTAAATGCATGAATTAGAGTCTAATTTAAGGTTAGATTCAAAATTTACCTATTGGGAGATGGATTTCCAATAAAATGCTCAAATGACACAATTATGACACGATCTTCTTGCCAATTCCTCTTCCTTCAACTGCTCCTTGCAATCCAAGCTCCAATGCTTCTTAGATAATTAATATGAGAGGGGATGAGTGTGAATTGGGTTAAATTTATTGAGGGATGAGTCATTTTGGGGAAGAACAAAATTGGGAATCTAAATAAAATTAACTAATGAAGATGAGAGAGAATGATGAGTCCTCATATGGCCGGCCCCTTTTCTTCCCATCCAAGTCACAACAAAATGTCCACCATGCCCCTACTATTTAATTATGAGGAATAATTAGGAAGGTCTATATTGGAAAGTCTCGAAACTAATGCAAATTAAGCTAATCTCCTTAATTAACTAAGGAAGAGCGTCTAATGCGCTTGGTCTCATATTGGGATCAATGTGTTGTCATTACTAACTAATGGGTCCATTAATGACAAGTCTAAATAATAGTCAAGCCCACTAACTATAAATAATTAGCACAAGCATAATTTAAATATATAACACAATATAAATAAATATTAATTACTAATGACCAAAATACTCTTATCTAGAAATATGGTAGTGACAAGTCTACCCTCCTTAAAAATAATTCGTCCTCAAAATCTATGGAAGAACTTATCGCTTGCGCATCTCAGCTTCCCTCTCCCAGGTAGACTCTCCCGGAGAGTAATGCCTCCACGCGACGCATACCGAGGGAATGGTCGAGTTCCGCTGCACCTTCTTCCTTCGATCCAGAATCTCCACTGGATGCTCTAGGAAGCTGAGTGTCGGATCCTCCTCGATCTTCGAGTGATCCAATATGTGACTAGGATCTCCACGTACTGTCTCAGCTGCAACACATGAAAAACATCATGCACTCCCTCTAGTACAGGCAATAAGTCTAGTTTGTAGGCCACTGCACCGACCCTGGCAAGAACACCGAAGGGTCTGATGTACCGTAGACTAAGCTTCCCATCTCCACCAAAGAGAATCATGCCCCGTGTCGGAGAAATCCGCAAGAACACCGAATGGCCAACCTAGAAAACACAGCCTTAACACTCAATCTAAAATAAAGTAATTACAAGAAAGCAAACAAAATCTATACCTCAAACCCCAAAGGTCTCCGGTGGCTATCGGTCCAATGCCGCTGTCTGTCCTACGCCACCGGAAGTCTATCCCTGATGAGCTTCACCTTCTCAGCTGCATCCACAATCATCTCTAGTCCTAATAAGACTCTCTCACAAATATCATCCCAAGATAGATGAGTGCGACATCTCCGTCTTAATAATGCCTCGAATGGTGATATCTCGATACTGGCCTGGTAGTTGTTGTTGTAAGCAAACTCTACCAGGTGAAGATGATCCTCCCTGGAGACTCTAAAATCCAAAACACAAGTGCGAAGTATATCCTTGAGAGTCTGAATAGTCTTTTTTGACTGTCCGTCTGTTTGAGGGTGATATACGATACTAAACTTGAGCTGGGTGCCCAAGCTAGCCTGCAAACTCCTCCAGAAGTAGGATGTGAAGTGACTATCCTGATCTGAGACGATGCTCATAGAAACTCAATATAATCTGAAAATGTGTCACACATACATCTCTGTTAGTTTCTCCGTAGACGTACCCACTTTAAATGGCAAGAAGTAGGCTAATTTGGTCAACCTGTCTATGGTGACCCAAATCGCGTCTTTAACTCCTGGAGAACGCGGAGACCCCGAAACAAAATCCATAGGAACATGCTCCCATTTCCACTCTGGAATGGATAAAGGCTGAAGTAACCCATATGGCCTTTGCCTCTCTGCCTTTACCTGCTGACACACTAAACATCTGTATACAAAGTGCTCTTCCTCCTACTTCATACCATACCACCATACATGCTCCCTCATATCTCTATTGTCACGACCCGCACCCGGTGTAAGGGTACTAGTCGGAAACAACGCCCAGCCTACGCCGCAGAATCGGCGGTAGAACGCTGTCTAGAAAGTCTATCTAATATAATGAACCACCAATAATGATAGAATACTCAATCACAGAACTAAGATAGAATGAACACGAATCAGATAAGAAATGAATAGTCACAATACAACTCATGAGTCTAAAATAATACATCAATGAGTCTGAAGAAAGAACAGAAATAAGCTGGAGACAAATCCAGTACAAAGAATACTACAAAACTATAAAGCTACAACTCCAGGGTCAACTGTCTTAGTTGGGATAAGTCCCTCTTGAGCCAGGGTCTCAGAATCTAAACCCACAACATCCTGGGGTCCATAATAGGTAGGGTACTCCTCAGTGTCATCTGAAAAAATATTTCCAGTCAGAAAAGGAGCAGAGTACAACCCTAAAAGCAGTTCTCAAATAATGATAAAAACTATGTAACAGTAAATAGCTGTGGATAAACAAGATGCATAAATAGATACAAGAAATATATAGACAATAAGGAAGTACTGGAAAGAAATACAATAATAAACAATATGCTGATAGAACAAGAATACTAATGACTAAGTGTGTGAGTACTAGCTTTAACATGTGATCGGCTTGGGAACTTGCACAAGAGTATGATGGCCTGGCTGATTATACGTGCGGTGTATGATCAACACTCACAAGGACCAAGACATGCACAAGGAGGGTATGATCACATATCTACACTAAAATACTCCCCACCCCGACTGGTATAATAGATCCAACCACGGTACGTTATGGCACTAGATTCCCCAAGAAGATAGCTAGTCTCCCCGAGAATCGGTGTCTGTACATGTACAAGATAACCAATGAAACAATACTTGCACCATATACACCATATACCAAGGAATAACATCTCATGACGAGATCCGGATATACCAATCCGTGTAACCATAGTGTCAAGAGAACATGTATATCTACACTAGATACAACGAACATAGAGGATATCATAAATGAGAAACTATCAGAGAATGTACTCGCCTGAAGTCCAATGAACAGTCTCACAAATGTCTGACTCGGTGCCTCGAAGACCTAGATATGGAATACCACATTAATACAAGGTCCCGGAAAGAGAACAAGTCAAACTAGTCAACTCCTAGGTCAATAAATAAATTTTAAGTCAAAAGTCAACTATGGTCAACTCTAAAGTCCACTAAAGTCAAACATGGTCAAACCCAAAGTCAACCTCACAAGACATCTATAAAATAATATAGAGATAAACTACAATAATTTAGGAATCAAATAGATTCCAAAAGAATCTTACACAAAGTATATTAATAATACGAATAATATATATCATAAATAATATATATGCAAACCAATATTCATACAATTAAAGTACTATATTATAATAATTATTATACCTCACCAAACACATATATATATATACATATATATATAACAATAATATATATAATATAAATAAAAACTGCCAAAGCGTCACTGAAAACAGGGAGTTAAATAATAAAATTGAAATTAAACAGCCTATAGTGACAGTTCCAACTGTCGCAGCAAAAACTGTCGCCAATACTGCTGTGAATTAAATCCACTGCCACTTAAATAGTGACAGTTAACGACTGTCACAGAAAACTGTCATTAAACCGCTGCTCATTCCCGCCGCCACTGCTGTGCTTTTAATGACAGAATCTGTCATTAATGGCTTCAGCGGCTGCTGCTGCTGCCCGAGGCTATTAATGACAGGATCTGTCATTATTAGCTGCTGTCGCTAAAATATTTAATATATATACTATATATATAATATATATATAAATCAATATATTATATATATAAAACAAATAAATAAATAAATACTTATGTATATATAATCTTATACATATAAACAAATATTAAAAGCTACAATACACATCCAAGTACTAATGTACATATTTTAACATGGCTAGAAGCACATCTAAAATATATACATTAATATCCAAATAATTACATAATAATTATAAATAATATAATTACACAATTAAACATACAATATATTTTACAATTTATATTATTAACAAGTAGTACATATATATTTGCATGTAAGAAATCTATCTATATATTATATTGTACATAATATTAGCACACACAAAATATAGATCCATGCTACAATAATTACCATAATAAATACACAAAAATAAATATATATTATCTATATATATTTACTAATTATGAAATAAGAATTGAACCACAATGAATTAGAACTATGCAAAAATACACACAATTGGAGAGTATCTCACCGTATCCCACTAGATCTAGGATACGCATGCGACACGAGTCCAACACACAACCAATTGCACCCCGAAGGACACAAACAAATCACAAATAATATTTATGAATAATTCAAAGTGTCAAAAGTAGATCTATGTGTCCGTGTCAAAATACGACATGTTCAAAGCCCCGTGTCGGAGGAAAACCCCCAAATGACACGTATCACCAAATAGTTGGGATACGAACCACAAGTATCCCAATATGGACACGACACTAGCTCCAAACACAAAGCTCATTGTCCAATTGATCTATAGGATCAATTGACACACACAACAAAATATAAATTCGGAATTCCAACAAAATTGACACAAAAAGCACCATAACTTTCTCCATGGGTCTCCTATGAACACAAAACAAAGTCCTATGGGTAGTACATACATATAGGTTGATTTTACATGATTAAATCTCAGATTTAGAAGCTATTTAAATGAAAAATCTGAATTATACCTATTGGGAGATGGATTTCCAATGAAACCTCCAATTGAGATGAACTTGCTTCCAAATTGTAGATCCTTGCTCCTCTTTGTAGATCCTTGCTTCCTTCTTCTAGATTCTTGCTTTCTTCTTCTCTAATGGTGAATTGGGAAGAATTTGGAATGAATTTGGTAGGGAATTGGATTAGGAATGGAGGGAATTTGGTAGTGGGAGAATTCTAGATCTAGATTTGGAATGAAATAGGAGGAGAGAGAAATTTCCCCCCCTCCTATATAGGCCGGCCATAGCCCCTCCCCCAAGCAATTGTAAAATGTCCAATGTACCCCTTGGGGCCTCTCATGAAGAAATAATTAAGGAAGGAAGCTTCTAGTCTAATCATTTAATTAATTTAATCCATCTCCTTAACTATGGGCTTTCTAAATGGGCCAAGTCTAACTAATTAATTCATGTTGGTCCATGGGTCCAAACTAAACTAGTTGGGTCCACTAAAATAAGTCCAAAATAATTAAATAACATCCAACAATAATTAAATAATACAACAAAAATTATTTACCATGCACAATATTTATTTAAATAGGAAATTACCAAAATATCCTTTCCTAGAAAATATGGTAGTGACAAGTCTACCCTCCTTAAAATAATTTCGTCCTCGAAATTCAAAGACGAAAACTACCCCCCAGAAAATCACAGAACATAACTAAAGAATCACAACTAACTAATGAACAGAACATAACAATGAACAGAACATAACTAGAAAATAACATACCTCAAGGTACAAACAAATATGAATAACGCTCTCGCATTTCATCCTCTCTCTCCTAGGTAGACTCCCTCGGAGAGTGATGCCTCCATGCTACGCGTACCAAAGGAATAGTCTGGTTCCTCAGCACCTTCTCTTTCTGATCCAGAATCCCAACTGGCTGCTCTGGATAGCTAAGAGTAGGGCCCACCTCTATCTTTGAGTGATCCAATACATGACTAGGATCTGCCACGTATCGTCTTAACTGCGACACATGAAACACGTTGTGCACTCCCTCCAATGCAGGTGGCAAGTCTAGTCTATAAGCAACTGCACCGACCCTCTCTAGAATAGTGAAAGGTCCAATGAATCGCGGACTAAGCTTTCCGCCTCCACCGAAGCGAATCGTGCCTCGTGTCGGAGAAATCCTCAAAAACACCAAACCACCCACCTAGAACAAAACACCATCTTAAGAACTTATCTATAACAAACAACCAAGAACAAGCACACAAAATAAAATCTAAACTATACCTCAAACTCCAAGGGTCTCCGATGGCTATCGGCCCAATGCCGTTGTCTGTCCTACGCCACTCGAAGTCTGTCTCTGATCAACTGAACCTTCTCTGCTGCATCCACAACCATCTCTGGCCCAAGCAAAACTCTCTCTCCAACATCGTCCCAAGACAAAGGAGTACGACACCTCCGACCATATAGAGCTTCAAAAGGTGACATCTCTATACTGGCCTGGTAACTGTTGTTGTAAGCAAACTCTACCAAATGGAGATGGTCCTCCCAAGAACCCCCAAAATCTAGTACACAAGTGCGCAACATATCCTCGAGAGTCTAGATAGTCCTCTCTGACTGCCCATCTGTCTGGGGATGATATGCAGTACTGAACTTGAGCTGAGTGCCCAAACTCTCCTGCAAACTCCTCCAGAAATGAGAAGTAAAACGACTATCTCGATCTGAGACTATACTGACGGGAACACCATGTATCCTAACGATCTGCCTCACATACATCTCTGCCAGCTTCTTCGTAGACAAACCCACCTTGAAAGGCAAAAAGTGGGCCGACTTGGTCAATCTATCAACAATGACCCAAATCGCGTCTTTCCCTCCTGGAGATCGTGGAGGTCCGGACATAAAATCCATAGTAATGTGTTCCCACTTCCACTCTGGAATGGGTAATGGCTGAAGTAAACCTCCTGGCCTCTGCCTCTCGGCTTTCACCTGCTGGCACACTAAGCATCTGGATACAAACTGTGCCACTTCCCTCTTCATGCCATACCACCACACACTCTCTCGCATATCCCGATACATCTTGTTAGCACCTGGATGTATGGAATACTGAGAGCGATGCGCTTCCTGTAATACCTCCTCGCACAACTCCCCACTAGGCACACACAATCTAACTCCATGCCTCAAGGATCCATCCTCTGCAATAGTGAAATCATCCTCCAATCCTGCTCTCACCTGAGCTCTGATACTCCTCAAAGATACATCATCATACTGTGCTGCCTTGATCCTATCCATCAAATCTGAGTGTATCTGCAATCCCCATATCTGTATAGCACACCCAGGAACAATCACCTCAATGCCCAAGCTCTCCAAGTCCTCCAACAGATATCGATCCTGCGTCAAGAAGATAGCTACCGGATACCTGCTCAAAGCATCGGCAACTACATTGGCTTTCCCAGGATGATATTGCAAAGAGATATCAAAATCCTTCATCAATTCCAACCATCGACGCTGCCTCATGTTCAACTCCTTCTGCGTGAAAACGTACTTCAAGCTTTTATGGTCTGTGAAGATCTCCACACGCTCTCCGTACAAATAATGTTTCCACAACTTCAGGGCGAATATGACAGCTGCCAACTCCAAATCATGGGTAGGATAGTTCTTTTCATGAGGACGCAATTGCCTGGATGCATAGGCAATCACTTTCCCATGCTGCTGAAGAACACAACCTAAACCCTTTCTCGATGCATCACTATAAATAGTGAAACCTCCGGACCCTGATGCCAATGTCAAAATAGGAGCAGACGTCAACCTCTTCTTCAACTTCTCAAAAGCAGCCTGGCAATCTTTCGTCCAAACAAACTCCACATCCTTCCTTGTGAGTCTGGTCATCGGCTCGGCAATCCTCGAAAAATCTTGCACAAACTTTCTGTAGTAGCCTGCCAATCCCAAGAAACTCCTGATCTCTGCTATCGAACTCGGAGTCTTCCAAGATTCCACTGCTGAAACCTTCTTCGGATCCACTGAAATACCATCACCAGTCACAACATGCCCCAAGAATTCCACCTTGTCCAAGAAAAACTCACATTTGGACAACTTTCCATACAGCTTCTCCTTCCTCAGCACATCCAACACAATCCTCAAATGCTCCTCATGCTCCTCCGGTGTCCTCGAGTATATGAGTATGTCGTCGATGAACACCACCACGAACTTGTCAAGGTACTGGTGGAACACCTTGTTCATCAAGTTCATAAATACCGCCGGTGCATTAGTCAAACCAAACGGCATCACCATAAACTCGTACTGACCATACCGAGTTCTAAAAGCAGTCTTCGGTATGTCCTCCGGCTTCACCTTCACCTGATGGTAGCCTGATCTCAAATCTATCTTAGAAAATACCTTGGCACCACTCAACTGATCAAACAGATCATCAATCCGTGGCAAAGGATACTTATTCTTGATAGTGAGATTATTCAAAGCCCTGTAATCAATGCACATACACACCGATCCATCCTTCTTCGGTACAAACAATACCGGGGCTCCCTATGGTGAAGAACTCGATCTGATAAACCCCTTATCCTGCAATTCGTCCACCTGCTTCTTCAACTCGACCAGCTCGCTGTTGTTTACTCTATAGACATGCTGCGAAATCGGTTCTGCACCTGGCACCAAGTCTATAGAAAATTCAATATCTCGATCTGGCGGCAATCCTGGCAATTCTTCAGGAAACACATCCAAAAATTCTGCTATCAACGGATGCGGCAACTCCTTGTCTTCCACCATAGCTCCACAAATAATGCCTTCTCCCTGCTCTGCAGCTCCTCTAACAAACTCGAACTCTGGCTCTCCTGGCGAACCAAACAAAACTCTACCTCCTCTACAATCTATGCTAGCACGGTGCCTACTCAACCAATCCATCCCGAGTACAATGTCGTAGCTCGGAAGTGGCATTACAAGTAGACACGCACTCAACTCCCGGCCTCCCAGAGTAACTCTCCGATCTTTACAAATATCATTAACCAGGATAATGCCTCCCCCGGTCATAATCTTGCAAGTCCTAAGCAAAGACTCAGCTACCAAACCATGCTTTAGAGCAAAAGAAACAGATACAAAACTATGGGAAGCACCACTATCAAACAAAGCTAAAGCTGGAATGGAATCAAGAAGAATAGAACCTGCGATGACATCTCCGGTGGGTTCCTCCTCTTCGACTGTCATAGCAAACGCTCGTCCCTGCCGAGCACCTCCCTGCTGCTGATGCTGGACAAAACGCTGCTGCTGTGTCGAAAGCGGTCCCCTCGGTTGTGCTGCAGGTGGTCTCATCTGTGCCCTTGGAGCTGGAGCTGCTCCCTGAACTGCACGACGAGGACACTCCCTCAATTGATGCCCTTCAGTACCACAATACAAACAAACTCCTAGCCTCTTTCTGCAAACTTCCCAGATGTGGCCGGGCTTCTTGCAGAAGTTGTATGGAGCTTGCTGTAACTGTCTCTGCTGCTGAGGTGCCTGGTGAAAAGGCGCTCTAGCTGGAGTCTGGTTCTGTTGTGGCTGCTGGAAAGGTCTGGACTGGAAATAAGGACGTTTGGCAGATACTGCACTGCCGTTGGCCCCCAGAAAAGAATCACGGTCTCTCTTGGTCTTGAAACCCAGATCCCGCTCAACCTTGCGTGCCTCCGCAAGTATCTCCGAGTATGTCTCATAAAAAGACGGAATGAGAATCTTCACCTCCCAGTTTAGACCCTCTCGGAAACGAATAGCTCGAACCTCCGGCTCCCTCACCAGATACTCTGCAAATCGGCTCAGCCTACCGAACTCTGCAGCGTATTCCTCCACAGACATGCTTTCCTGAATGAGACTCTCAAATTGTCTTCCCAAGTCAAGCCTGTCTATCCGGGCGAAAAACTTCTTCTTGAAAAGGTCCCTGAATACCTCCCAAGATTGTCCTGCGTCAACTAGAACCGGCTCATTCCTGAACCAGGTACGAGCGACGTCGAACAGTTGAAGTCCTACCGCCTTAACCTTCAGATCTTCAGAAAGATGGGACACCCTCATAAGACGCTCAATGTCCTCGAGCCAATCATCAGCATAGACGATGCCCTCCGTCCCTTTGAAAACCCTAGGCTCCAGTTTCTTGAAGTCCTGAATGTTGCCTGGCCGAAGCTGAGCAACCTGAGGAACAACCTGCTGCTGGACCGGAACTCCTCTCTCAACTACAGCACGAGCAAGCTGATGAGCACTCTCGATGCCCTGCCGTAGAACGTCGGTCTGCCTCTGATGTGCCTCCGACTGAGCCCTCTGTGCCTCGAGCATCTCACGAAACAGAGTAAACATCTGTGACGCCTCTGCTGGCACAAGAGGTGGAGGTGGAAGCCCCTCAGATACAGCTGGCACAGTCCTCTGAGTGGGTGGTGGACCTCCGAAAGCAGCTGACACTCCAATCACCGGAGAAGTGACTGGTGCAGGCCCTCGGGATGTCGCAGACCTCTCAGAAACTGCTCTCCCTTGCTGTGATCTAGTCTTAGGCGGCATCCTGAGACAAAGCGAAAGAAAGAATCAATATGGCACAAGATGTAAGATATTCAAGGAAAGGACAGTTTAAGAGATCAAGTATCAACGTCAAAGGAGAATAGTTGAATCAAAAGAATTTTCCTAGATGTGATTGAGTATCTCAGCCTATATCCTATATCCTATTGCAGGCTCGCAGTAGTACAACTAAGTTGTCGCACTACCACGACATCACATACTTGTGAAGCTAGACCTGCATGGGCCACCACCAAAAACGTGTCACGACCCATAACCGGTGTAAGGGTACTAGTCGGAAACAACGCCCAGCCTACGCCGCAGAATCGGCGGTAGAACGCTGTCTAAAAAGTCTATCTAATATAATGAACCACCAATAATGATAGAATACTCAATCACAGAACTAAGATAGAATGAACACGAATCAGATAAGAAATGAATAGTCATAATACAACTCATGAGTCTAAAATAATACATCAATGAGTCTGAAGAAAGAACAGAAATAAGCTGGAGACAAATCCAGTACAAAGAATACTACAAAACTATAAAGCTACAACTCCAGGGTCAACTGTCTCAGTTGGGATAAGTCCCTCTTGAGCCAGGGTCTCAGAATCTAAACCCACAACATCCTGGGGTCCATAATAGGTAGGGTACTCCTCAGTGTCATCTGGAAAAATATTTCCAGTCAGGAAAGGAGCAGAGTACAACCCTAACAGCAGTTCTCAAATAATGATAAAAACTATGTAACAGTAAATAGCTGTGGATAAACAAGATGCATAAATAGATACAAGAAATATATAGACAATAAGGAAGTACTGGAAAGAAATACAATAATGAACAATATGCTGATAGAACAAGAATACTAATGACTAAGTGTGTGAGTACTAGCTTTAACATGTGATCGGCTTGGGAACTTGCACAAGAGTATGATGGCCTGGCTGATTATACGTGCGGTGTATGATCAACACTCACAAGGAACAAGACATGCACAAGGAGGGTATGATCACATATCTACACTAAAATACTCCCCACCCCGACTGGTATAATAGATCCAACCACGGTACGTTATGGCACTAGATTCCCCAAGAAGATAGCTAGTCTCCCCGAGAATCGGTGTCTGTATATGTACAAGATAACCAATGAAACAATACTTGCACCATATACACCATATACCAAGGAATAACATCTCATGACGAGATCCGGATATACCAATCCGTGTAACCATAGTGTCAAGAGAATATGTATATCTACACTAGATACAACGAACATAGAGGATATCATAAATGAGAAACTATCAGAGAATGTACTCGCCTGAAGTCCAATGAACAGTCTCACAAATGTCTGACTCGGTGCCTCGAAGACCTAGATATGGAATACCACATTAATACAAGGTCCCGGAAAGAGAATAAGTCAAACTAGTCAACTCCTAGGTCAATAAATAAATTCTAAGTCAAAAGTCAACTATGGTCAACTCTAAAGTCCACTAAAGTCAAACATGGTCAAACCCAAAGTCAACCTCACAAGACATCTATAAAATAATATAGAGATAAACTACAATAATTTAGGAATCAAATAGATTCCAAAAGAATCTTACACAAAGTATATTAATAATACAAATAATATATATCATAAATAATATATATGCAAACCAATATTCATACAATTAAAATACTATATTATAATAATTATTATACCTCACCAAACACATATATATATACATATATATATATAACAATAATATATATAATATAAATAAAAACTGCCAAAGCGTCACTGAAAACAGGGAGTTAAATAATAAAATTGAAATTAAACAGCCTATAGTGACAGTTCCAACTGTCACAGCAAAAACTGTCGCCAATACTGCTGTGAATTAAATCCACTGCCACTTAAATAGTGACAGTTAACGACTGTCACAGAAAACTGTCATTAAACCGCTGCTCATTCCCGCCGCCACTGCTGTGCTTTTAATGACAGAATCTGTCATTAATGGCTTCAGCGGCTGCTGCTGCTGCCCGAGGCTATTAATGACAGGATCTGTCATTATTAGCTGCTGTCGCTAAAACATTTAATATATATACTATATATATAATATATATATAAATCAATATATTATATATATAAAACAAATAAATAAATAAATACTTATGTATATATAATCTTATACATATAAACAAATATTAAAAGCTACAATACACATCCAAGTACTAATGTACATATTTTAACATGGCTAGAAGCACATCTAAAATATATACATTAATATCCAAATAATTACATAATAATTATAAATAATATAATTACACAATTAAACATACAATATATTTTACAATTTATATTATTAACAAGTAGTACATATATATTTGCATGTAAGAAATCTATCTATATATTATATTGTACATAATATTAGCACACACAAAATATAGATCCATGCTACAATAATTACCATAATAAATACACAAAAATAAATATATATTATCTATATATATTTACTAATTATGAAATAAGAATTGAACCACAATTAATTAGATCTATGCAAAAATACACACAATTGGAGAGTATCTCACCGTATCCCACTAGATCTAGGATACGCATGCGACACGAGTCCAACACACAACCAATTGCACCCCGAAGGACACAAACAAATCACAAATAATATTTATGAATAATTCAAAGTGTCAAAAGTAGATCTATGTGTCCGTGTCAAAATACGACATGTTCAAAGCCCCGTGTCGGAGGAAAACCCCCAAATGACACGTATCACCAAATAGTTGGGATACGAACAACAAGTATCCCAATATGGACACGACACTAGCTCCAAACACAAAGCTTATTGTCCAATTGATCTATAGGATCAATTGACACACACAACAAAATGTAAGTTCGGAATTCCAACAAAATTGACACAAAAAGCACCATAACTTTCTCTATATGGGTCTCCTATGAACACAAAACAAAGTCCTATGGGTAGTACATACATATAGGTTGATTTTACATGATTAAATCTCAGATTTAGAAGCTATTTAAATGGAAAAATCTGAATTATACCTATTGGGAGATGGATTCCCAATGAAACCTCCAATTGAGATGAACTTGCTTCCAAATTGTAGATCCTTGCTCCTCTTTGTAGATCCTTGCTTCCTTCTTCTAGATCCTTGCTTTCTTCTTCTCTAATGGTGAATTGGGAAGAATTTGGAATGAATTTGGTAGGGAATTGGATTGGGAATGGAGGGAATTTGGTAGTGGGAGAATTCTAGATCTAGATTTGGAATGAAATGGGAGGAGAGAGAAATTTCCCCCCTCCTATATAGGCCGGCCATAGCCCCTCCCCCAAGCAATTGTAAAATGTCCAATGTACCCCTTGGGGCCTCTCATGAAGAAATAATTAAGGAAGGAAGCTTCTAGTCTAATCATTTAATTAATTTAATCCATCTCCTTAACTATGGGCTTTCTAAATGGGCCAAGTCTAACTAATTAATTCATGTTGGTCCATGGGTCCAAACTAAACTAGTTGGGTCCACTAAAATAAGTCCAAAATAATTAAATAACATCCAATAATAATTAAATAATACAACAAAAATTATTTACCATGCACAATATTTATTTAAATAGGAAATTACCAAAATATCCTTTCCTAGAAAATGTGGTAGTGACAAGTCTACCCTCCTTAAAATAATTTCGTCCTCGAAATTCAAAGACGAAAACTACCCCCCAGAAAATCACAGAACATAACTAAAGAATCACAACTAACTAATGAACAGAACATAACAATGAACAGAACATAACTAGAAAATAACATACCTCAAGGTACAAACAAATATGAATAACGCTCTCGCATTTCATCCTCTCTCTCCCAGGTAGACTCCCCCGGAGAGTGATGCCTCCATGCGACGCATACCAAAAGAATAGTCTGGTTCCTCAGCACCTTCTCTTTCTGATCCAGAATCCCAACTGGCTGCTCTGGATAGCTAAGAGTAGGGCCCACCTCTATCTCTGAGTGATCCAATACATGACTAGGATCTGCCACGTATCGTCTTAACTGCGACACATGAAACACGTTGTGCACTCCCTCCAATGCAGGTGGCAAGTCTAGTCTATAACCAAGTCAAAATGGCCATTCGGTCATTTCGACGAACACGTGGAGTACGGTTTGCGATACCTCGTGAAACGCACAACAAACCTACTCGAATCGACCCAAAATTTACCCATAAGTTCCAATCGATGTCTAAAACCTAGAAAAAATGCTAACTCTCTGATTCTAGGTTCATGGTAAAAACGCGCACGCATGTAGAACCCGCGACGACGAAAAACCCTAAAATCGCCCGAAACGCTCAAATCTCTACGACACGACCTCACGTGTCCAAACGGGGACACATACTTATCCTCAAGACATCCAAGCACGTCTACCTAGGTCCATCTAACCTAGGGCAACACAAAAAATTGGGTCAATCTCAGATTTTACCCAAAATTGACACAAAACCTAATGTCAAAGTCTCCAAACACCTCCAAACAAGCTCCAACTTTCTCCCACGGATATCCCTAAGGTCTAGAAAGGTTCTAAACTACTAATTACACTATATTAGAATAATTACAAGAGAAAAAATTAGGGTTTACCTCTTGGGAGTTAGAATCCCAAGGCCAAAGTCTCAAAAAAGCCCCAAATTCACCACACCAAGCTTCCAAGTTTCCAACCCAAGTTCCAATACCAAATCTAAGCTCTACCCACCTAGGTTAGGAAAAACCAAAGGGTTAGGGTTTACATTAATGAGAGAAATGGAAGAAGGGAGAGAAGAAAAGGAGAAATACTTACTTGAAATGATAAATTGGAAGAAGAAAGAAGAAGAAAGGAGTGGAGAGTGGAGAAGAAGAAGAAGAAGAAGAAGAAGAAGAAGGAAAGAAATGAATCAGAGGGGGTGCTAGTTTTGATCGGCCAGGGGTTAAGGGTTAGGGTTTGAGTTTGGTGAAATGACCAAAATGCCCTTCAAATCAAGTCTTCGTAATAGGGTTTGGGTTTGGGGTTCTAAATACACTCAAATTAATTCCTAATCATTCCAACTTAACTAATTAAAATATAAATAATTATTCTAAGCCAATAAATAAGTCTAACAAAGGTGTTGGTTGGGTCTGACATGGGTCCAGGCTAGCCAAAACACTAAAATAACTAATAAAAAAAAGAATACAACCAACAATTAAATATTAATACAAATATTTATGATAAATACACAATTAACCAAATTAAAATAAAAAATATCCTGCTCTGGAAATGGGGTAGTGACAAGCCAATCCTCCTTAGAAAATTTCGTCCTCAAAATTTAAAGTCGATCGTACTCCCTCTAGGTCAAACCCCCAATAATCACAGTCAAGAAATTCTACCTAAACAACATGCAAGATCATGGTCCTACTGGTCGTGTTATCACAGTCTCAATCAGGGTCACTACACTATCTACAACAACACAAAAGAAAAGTCTAACTGGCACTAATAAAGTATACCACAAAAAATGGAAAGGACAGGAAGAAGAACAAAAGAGACAGACCTGCTAACCCGACACCCGTAACATCGGCCTCCTCGACCGTCAACACATAATCCCTGTCCTACTGGGATATCTTTCTTTGCTGGTGCGGGACATGATGCTGTGCCACAGATGGCCTAGCTCCAACTCTTTGATCCTGTGCTCTACCAAATGGAGGTGCAGTGGGGCAATCTCGTATCTAGTGAGCAGCGGATCCACAGAACAAACACACCTTCAGCCTCCTCCTACAAACATCCCAAGTGTGTCCTGCCTTCCTGTAGTAGGCACAAGTGGGCACTCTCTGATCCTGACCCTGCAGCGCCGTCTTCTGCCCATAGGGACGTTAGCCGGTCCTGCACTACCACTCGCACTACATGAATCATCCCTGCCTCTCTTGGACTTGAGCTCCAAGTCATCCTCTTCTCTCTGAGCGTCTCCTGCTATCTGCTCGAAAGTCGTCTCGCGGTCACTCTAGTCAAAGACTTGATCGCCATGACCAAGCCCTTGCGAAACTTCCTTGCCTTTGCTGCCTCACTCAAGCCCTCCACAAATCTGCCCAGACGGTAGAACTCCGCTGCGTGCTCGTCCATCATCATGCTCCCCTAGACGAGTGCCTCGAACTGGCTCTCCAAAGCACTAAACGCCACATCTGAGAAAAACTTCTCCTTAAAAAGCCTCTTAAAAGCCTCTCAAGTAAGCCCTGGTGCCCCGATCCTCGTATCAGTGTGATACCACATCAAAGCGAGGTCGAACATCTGACTGGCCGCTGCCTCTATCTGTATGCTGTCTGGAATCTGTGCCAGCCGAAAGATCCCCTCGATATGCTCTATCCAGTCATCCGCGTACAGGATCCCCTTTATACCCCGGAACTCCTTGGGCCGCATCCTCTGGAAGTTAATGATACTGCTCGGCCTCGGATGCTGAGTCTGATCTGCCTGTGGCTGGATCTGAGCCACTCTGTCCACTGCCATCATGGATACCTGGTGGGCATTCTCAATGCCCAGCCTCATGACATCTGTCTGATGGTGCTGTGCGTCCATCATCTCCCTGAAGAACGTAAACAACTGTGCGGCGTCTACTGGTGTAGGAGGTGGTGGAGGTACCACCGAAATGACTGGGGTAGTCCTCGGATCGACAAGTGGAGGAGGATCCCCGAGAGAAGCAGATATTCCCTCAACCACAGGAGTGGTAAGTGGAGCGGTAGCAGCTGCCTGAATACAAGCTCGACGAGAGGTAGCAGACCTCTCGGTGGCAACTGCTAGGGCGATACAATGGGATCGTGTCTTCGGAGGCATCCTGGACACAGATCAAAAGAAGTCAATATGGCGCAAGATACGATATCATCAAGGAAGGACAGCGATATTTTAAAAGAAGCAATTTTAGATTAATTAGAATAGATTGAAATTGTTCCTAGTCGTGATTGAGTACACTCTTATCCTAGATCCTATATCCTAGAGCAGGCTCGCAGCAGTACAACTAAATCGTTGTACTACCACGACATCGCACTAATTGCGTATCGGGACTTGCATGGGGCCGCCACCAAAAATGTGTCATGACCCACACCCAAAAAATCGGACATGAGTCGTGGGTACGTCCAGCCTACGCTGCAGCAGTTACTTCCTGCTCCTATCTCTCCATACACACACACCACGACACACAAGCACACAAACACTTCGATATATATATATACACAAACATATATACATATATATACATAGGTACACACACACACATATATATATAAACACACATATATATATACACACACTCTCATACATATATATAAACATACACTCACATATATATATATACATATATATATATATATATATATATATATATATATATACACACACAAATACACTCATATATATATAAACACCTACACAAATATATATATATACACCCATATATACATAAACAAACACACATATATATATATATATACACACATACATATATATAGATCTCAACCCATTAAACCATTAACCCAAACCCAATAGGAAGTATCAGCAACCGCAGTAGCAAAACCGAATTGCTATTCCCAATTCCGCACGTAAACTTCACCACCCGTCTAATTACTTTCTCTATGCGTAAAATAAACCCAAGCGTAAACTTCACCACCGCCTAAATTCTGCTCCATACGTAAAGCAAACCTCCACTGATCCGTGCGTAAAATAGAACTCCACCGCTTAATTCTCTCCTCTGCTCATGTGGGGAAAAATATCAGCAGCAACCCACCTTCTCTTTCCCTGTAATTAATAAACACCCCTTAACCAAAATCTAAACCAATGAAAAGAAAACAGCAGCAGCAGTAGTTTATTAAACACTAAGTTTCCCCACCTCCTCTTATCACTATATATATTATAACTCCTCTAAACCCTAACGCACTTCTTCTTCTTCTTACTAAAAATTTAACACTATTTGGACGTGCTATACAGAACTTTTGCTTGGCAAGTATACCTTGCCATTGTACTGATTATTTATATTCCAACTGATGCATGCATATTTATTTCTGTTTATATAGATGTTTATTTATGTAGATTTTGGACCTATTTTATGAGATCACCCAGTATCATGTAGCATCAGTAGGTTCATTGGCCGTGACACAGTTGTTACACGAGTTGTGAGTCTCATATAGATTCTGGACTACGTACCGGGTTGGCCTCATGTACATATGAGCCATGCATTAGGGATGACTGCTGATAGAAACTTTGTATCCTAGAAGACTCAGCAGTTATTAGTGGTTCAGGGATATAGCCTATTGTAGTACGGTGGTCCAATCCTTATCCTTGTTTGGTTGTAAGATTGGGCTATTGTACTAAAGATAGGTTATGAACCAAATAGTGTCATGGATATGGCATGATTAGAGCATGGGATGGGGAGAACAACAAGTAAGGCATTTGGGATCCTTTACACTTTTTTCCTTACAACCCAGAAGCTCCGCTGGAGATATGGGCGGTGCTGACCACTATATATATTGTAGGCGGCCTCTGTCGTTCAAAAGATGGTATGCTGATGGGCCCCTAATTCTCTGTGAGAATTATGCCAATCCCATTTATGGCCAGATAGCCCACGTGTTGGAAAGTTGTTCTCAAGTTGCATTTCACTTAGACGGTTAGGCGACCCAGTGGATGTTTATATTTCAGTACTTATTGGCATGTTATTATGTATCTTGTTACGTCCCTCTAAGGACCTGATCCCTTTCCAAATATGGACGAGCAGGGGTATCCACAGGAGTACAGACCTGGACCTGACTCTACTTACCAGACTGAGGAGGTCTTACTCTCAGAATAGCTATGATTATTTCCACTGTTTAGAGATTTTGTTCTACTTTAGTATAGTCATTTGTAGTGGATTTGTTTCCACCTGAGTATCATACTTGATACTTATCCTTGATATCCAGTTATTATTCAACTCTTTATTCCTACTGATTATTTGTGCTGTGGATGAGATATAGATTATGTGTGACTTGTTGTGATAATATATTACCACTGATGGATTGTATATTCATATACAGCGTACGTGTGTATATAATTTCCATATATTGGAGTTCATATACATACGGCTGGACGTGTTACGTATTCCTAGTCCTACGTATTTTGGGACTGGGGCGTGACATATTTTTAGTGGTGGCACCATATATACATATACAAACACATATATATATATACACACATACATATATATATATATATAGACTCATATACATATATACATACACACACACTTAAACACAACACACACAACCACACTATAAACCCCCTCGACTTATTCTGTAGATAGTTAGGGTGGATTTGGAAAATTTTGGTTTTTGGTAGCGGATGTCGAGGTTTAGAGTAAAGATAATTTATCTGGTATTTAAATTTTTTTAATTAAACCCTTGGCGCGCCCTATTATTGTTTGATTATTCGGAGCCCAATATCAGCCCTTAAATTTTGTTCAATTACTGTACTTTTGACTTGACCCGCCAAATTAGGCACTGGACTTTTCCGTCGATCAAAATCAGCTTTTCGTTGTGCTCTAGATTAATTGCACAATTTTTCGAAACCCTAATCCATATTTAATTCCGTGTCGGACACTTGTGTCGTTACCCTAAAATTTGAGATACCAACTTAACCCATAGGGTCGGACCAACTAAAGGGTCCAAGACTGACTCCAAGCCCCCAGCATTTTTGGCCTTTGTATTATTTTCGGATTTTGACCCCAAGTGCCCCCAATTAATTTAAATTCGTGGGACATTTTATTTCTATTTAAATCGGGAATACCAACTTTGTAAATCCCATTTTTAATCCTAAATTTATCCCAATGCTTTTCTAATTAAACCCGAGCCTAACGCACAACACCCCCTCACCATAAAAATTACCAAACACAATTTTCTCCACAATTTTTGCATCATTTTATGTGTTCATGCAATTTCTCGAATTTAGGGGGCTAAGTTGCAATTTAGGAATTTTAGGTGCCCTCATCCCATTGGCCAAAACCACATGGAGTGGTCATAAAATTTGGGACCGGATTAAACTTCCCCTCATCATTTTTTTCATGAAGAAATGAACCTTTTCATGAGTAATCTTGACCCTTTATTTTGAATGCCATCATCTCCACCCTCCATCCTTTCACCACTCTCTGTAAAACCATCACATCACCCTCACCACTCCCCAAACCGGCCCTAATCCCTATGCGTTGAAAATACCCCCCTTTCTCTCTCTCCTCTCTCCTCCATTTATTCACCATACAAAATTCTTCTCCTTCCTTTAAATTTCTTTTTCTTCTTCCTTTATTCTTCTTCTTCCTTCTTATCCCTGAAGAACACCCTCACCTGGCCGACTGACCCCGACTCCAGCGGCTGTGCACCACCGCAACAGTACCCTCTCCGGCCTACTGCCGACGCTGCTGAACCCCGCGGCTACGACCGCTGTCCCCGCCCGCTGACCCGGCGTCGAGCCTCCATCAGCAGCTCCGGCAATGTGAAGCCATCTGCCACGACGAGCTGCTGTCCCGGCATCGAGCCATCGACTCTGCTTCGCAACGCCACCCTCCTTCCCCGGCGAGTCCCCTCTGCCTCCAACTGTTCTTTCCTGCGACCTCCGCTATTCCACCGTCTGCCATGGCCACAACCGCTCTGGCCGAGCTGCTCTGCCGTCCCACGAGCCGGCCATCGACCGAGTGGCTGTCCGTTCAACCGCTCCGATGAGATCCGGCCTGCTGTTCACTCCACCATCACCATCGACCACATCACCTTCGATTGAGCTCCCCTCCCGCAATCTCCAGTCCGGCGCAGCCTCGAGCCTGCACCACCACTGCTCCGGCTGTGCTCAACCTGCGTCAAGTCGCTCCACCATTCGCTTCCAGATTCAGACCACCACCCGACTTCGCTTCTCACCTCTGCCGATCCCTCTCCGGCCGCACCACTTCATCACACCAACGCCACTATCACAGTCGGCCTTTGCACCACCACCTTCACCTCCGGTCCATTCTACCACCACCACTCTCCGGCGATCCGCTGTGCAGCTCCCCCTCCGGCCAGGCCATGGCCATTGCTCCGGCGAGCTGCTGACCATTGTATTGCCTCCCCCTAGCCGATCTCCTCCGGCCAGCGAGCCACGTCAAGGTCGACCCCTCTCTCAGACTTTGTGGATTTTTGTTTTATGTAATATTAAGTTGAGGGTTAATGTTTAAGTGTGTTGATTAATTTCTTTTATATAACTTAGCTAATATTTAGGGTTTTGGGTATTGCAATATTATGGTTTACATGTGAAGTTTAAATAAGATAGGGATTGAGAAAACAGGATCTGTGTTTAGGGTTTAATTCCATAGGTATAAAATGAAATTTATGGATATACATTAAGTCAAGAATTGAGGATAATGGGATCTTTGTTTGGAGTTATATTCGTATTGGTAATTTAGAAGGTAAAGTACATGGTTAGTAAGTAGGGTTTTTAAATACTAAGTTGAGATGTTAGGGTTTCCAATTAATATATGCATTTTATCATTAAAATATGGATGGGCATTGTGGAGCAGGTGATGGATTGTGAGAAGGGTGTAATATCAAACCGATAATCATTGATTGGAGACCGGGAAATAATAATGAATATATTGGAGGAGTAGATACTGACGGTGTTTATAACCGAGGGTTTAAGTAATTATTAATAACCAGTTACTCGAGGATAATTATTTTATTTAAGGATAATGTGTAATGTACATGGTAATGACTGTGAAGACTAGAGTGAAATTTGAGGATTTGATCCTGGCTTGAACTACTAAACTTTGTGATGAACATAGTAAGCTTGAGGTTTGGATTGATGATATCATACAGATATTTAATTTGATTAGATGTAACTTGCTTCGAGTCAACTTTGGTCAACCCCCTAGCGTCTTGTCCCTATGAGTCGTAGCTGAGACTGAGTTTGGGTATAGATGTGTGTCGCGTCCCTGTCTGACGTGGAATAGAGTATTGATTTTTGGTTTGTATCTCATCTCTAGGTACTGCGGGACCTGCGGACTCGGATATTGTACCGGGACCCCGTGATCAGCATCCGCATGCAGGCAAGTGTACCTTGCCATCCTGTATTTCAGATTACAGATATTTGTTGTTCTTTATATACATTGTGCACATACTTATGTTGACGCTCGATACTTCACGTCCGGATCACAACCGGGTGCTGACATTCGTCGTAACGTATTAGAAAAATTGTTAGATGCTTAGTAGCACTTCGATGTACGTACCTGAGTATATCGATACCCCAGGATACACTCATACACTGTGATCGTGCCAGATTCCTGTATCCTGATACTGACATCATGACCAGAGACTGGGATGACCTTAGGGTCGCGTCTGTTGAGTTATCTTCCGTGTGTCGAGACTGTTAGATAGAGGTTCAGGTTCAGCGCACAATCGTGGACCGCTTGGGAAGGGAAAGATAGTTACTAGACATTTGGGCTACTCTGCACGCCCTTATATATATATATATACTATTTCTGTAGTGATCCTGTATCTAGAGTAGTTGTACCACCCGTGTGACTCCTTGCCCGGAGCTGCGGTACGTGCTGTGTATTTCCGTGTCCGGAGCTACGGTTCTACTTTGGACAGCCCACGCATCGAACATTGTCTTTAAACTGTGTCACACTTGTTTGGTTATGATAGAGTACCCTGTCATGCACTTGTACTTTATGTTTACTTGGCATGTTGTATTTCTGTACCTTGTTACGTCCCTCTGAGGACCTGGTTCCCTGCCAGTTTTGCAGCATAGATGATTACAGAGCATTTGGAGTTGATGTTGGATTCGCATATCTTGCGAGCATGATACCAGGTACTCACATCTTATCTACTAGCATTATGGTTATTGTACGTTGATTATTCATCTGCTGTTGTAGCCTAGTTTTTATAGACTCATACTTCATCTCGAGTCTATTCGAGTTAGTGTGTTATTGGGCGGCCGACTCAAGCACATATAGATCTTTCTTGTATACTTCTGTACATTGTGGATTGAGACAGAGGTTTACATTTATGGAATATCTAGATAGTGCCCTTTATATTACAGCTTATATGTATTCAAGTCAGACCAGAGTCTGGTCGAATATGTAGCTGGCGTGTCACGTATTCCTGGTCCTACGTATTTTGGGACTGGGGCGTAACACACACACAACCACACTCACCCCCACACACAAAAACACACACATATATATAAATATATACTCGAAAACTCTAATACACACTCCCTGAGGCTAAACCAACCCGCACACAAGTCCAAAACCTAGAAACTAAGTCAAAATGGCCATTCGGTCATTTCGACGAACACGTGGAGTGTGGTTCGCGATACCTCGTAAACGCATACCAAACCAACTCAGAATCGACCCAAAATTTATCCACGAGTTCTAATCAATGTCTAGAACCTAAAAAAAATACTAACTCTCTGATTCTAGGCAGTGGTAAAAATGCGCAAGCATGTAGAACCCGTGACGACGAAAAACCCCTAAATCGCCCGAAACGCTCAAATCTTCGCGACACGACCTCACGTGTCCGAACGAAAACACGTACTTATCCTCAAGACACCCAAGCACATCTACCTAGGTCCATCTAACCTAGGGCAATACCGAAAATTGGGCCAATCTCGGATTTCACCCAAAATTTACACAAAACCTAATGTCAAAGTCTCCAAACACCTCCAAACAAGTTCCAACTTCCTCCCACGGGTAGTCCTAAGGTCTAGGAAGGTTCTAAACTACTAATTACACTATATTGGAGTAATCACAAGGGGAAAATTAGGGTTTATCTCTTGGGAGTTGGAATTCCAAGGCCAAAGTCTCCAAAAAGTCTCAAATTCACCACACCAAGCTTCCAAGCTTCCAACCCAAGCTCTAACACGAAATCTAAGCTCTGCCCACCTAGGTTAGGGAAAACCAAAGGGTTAGGGTTTACATTAATGGGAGAAATGGAAGAAGGAAGAGAAGGAAAGGAGAAATACTTACTTGAAATGAGAAATTGGAAGAAGAAAGGAGTAGAGAGTGGAGAAGAAGAAGAAGAAGAAGAAGAAGAAGAAGAAAGAAAGAAATGAATGGGAGGGGGTGCTGGTTTGATCGGCCAGGGGTTAAGGATTAGGGTTTGGGTTTGGTGAAATGACCAAAATGCCCTCCAAATCAAGTCATCCTAATAGGGTTTGGGTTTGGGGTTCCAAATGCACTCGAATTAATTCTTAATCACTCCAACTTAACTAATTAAAATATAAATAATTATTTTAAGCCAATAAATAAGTCTAATAAGGGTGTTGGTTGGGTATGACATGGGTCCACTAGGGTTTGACATGGGTCCAAGCTAGCCAAAACACTAAAATAACTAATAAAAAAATAATACAACCAACAATTAAATATTAATACAAATATTTATGATAAATACACAATTAACTAAATTAAAATAAAAAAGTACCCTGCTCTGGAAATAGGGTAGTGACACTTCATAACTCAAATTTTGTACATCAGCCCTGACTGTATCTACAGTCCCCAAATCTGCATCTCGACACCTGGTACCAGTACCTCAATACCCAAGCTCTCAAGATCGGCCAATAAATGTCTATTCGTAGTCAAGCACATAGCCACTAGATACCTGCTCAAGGCATCAGCAACTACGTTGGCCTTTCCTGGATGGTACTACAATGATATGTCGAAGTCCTTCATCAACTCCAACCACCACTGTTGTCTCATGTTTAGCTCTTTCTGGGTAAACACGTACTTCAATCTCTTATGGTTTATGAAGATATCCATACGCTCTCCGTATAGATTGTGTTTCCATAACTTTAGAGCAAAAATGATCGCTACAAACTCTAAATTATGGGTTGGGTAATTTTTCTTATGAGGACGTAATTACCTTGAAGCATAGGCAATCATCTTCCGATTCTGCTGCAAGACACAAAACAAATCCTTCCTTGAAGCATCACTACAGATAGTGAATCCACCTACTCCTGATGGCAACGACAACATTGGAGTCATCGTCAACCTCTTCTTCAGCTCCTACAAAGTGGCCTGACTCTTCTCAGTCTAGAAAAACTCCAAATCCTTCCTGGTCAGCCTAGTCATCGGCACTGAAAACCTGGAGAAGTCCTGTGCAAACCTCCTGTAATAACCTCCTAGCCCCAAAAAACTCATGATCTCCGCCACTGAACTCGGAGAAGCCCATGACTCCAATGCTGAAATCTTTTTCGGGTCCACTGAGATTCCATCACCTGTGATCATATGCCTAAGAATTTAATATTGTCAAGGAAGAACTCATACTTCGAAAGCTTGCCATAAAGCTTCTCCTTCCGGAGAGTCTCTAGAAATATCCTCAGATGCTCCTCATGTTCCTCCTGGGTCTTCGAATATATCAGAATATCATCAATAAATATCACCCCAAACTTATCCAGATACTGGTGGAATACCTTGTTTATCAGATTCTTAAATACCGTCATGGCATTAGTCAACCCAAACGGCATCACCATGAACTCAAACTGGCCATACCGAGTCTGAAAAGATGTCTTTGGGATATATTCCTTCTTCACTTTCACCTGGTGGTAACCTCACCTCAAGTTTATATTTAAAAATACCTTCGTTCCGCTCAACTGATCAAAGAGATCATCAATCCTTGCCAGCGAATATTTGTTCTTAATAATGAGGTTGTTAAGAGCCCTGTAGTCGATACACATGCATACCGACCCATCATTCTTCAGTACAAATAATACCGGAGTATCCCATGGTTATGAACTAGATCGAAAGAAGCCTTTGTCCTGTAACTCATCTACATGCTTCTTCAATTCTACCAGTTCATTGTTGTTAACTCTATAGACTTGCTGAGATATCGGCTCTACGCTTGGCACCAAATCTATAAAGAACTCAATTTCTCGGTATGGCAGCAAACCTGGCAACTCCTATTGAAAACATCTATAAACTCTACTATCAACGGATGTGACAACTCTTTTTCTTCCACCATGGCTCCATAGATGGCATCCTCGCTATGCTCCACTGCATCTCTTGAAATCTCAAACTCTGGCTCTCTTGGCGATCAAAATAAAACTCTACCTCCGCGATAATCTATACTAGCATAGTGCCTACTCAACCAATCCATCCCGAGTACAAAATCGTAGATCGAAAGTGGCATTAGGACTAAGCATGCGCTCAACTTCCGGCCTCCTAGTATAACTCTTCGTTCCTTGCAAATATCACTTACCAGGATAATGCCTCCCCCAGTCGGAATCTTATAAGTCCTAGCCAAAGTTTCAGACTCAAATCGATGCTTAAGAGGAAAAGATACAGATACAAAAGAATGGGAAGCACCAAAATCAAACAAAGCATAAGTTAGAATAGAATCAAGAAGAACTGAACCTGATATCAAATCTTCGACTGGCTCCTCCTCCTAAACTACCATGGCAAAAGCTCTCTCTCATGGTGCACCTTTCTGCTGGTGCTGGTGCTGGACAAAATGCTACTGCTGAGTCTGTAAAGGAGGTCCCCTCTGTTGTCCCGCAGGTGGTCTCACTAGTACTCTCTGTGCCAGTGCTGCTCCCTATCCTGCTCAAACCGGAGCCATTAGACACTCCCTCAACTGGTGGACTGGCTCTCCGCAATAGAGGAACACTCCAAGCCTCTTCTTGCAAACCTCTCGCGTATGCCCAATCTTCCCATAGTTAGTACACTATGGGGCCTGCTGTGCTAGTCTCGGGTCCTGGTATGCCTGCTGCGTCGGTGCTCGGAATGGTGCATGAAACTGCTGTCTCTGCTGCTGGAAGGTCCTCTGCTGTAGAAAGTAGGGTTGTTTGGCTTAACCTGCACTACTGCTAGCTTCTCCTGACGTATCTCGTATACTCTTGGATTTGAGCTCCAAGTCATCCTCTTCTCTCTGAGCATCCATCAGGATATCATCAAATATTGCCTGATCAAACCCTTCCAAAATTTTTGGCCTTTCCTAGAGGATTCTATCCCTCTATAAATTTGCCTAGTCTGTAGAACTCTACTGCGTACTCGTCCACTGTCATATTCCCCTAGACGAGGTCTAGGATCTGGCTCTCTAGAGCACTCAGAGCCACATCTGAAAAAAATTTATCCTTAAAAATCTCTTTGAAAGCTTCCCAAGTCAGTCATGGCGCTACGATTCTCGGGTCTGTACGAAACCATGTCAGCGCAATGTCGAACATCTGTCTGCCAGCTGAATCCACCTGTAAGCCCTTTGGAATCTATTCTAGCCTCAGGACTCTCTCAACGTCCTCGATCCAATCATCCGCATATAATATCCCCTCGATGCCCTTAAAATTCTTGGGCCCCATCCGCTTGAAGTCAATGATGGTACCCAGCCTCGACTGGTACGATACAGGATAAAACGGTACGATCTTTGGCTGAATAAGTGCCACCCTTTCCACATTAGCTAGTGCTAGCTGGTGAGA
The DNA here is from genome assembly GCA_036927795.1 of Iris macrosiphon. Lineage (NCBI taxonomy): Eukaryota > Viridiplantae > Streptophyta > Magnoliopsida > Asparagales > Iridaceae > Iris > Iris macrosiphon. The sequence continues at coordinate 104,153,577 of JAYESA010000018.1, forward strand.
ACTCTTGATGCCTTAACGTAGAGCGTCTGTCTGTCTTTGCTGCACCACTATCATCTTGTTGAACATAGCGAACATCTGTGTCCCGTCTGTTGGCATGGGTGGTGGGGGTGGAAGATCCTCCGTGACTGATAGAATAGTCCTCAGAACTGGTGGTGGAGCACCCCCAAAAGCTACTGCTAAAATTTTTACCTGGATTGGTGAAGCAATCCTCTGAGCAGAAGAAGACAGAACAGTCGCTGCTATCTCTTTTTGAGGTAACAAAGTAATTGGCCTCACCGAGATTGCTCCAGAGCGTTGCGATCGAGTCTTCGGAGGCATCCTGAAGACGAATTCACCAAAGAATCAATATTGCATAAGATACGATAGCATCAAGGAAGGAAAGTAATATTCCAAATAAAGCAATTATTCTGAATGATAAAGATAGCAAATTCAATAGATTAAAAATATTTCTAGTACTGATTGAGCCTATATACTTAGTCCTATATCCTATAGCAGGCTTGTAGTAATACTCTAAGTCTGAGTACTACTACCTTGAAATAACACTAGTTGCGAAGCCAGACCTGCATGGGCCACCACAAAAATATGCCACGACCCGCACCCACTGTAATGGCACGAGTACATGGATACGTCCAGCCTACGCTGCAGCATCGACGGTAGAACGTTGTTTAGGTCAACAATACTATCTATACATCTTATACAATAAATATATAAGGTACCTGTCATGCAATCTCAACTCCAAATGGAGGACAATGCGATAATATGGTAATGGTAAACAATACTCAATCACAATAACAAACTAGAGGATAATAAAGCACGATATGGAATAGAAGAAAAGAAATAAAGTCACAATACAACATAAGTCCAAGTCTAATCTCAACACAAGATATCAAATAATAATACAATGCCAAAGTCTAACTGACATATACAACATAAAAAAAAAACTAACTATGCCTCATCAACTGCTGGTGCTAACTCAACAGGCTCTATGGGTGATAACTCAACTAGCTCGCCATCTTGTGGCCAAAAGTGCGTAGAAAACCAGTCCTGTAATAAATTATCTGAAAAATATATCCAGTCAGGATTGGAGCAAAGTATAACCCAAATATCAGTTCTAATAATTGGCAGAAACTATAAAATATCAATAGCAAAGAAAATAAATGATTGGAGTAACTAAACTAGCATGTATCATGATAAATAATATCATGATAAATAATGGTGAGAACTGAGAACAATATGGTGAGGAACAATAATGTAATATACTGGAATGGAGGAAATAATATATATAAATATGCCTTAAAATATTTGTAAGATAATGTGATCGGCTTGGGCCTAACACGGGCTATATATAAAAGGTGAGCTAACGTGATCACGCATAAGTGACATGATCTGCTACCTATCACAGGATACATTAAATCATGAGCTATAGGGTATGATCACATATCCACTAATACTTTCCCAACCCCCGACTAGTACATGGATCCAAATTACGATACGTTATAACACGTATATCATACTGTACGGTCTATAATATCATGTACTATGACCACGGTCTAATATAATCACTAAGTTATTACGGTAATCACTGAGTAATCATGAAGCACGACACGACGATCACTGAGTAATAATAACAATAACATCTCATGACCAAGATTCACGTATACTAATCCGTGTAACCATCGTGCCAGGAATCAAATATCTTAATACTAAATACAGGAAACATAAAGACTATCAAATAAGAAAACTATCAGATAATATATTCGCCTGTGGTCCTGAGAAAATAATATACCTTAATATTTGAACTAGTGTCACATACATCTATATATGAATGGCATGTCAAAGGGTGTAATAAGGTGAGAAATGAGACAAAATGTACTAATATGATTTTCTAGGCCATTTCTAGACCACTCTAGCTAAACTAGGTCTTACACAAGTTAATTGGTCCACATTGATCACTAACTAGCTATCACTAGCTTATATTAGCTATAATAGGTCAGTACCTATATGTATAATTAATCCCTTAACTAATACTTACAATATCTAGTATAACTAACAATATCTAGTATAACTAACTAACTAACTTAGGATTGATACTAACAGACATTTATATATACTAACCTACTAACAATTAGTACCCTAAAATATATACTGCTACCTATCATCTAACTACTTTAAATAACCAATCATTCACTAACTTAACTACTAACACTTCTAACTACTGATGCTACAAAGCACTTGCACTGATGACTTGCCACTACTGCTATTCTGTTGCCAAGATGGCATGTGGTATTCAGCAACATGCATTGTTGCTGCTGTTCTCTGAATACCCGAGCACTCCAATATAACATCCCCATTCAATATATAGTTGCTACTACCTGATCTTCATGTGAAGCTACTACTCAGCTTCTTTGCTCCTTAATATACACCACACACCATAACAAACTAACGGATACTCACTGATACACTCAGACTTGCTCACATACTAACCCATGTAGTAATTGATATCCCATCATTTGGCAATATTAGTGTAAAACACCTCTTACTGATACCACTCATGGTTAGTACTCTGATACTCCAAGCTTACCACCACTCTAACAACAACAACACCATAACAGTAACTACAATAACTATGTCAATCCAATTAAGTAGCAGGTACTTCACCTCATAGCACACAAGTCTGATGCATTCAAGTATTTGATACTAACTATGAAACCCGACTGCCCCAACTTGCTCCAACTGCTACTGTTCAATGGTACAACAGTGCACTTGTACTGTTGTGACTCCTGTCTACTGATCCAGCTACTGCTTCAGTTCACAATCCCCCCCTTGCGGTACACCCAAAGTGCATTGCTGTTGCTGCTGTTCTAACAGTAGTACACTTTACTGCTATGGCCACTTGTCACCACTGTTGCCATTGTATCAAACATATGATACACAAATAAACCCTCCCAAACCTTGCAGCTATTACTGCTACTGTATGTATCCTCAGTTGACCCCCTCCTTCACCTACACAAATAGTCCTACACCACATCAAACCCTATCATTCTATCACCCGATACCTCAAGTACACACAACCACTTAGATAATATATATATATATATATATATATATATATATATATATATATATATCCACAATGATATGAGTGTATACAACCCACACAAAGAGTTATTAAACCAAATAATTGGCATGCACAAATAGGATACTCTACGATACGAGAGTCAAAAATCATAATACACCACAAAATATATTCCTACATATCAAATACTCAATATAATAACTAATACAACTTGTTACACTGAGAATTGAAGAGAATTATACAAATTACCCCCAAAATGAGTCCCGTATCACACCGTATCATAAATTACCATGATACGGCCTACTGATATCCAATTGTGGACACGTACCAGTCCCATAACCCCAATCTAAGTCTACTTATATCAAATTGGTCTTATGACACTCACTTGATGGGTCAATCTCAAAATTTTCCCTATTTGGACATAAATTACCATGTAACTTCCACAATACAAGTCATATGGACTTAATTCTTGGTCTTATGGGTAGCCCTAAGCCAAAGGATGATTCCTAATAGTTAAATATATAAATTAGAGTCTAATTTAAGGTTAGATTCAGAATTTATCTATTGGGAGATAGATTTCTAGTAAAATACTCAAATGACACAATTAGGACACGATCTCCTTGCCAATTCCTCTTTCTTCAAGTGCTCATTGTAATTCAAGCTCTAATGCTTCTTAGATAATGAATATAAGAGGGAATAGGTGTGAATTGGATTAAATTTGTGAAGGGATGAGTCAATTTGGCAAAGAACACAATTGGAGATCTAAATAAAATAAACTAATGAAGAGGAGAGAGAATGAGGAGTCCTCATATGGTCGCTCCCCTTTCTTTCCCTCCAAGTCACAACAAAATGTCCACCATGCCCTTACTATTTAATTATGAGGAATAATTAGGAAGGGCTATATTGGAAAGTCTCTAAACTAATGTAAATTAAGCTGATCTCCTTAATTAACTAAGGAAGAGGGTCTAATGGGCTTAGTCTCATATTGGGCTCAATGTGTTGTCATGACTAACTAATGGGTGCACTAATGACAAGTCTAAATAACAGTCTAGTCCACAAACTATAAATAATTAGCACAAGCATAATTTAAATATATAGCATAATATAAATAAATATTAATTATTAAATAATAATTATCCTAAATAACCAAAATACCCTCATCTAGAAATGTGGTAGTGATATTTGTTGTTGTTTCTAGATGTCTCAATCCTAAATTATTCCCCTTGATCCCTAGTTGTTTTCTCTATGCCTAATTCTTGAATCTGATATCCGATTATTCGTTGATCTATCATGTTCTTCGTTTGATTCTTGTGTCCTTAACTTTCATGGAAACTATTCATGTTGCTATCGGCCAGATGGATCGAGTGCAGCTCGAGGAGGGACAACATTTGGGGGTCCAGCGTATTCTTGGAGATCGACCTCATCATTTAGGGACAGAATCTAGAGTAGATCCTAAGGCAGATCGACCGGCACTACCGGACTAGCAAGCAGCACCTGTGCACCCAGTTCATCCTGAGCAGCCAGAGGGTGTTGTCTGAGCCCTGATGGATATCCTATGAGGTTTTATGATGACACAACAGCACCAGAGTGACGTAATCACTCAGTCGGTCCAGACAACGTTGCAGCAAGGTGGTTCCCAGATCCATAATTCTGCGACCAGCTTCAGACGACTTAGTCATCCGTACTTTAATGGTACAGAAGACACAATTTCATCTGATGCTTGGTTGTAGGACACTGAGGCCATATTGGAGGCAATAGAGACTCCGGCCAGAGAGAGTGTAGCAGTAGTGAGGCTACAGTTATTGGACTTTGCTCGTGACTGGTAGGCATCGTAGGAGGTTTCTCTCATAGCACCGATTCCATGGGCGGTTTCTACTGAAAGGTTTCAGGTGAGGTATTTTGATACGGTGGCATATTATGAGCTTCAGCAGAGGTTTAATAACCTCAGGCAGGAGGGCATGACCGTTGATGGTTATGTGATGGAGTTTGCGAGACTTAGTTGGTTTGCTCCCACTTTGGAAACAACAGAGTTGGAGAGGGCGAGGAGATTCCAACATGGACTCCATTTAGAGATTATCTTGGCGGTGGAGCAGCATGAGTTTCAGACCTTGATGCGGTGATGCGGGGAGCCAGGAGGTATGAGTACACATTGCAGAGGATTACTAATCGAGTTGGGAGCCAGACGAGGCCCAATATTTTAGGAGGATCAGCATCCCAGTCATCAGCACCAACTCTAGCAGTTCAAGCCCTGACGATTGGATCCTCGAGGAGGACATCATCATCTCAGTAGTCTTTCCAGATGTTCCATCAGCAGAGGCAGTCATCTTATTCTTCTTCCCGTAGTTGTTTCCATTGCGAGTAACCTTGGCATATAGTATCAGAGTGCCGTAGGGCACTGGAATTGTGCTTGGTATATGGGGCATCAAACCACATGGTTGGAGCATGTCTTTGGAGGAACCAGACTGGATCATCGTCAGCCCAGTCAGCAGTTCGGCCAGCAGTGCCGCGGTACAGGGCACCAGCACCAGTACAACAACAGAAGATTTAGAGGCCTTTGTCTCCACTGGCTCAGGCATTCCAGCAGAGGCCGTAGTAGTACGCGCAGGCCCAGGCACAGGCGAGACCTAGAGGTCAGTAGCAGAGGAGACCAGCATCCAGAGGGCAGGGTCGAGCCTTCTTGCTATCGATGGAGGTGGCTTTGGCAGTAGGAGAGGTGGTAGCATGTACCATTCTCGTCCACTTTAATTCAACTTCAGCTTTATTTGATTCTGGTGCATCGTATTCATTTATATCTGTATGCTTTATGACATGAGTTAGATTGGAGTCCGAGTCCTTACCTGTAAGGTTGAATATACTTACTGGTAATGGTCTCATGGGAGTAGATAGAGTATATCCCTCGTATAGAGTTATAGTGTGCGGGAGAGGGTTCTCACTAGGCTGATAGAGTTTCCTATGGGCGATTATGATTTTATTCTTGGGATGGATTGGTTGAGTACGAGACATGCGACGATAGATTGCCATAGTGGCAAAGTCATCTTTTGTGTACCTGGTGGGGAGGAGTTCTCATTTTTGAGAGGTGTAGTAGAGTCACCGGAGGTTACATTGGTGATGGCGGAGACCGAGGAGGCACAGTTTCCCAAGATAGTTTGTGAGTTTTCTGACATATTTTCTAATAAGCTACCAGGTGTACCACCAATTAGAGATATGGAGTTCTATTTTAGTTTAATTCCGGAAGTAGATCGAGTTTCAGAGAGAGTTTATATGATGTCAGCATCTGAGTTAGAGATTTTGTACGGGATGTTTGAGGATTTTAGAGCCAAGGGATTCATTATATCTAGTGCATCGCCTTGGGGAGCCCCGTTACTTCTTGTTAAAAAGAATGATGGTTCATTGTATTTAGTTATTTATTATAGAACACTAAATACAACAACCATTAAGAACAAGTATCCCTTGCACATGATAGATAACTTGTTTTATCAGTTCCGTAGAGAAACTATATTTTCTAAGATCGATTTGCGGTCTGGGTATCATCAGATCAGAGTTCGAGAGAAGGACATACCTAAGACGGCATTCAGATCTAGATATGGTCATTAGGAGTTCCTAGTTATGCCATTTGGAGCGACCAATGCACCAGCTATATTCATGTCTTTCATGAATAACATCTTCATGCCTTAATTAGACCAATTTTTTATAGTGTTTATTGATGATATCTTGGTTTATTGTCGGAGTGAGGAAGAGCATGAGTAACATCTTCACGTAGTTCTTTAGATTCTTCGAGAGCAGCAGCTGTACGCAAAGTTTAACAAGTGTGAATTCTAGTTTTATTGTATCTCATTCTTGGGACATATCATTTCTGGTGGAGGAGTCGAGGTGGATCCCAAAAAGGTGGAGGCTATTGAGAGTTGGTAGTACCCTATACAGCTTCAGATGTGCGTATTTTCTTGGGTCTAGTTGGTTACTACATACGGTTTATGGAAGACTTTGCTAGGATTTCCGCACCCTTGACACGACTGACATATAAGGATGTGTGCTTTGAGTGGTCAGATGCTTGCCAGACTTCTTTCGAGAAGCTTAAATGGAGTTTGATTTTAGCTCCTATTTTGACACTTCCAGTGGGACCATGTGGGTTCTGAGTGTATTGTGATGCTTCATGAGTGGGACTTGGATGTATCCTTATGCAGCATGGAAGAGTGATAGCTTATGCGTCTGGGCAGCTTCAAGGCCATGAGAAAAGTTATTCGACGAATGATCTTGAGTTGGCAGAAGTAGTGTTTGCACTTAAGCTCTGAAGGTATTACCCATATAGTGATCGAGTAGAGATCTTCACAGACTACAAGCGCTTGAGGTATGTGTTCACAAAGAAGGAACTCAATATGCGGCATAGGAGGTAGCTTGAGTTATTGACGGACTATGATGTTGACCTTCAGTATTATCTAGGAAAGGCCAATGTCATAGAAGATGCCTTGAACAGGAGAGGAGGAGCTTATTTCTTAACGGAGTAGTGCCATATTTTGGAGGATTTACAGGAGATGGGTATCGAGGTAGTATTACCTGGTGATATCAGTTTGATAGAGAGTATGCAGGTCCAGTCATCTATAGTTGAGAGGATCAGAGCAGAGCATACTGGTGATGTCAGGCTTCAGCGGCTCAAAGCAGATTTTGAGTCAGGACACAGACCTGAGTTGAGCATTCATGAGGATAGAACTCTCAGGTTTGGGAGTCGACTTTGTGTGCCGAGAGGAGATATCCGGCAGGAGATTATATCTAAGGCCCACAGTTCTCAGTACTCAGTGCATCCAGGAGGGACGAAGATGTATCGGGATATTTGTCAGCACTTCTGGTGGAATGGTATGAAGAGAGAGATAGATCGGTTCATTTTTTTGTGTTTAGTCTGTCAGCATGTCAAGGTTGAGCATTAGAGACCGGCAGGACTACTTTAGCCTTTACCGATTCCAGAGTGAAAGTGGGACCATAATATAAACTTTGTGACCGTTCTTCTTTGGCACTACCCAATTCTAGAAAATAGGGTTATTTTTTTATTTTATTTGGTAAATTGTGTATTGTATATAATTAATTATATTTTTATTTAATTAGTGATTGTATTATTTTTATTTGATTGTTTTAGGGTTTTGGCTAGTCTGGACCCGTGTCAGACCCTAGTGGACCCATGTCTGACCCAACCCACACCCTTGTGAGACCTATTTTTGGGTTTAGAAATATTTATTATATTTTATTTTAGCTAGTTGGAGAGATTATGAGTTAGTTTGAGTGCTTTTGGAACCCCAAAATCCAAACCCAAGTTAAGGAGGGCATTTTGGTCTTTTGGAGTTTAGTGAAACCCTTTTGTGTGTGAGACCCAACCATAGCCCCCATTCCCAGCAGAACACACAGCCCCCCCCCCACTCTTCTTCTTCACTACTACTTCTTCTTCTTCTCCATTCTCCATTTCTTCTTCTTTCCTTCTCCCAAGTTCAAGTAAGTACACTATTTCTCTTCTTTTTTCTTCTATTCTTTATAGATGTGAACCCTAACCCTACATTCTTCCCCAACCTAGACTTAGTGTGGAGGCTAAATTTGGAGGCTTGGAGCTTGAGGGTGGTGATTTCTAGTGAATTGGAGACTTTGGCCTTGGGATTCCAACTCCCAAGAGGTAAACCCTAACTTTCTTCTTAGTGATTGCTCTAATATAGTATAATTAGTGTTTTAGAACCTTTCTAGACCCAAAGGCTACCCGTGGGAGGAAGTAGGAACAAGTTGGGTTGTGTTTGGAGACTTTGACACTAGGTTTTGTGTCAATTGTGAAATCCAAAATTGGCCCAATTTGGGATGATGTCCTAGGTTGACGGACCTAGGTAGACATTGTCGAGTGTCTTGAGGGTTAGTGCGTGTCTCTGTTCGGACACGTGAAGTCGTGTCGCAGAGAAATGGGCGTTTCGAGCATTTTTTGGGTTTTCATCGTCGTCGGTTCTATGTGCATGCATGTTTTTGCCACGGACCTAGAATCGACGAGTTAGCATTTTTTTTCTAGGATCTAGACATCATTTAGATCCCGTGGGTAAATTTTAGGCCGATTCTGAGTTGGTTTGGTGTGTATTTCAGGAGGTTTTCTGAACCGCACACCGCGTGTTCGTCGAAATGACCGAACGGCCATTTTGACTTGGTTTCGTAGTTTCGAGCTTGTGCGCGCGTTAGGTTAGTTTCGGGGAGTGTGTGCTAGATTTCTCGGATTATATGTTATATATATTTACGTGTTTGTGCGTGTAGGGGTCGTTGTGCACGTGTTGATGGTGTGTTGGGAGTGTTTGTTGTGTTGTGTTGTGTTTGGTGTGTATGTGTTTATGTGTGTATATATATATGTGTATGTGTGTCTCTATATATATATATTTATAGATATGTGTTTATAAATATATATATATATATATATATATATATATATGTGTGTGTGTGGTGTGTGTATCTATATATATATATATATGCTTGTGTATATATATGTATGAGTGTGTGTGTGTGTATATGTGTGTGTGTATGTGTATATATATTATATGAGTTTGTGTGTGTATATATATATAGATAAGTGTGTTTATGTATATATATAGATATGTGCGTGTATATGTATGTTTGTGTGTGTGTGTACTTATATATAAATAAGTGTGTGTGTAAGTATATATGTATTAGTATGTGTATATATATATATATATATATATATAGTTGTATATATATATATATATATATATATATATATATATATATATATATATATATATATATATGTATATATATGTGTGTCTGCGTATGTATTTATGTGTGTGCGTGTTCATGTGTATGTGGTGTTGTGCAGCGTGCAGCGAGGGGGGGCAGCGCAGCAGCTGCTGTGCAGTGCCAGCAGCAGCAGCAGCAATGTCAGCAGCAGCAGCAGCAACTGCTAGCAGCAGCAGCTAGCAGCAATTGCAGCAGCAGTTTAGCGGCGTAGCATCAGGTAGCAGCGGTTATGAGAGGGAGAGGGATCTAGTTATATATGTCTAGATTAATAGATAAATAAATAGATAGATATATTGATAGATTGATAGCTAGATAGATAGATAGACGGATAGATGGATTGCTAGATTGATAGATAAATAGATAGATAGATAGATAGATAGATAGATAGATAGATAGATAGATAGATAGATAGATAGATAGATAGATAGTAGATAGATAGATAGATAGATAGATAGATAGATAGATAGATAGATAGATAGATAGATATTAGTTAGATATATATATCTATATGTATATATATATATATATATAGTTAGTTAGATGCGTAGTTTTAGCTATATAATATATATATATATATATATATATATATATGTATGTAGGGATATGGGTATATATGTATGTGTTTATGGATATATATATATATATATATATATATATATATATGCATATAGATATGTAGGTATGTATATATATATATGTTAGATATATTCTAGCCTAGATTAGTAACTAGGTATATATCTATATTCATAAATAGCTAACTTGAGGGGTAGTTGGAGGGGTATTAGAGAGGTATCTCAATACCTTGAGATATCAAGGTATCTCAATACCTTGAGATATACAAGGTATTGAGTTTCGAGCGGGGTTTTTGAGCGTTTGCCCTAGGAATAGTATTAGAGTAATTTTTTATATGTATATGTGTATATATTTTACGCATGGCTAGCATAGGTTTTAGCGGGTATAGGCGGGGTGCGTGGCCTAGGTCGAGGTATCGGATACCGAGGGTATCCCGATATCTCTAGGAGGCGAAGTTTGAGGGTTTTACTAGCTTAAGAGCTAGTTTTGACCTAGAATTTTAGGGGCACCCTAGGTTTGACCTAGTGTTTGACCATAATTGTCCTCGTTGACCGTAAAAGTCAATGTTTGACCTAGTTTTGACCTAGAGTTGACTTTTTGGACCTCGGGTTGACTTTCTGACCCGAATTTCACCAGTTTGACCCGTTCGACCTAGAATAACTCTAGAAGCCCTATTTTTAGTTTATTTTATATCAGTTTAAATCCATAGAATTCTATTTAAATTCTATGTTTCGTAATAGTTTTCTTGTGACGCCAGTCCGGATTTCAATCCTCATCAGTTGCTTAGGAAAATCAGGCTAGCACCTACCTCTGATAGTTTCCATTTTATGATAGCGTTTATATCACCTGTTCTAGAAACTGTAACTACTTGATTCTGACCATATTATTACACGAGCTGGTACTAGTGGATCCCGTCCATGATATGCTATCCCCCTTACCGTATTCAGCGAGTACTCTATCACGTGTATTTTCATCATGTACTTCGGGTATTGATTCTCATGTGCTATCATGTACTTCTTATGCTCTCACCTTCATGTGCGCGAGCTATTATCATGTACGTAGCGTGTCATGGTTGGATCCAAGAGTATTAGTGGGGGAGGGAAGTAGGAGTTGGTTATGCGATCAAAGCCAAAACAATATTCATGTGTATGTCGGTTATACAACTCACGCATAACGGAGTTATCTTAGTTTATTCATTTCATGTGCAAACCTAAGACGATCCACATAACAAAACATGTGCTCAAGGCACTTAGCTAGTATTCCTGTTTTCTCACATGCAGTTACTTCTCTACTTGTATTATTCTCCAGTTTACATTGCAGCTACTTTATCTTCTCCATCATATATTTATTTCCTGTGCATCTTGTATACTTTTCTATTGCTCGTCATATACACCTTACCATGTATTTGGAGTTGCTTTCAGAGCTATGTACTTCGCTCCAGTCCTGACTGGGCATATTTTTTCTAGAGGATCCTGAGGATTATTGCCCGACATTCTACGGGCCGGGCGTCGAGGAGTGCTGTGACCCCGAGACTGAGGAGGAGCCCGTCGAGGAGACGCCGTTAGCGCCCTAGTTAGCTAGGTGGGTTTTCCTGGGTTGTTCCCAGTTGCTATTTTGGATGACTGTACTGTATTATTATTTTGTTGCCTGTTAGATGTTGTAGACTATAAACTTGGACTGTATTTTGGATATTGTCTTGCTCTGTGTTTCTTTATTCTTTGTGATATCTTATCATGCTTTACTCTTCCCCTAGTTATTGTGATTGAGGCATATATATATTGCGTGGTTGCCCTCCTTTTGGAGAGGTTATTGACAGGTTTTGTGAGTTATAGATTGTTGACCTAGAACGGACCTTTACAATGTTCTACTGCCGATTCTGCGGCATAGGCTGGACGTACCCACGACTCATGCCTGATTTTTTGGGTGCGGGTCATGACAAGTTTTTGGTGGTGGCCCATTCAGGTCTAGTTTTTAGGTTTACCTGCAATATGATATAGGATATAGGCTGAGAGAGAGTGTGCTCAATAACAACTAGGACCCTTCCTGATTTCTTTGGCTATCTTTAATTTTCCTGAAGTTATTTTCTTTTGCAATATTACTGTTCTTCTTTGATGATATTGTATCTTGCACCGTATTGACTTTTTTTGGTCTGTGTTCAGGATGCCTCTGAAGACACGGTCTCAGCGCACCGTTCCAGCAGCTGCCACCGAGAGGTCTGCCACCTATCGTCCTGCTCGACTTCCGGCAGCCGCTACCACTCCACTCGCCACTCCTATCGATTCGAGAGCTACACCAGTTGTTCCGATGGTACCTCCTCTACCACCGCCTGCACCAGTTGATGCCATGCAGTTGTTCGCGTTCTTCCGAGAGATGATGGACGCGCAGCACCGCCAGGTGGACGTTATGAGGATGGGCATTGAGAATGCTCATCAGGTGGCTATGACAGCGGTGGACAGAGTGGCTCAAATCCAGCCACAGGCAGAGCAGGCTCAGCATCCGAGGTCGGGCACCATTATCGACTTTCAGAGGATACGGTCCAAGGAGTTTCGAGGTACGGAGGGGATCCGCGGACGACTGGATCGAGCACATTGAGGGTATCTTTAGACTGGCACTGATACCAGCCAGTATGCGGATTGAGGCGGTGGGCAGCCAGATGTTTGATCTTGCCCTTACTTGGTACCGCACAGATACGCGGATAGCAGTACCGGGACTGACTTGGGAGGCTTTCAAGAAGCTTTTCAAGGAGAACTTCTTCCCGGATGTGGCTCTCAGTGCTTTGGAGAGCCAGTTTGAGACGTTCGTCCAGGGGAGCATGCTGGTGGACGAGTTTGCAGCAGAGTTATGCCGTCCGCAGACAGAAGAGCTATCGGAGCGTACTATTCAGACTTTGGAGGATATGCTTAGAGCTTGTACACTTAACTTCGGTGGATCTTGGGAGGATTACTTGCATTTAGTAGAGTTATCCAATAATAATAGCTTCCAGACGAGCATTCAGATGGCACTCTTTAAGGCTTTAAATGGTAGGAGATGCAGATCACCGTTACCTTGGGATGACATTGGCGAGAGATAGATGCTTGGTCCAGAGATGATTGCTTAGTCGGTTGGTGTATTCAGGAAGATCAAAGAGCATCTCAGAGTGGCTCAGGACCGCCAGCGTCATTAGGCAGATCAACACCATCGTCATCTTGAGTTCTTTATCGGCGACCATGTATTTTTGAGGATTTTGCCTACCTATGGAGTTATCAGATTTGGAGTATGAGAAAAGCTTAGTCCTAGATATATAGGCTCTTTCGATATTCACGAGTGAGTTAGAGATGTATCTTATCATCTAGCTCTTCCACCATCGTTTTATGAGGTAGATGACGCCTTTCACGTATCTCAATCCAGTTCCTTTTTGAGCTTATATTCTTAGAGGATTCCTTGTTAAGTATGATAATTAGTAACTTGTAATTATATCTGTGTCTTGTATTAGTGTTGATTGAGAGTGACCTGTTCGTTGCAAGTATTTCCTAGTTGGACATGTGAGTAGTAGGCATTAATCTAGAGTTAACCCGTAGCATGGTACCTTGTAGCAATAGTTCTTTGATAGGCATTATTATAGTTAGTATGGGCACTATAGATAGAAGGAGAAAAGAGTATCAGTGATAGTTCCAAGAGTTAGTATCAAAGCTAGCATACCCGTCCTGGCTAGTCATGAATTTATGTAGTTGGATGATCTATGTAAACAATTAAGTATCAAGGAATTGTGGAGCATGATGTTCAATTTGAGGATTGATGCTGGGGGTATTAAAAAAATTATATAAAGAAGTGTATACGTATAAAGAGTTATAATGAGATGTCATGAGTAGAGAAATATCAGGATTGGTAATAAAAGTGGTGAAGCGTATCACAGATTAGTTTAACAGGCTGTAAAAGATTAAAGGGAAATACATATACATCAATTGAGATGAAGAACCATATACTTGCCCATGAGAGTAAGGTAAAACATGGGTGTTATAGAAGGTACAATAATTGTGAGTTCTAATAATTTTGATGAGATGATCTAATGATGGAACTAGTGTTACCATACCAATAGTGCTAGTGATTCTATATCAAGGATTTGTTGAGCAGGGTGCTAATAACAGTAAGTACTTCATGTGATGATAATTAGATTGGTGTATTAGTAATATAGACAGAAAATCATTGGAGAAAATACGTGTGATAATAACCTTAATTATTGGAAGTGATAGTGCAAGTAATCCGGGTAGTGCAAATTTTCGTACACAGTTAAGGTTGTAAATAATTGCTGTATTAGTGTGCACCTTGAGCATTAGAGACCGTGAGCATTTATATGTATACTTGTGAATTTAATTTTATCGTTTGAAGAGTGGAAACAAATTGCAATTTTGAGAATTTTAAGGAGTTGAGATTTTATGTTGTTAAAATATTGAGAATTCAAAAAAAAATTTGATTCAATAAACATGGTCAAGGCTATAAAGATTTTTGAAGTGATTAAACTTTTATTCGATATTGAGTATTTAAATTTTGAGGAAGTATATGCATTTTATTTTAAATTGTTCAAGGAGTTAAACCTTGAGGATCTTATTTTGAGGATTAATTTTTTCGGTGGGTAAGAAAAATATATTAGTATATGAGTGGATAAAGTGCATACGTAAGGATCTGTTGACTTGGGCATGTTTGAGATTGCACTGCTAACAAGACTTGGGTGTCCCTCTAGAGTTGTATTAGAAAGAACAGTACTTAGTGTAACACCCTGTTCCGCTCAAGTGGACTGCCGTCTCAAACGGCAATCGTGCAGCTGTCCCGACCGGCTTTGCCTCGAACAAGAAGCAAAGGATGTCCAGACTTGTCCCTACGAGAATCCGGCTTGGACTTTCAGAGGCTCGCTCAGACGTATCGCTCTACCGAGGCGAATTATCGCTAAGGTGGGTGGCTACGGTGAACTTGTCTTTGCTTAGCCAGCACACATAAAATCTGGAATATTTATGCTAGTCGCTAGGTGATTCACTCCCTGCATGCTAATAAATCCAACGCACCTAGCTAAGGGAATAATCCCAACTTGTATTACTTGCTAGAACATGGAAATTAAAATACTGCTTATGTTCAGACCCTCGCATGCTAAGTCCCTTAACGGTATCAATTCTCGGCTTACCTTCGGGTCCGAGCAACGTGCCTGCTTATGTTCCTTAGAAACGCATGCTTGTCTGCTTATAATGTTGCCATGTTTTCATCCAAACCCCGGAAGACTACTACGTAGTCGTTCCATGCCTGAACGAACCTGCAAGTATCCGGGACCGTTAGGTCACCAAGGCAGTCCCGAACCAGGGGAATGCATCAAGACAAGTTATTGTACAGAACCAAGATTCAAGTATCCTGTATACTCGTGTACTCGTGTTCCCGTGCACTCGTGTTCTCGTATTCTCGTATTCTAGTGCACACGTGTTCTCGTGTATCTCGTGTAATCGTGTTGCCTGAGATTGGTCAAATAAATCGTGTTGCCTGAGATTGGTTAAATCGTGTTGCCTGAGATTGGTTAACCCTGACTTGCATGTCGCGGACTAGTTCCACGGACGGTCACCGGGGCACGGGGGCCGATCCGGTCCGGATGGAGCTCGTGTGTAGTCTCGTGTGCAGGGAGGATAGCTTGCAACGCATCGTGTTCGTGTGCCTCGTGTACACGCGTAGCATGCTATCTTCGTCCTCGACTACGTCCATAATGGCTTTGCCAGCGACCGTGTTCATATAGATAAGTCATCCTCGCTTAGCGGCTATCCGCGTGCGAGTCACTACATCGCATCAAGAACAACTAAACACCTGAACGATCATGTTAAAATGACCCTCCTGTTTGCATATGCTATGCCTCCTGAATGTTTATGCTTGCCGTGCTTGAATTAACAATATTTGCCTTGGACAGGGAAGGAGATGGTAAGTTGGTAAGTCTCGCCGTGTTTCCTCTAACATCGCACGACGCACTGCCCGACACGTTAGGCTATTCAATATCTGCATGAAACTGATCCTAAGGCAACTAGAAAGACAACTTAATAGTTGTGCACGGAACCTGTATTACGTGTTTGGATTTGTCGAGCGGGCGAGTAGCTTCCCCACCAGTGCATTCAATGTACTGATAATCCACCAGTTTGTATGCAGGGTACGGGAGAACCTCGTTCGGTGTGGACGCCTCCTTCGTGCGTTCTAAGGCCAGGAGTTCCCTCTGAAGCCTTGCAACGGTGCGTCCGGGACTGAAGCACATATACAAGACATAATGTTGGAGCGTCGCCTGACCATCGCCTGTATATTCATTCCACAGTTGTAGCCACTTGGCACGCTTTTACTGTTTCAGAGAGAGGCTTGAGCGACTTGTAATCTCGGCTATACGC
This sequence comes from Iris macrosiphon, assembly GCA_036927795.1. Classification (NCBI taxonomy): domain Eukaryota; kingdom Viridiplantae; phylum Streptophyta; class Magnoliopsida; order Asparagales; family Iridaceae; genus Iris; species Iris macrosiphon. The sequence goes on from JAYESA010000018.1 coordinate 104,170,362, forward strand.
CGCCTGTAACACAAGTTTATATCAATAAAAGAGCTTGCTTTACTTCAACTTGTGTTTCTATGCTTCCGCTATATTGTCAACTCAGTGAACCTGTTACCGATCGCCCATGCGTTCATGACTCCGCTGCACTCGGACAATCTGTGCGACTCTGTGGCTTAGAACTCTTGCCGCCAGCCAATGAACCACGGCCTTGCACGGGCGTGGCTCACGCTCGTGCGGCATCTCGCCCGGATGGGTTAAGCGATCGTTCCGTGGGAGCGCTGGCGAGGGTGATTCCCGCCTAGCGGGAACGGCCGATTGCATGCAGAAGATCGGGATGTGACATGTTGGTATCAGAGCCTGGCTTCTACGCCTTTGGACTTCGATTCGATATCTCTATTTCGAAAGCTCGTTCGTGGGTTATGTGCACGCTCTCTGTCAATGCCTCGATGGGATGTTCCAACAATAAGTCTAAATACTTTCAAAATGTGTTTTGAATGATATGCTTGCTTGTCTGGTTGTATGCTGCGAGTGGCCTTTGTGCCAACCTGTGTGGACCCTTCGAGAGTATCGCTAGTAGCTTGTCCGATTTTCACTAACCCTAAGTTTGGTTGAATGTATCTATTCGAGGGACGCCTTGAACTAGTGCACCATCCAAGACTTAAGAAAAGGTGAAACTCGAGTGCTGAGACTTCGCTATCACTAAGCTGGTTGACGTGTTCACACTAGAAATGCATGTCGAAGGTGCGCACGATCCAGTCTAAGCGATATGCTAAGATCGACGCTTGTGCAAGTGAATATCCAAACGAACAAGTACAACGACTTGTCTAGGAGTGCCTCAACCCTACATCACTGCTTGTCCTTAGTAAGTCTCGAAGACGAGACTTTTTCTAAGTTGGGTAGGATGTAACACCCTATTCCGCTCAAGCGGACTGCCATCTCAAACGGCAATCGTGCAGCTGTCCCGACCGGCTTTGCCTCGAACAAGAAGCAAAGGATGTCCAGACTTGTCCCTACGAGAATCCGGCTTGGACTTTCAGAGGCTCCCTCAGACGTATCGCTCTACCGAGGCGAATCATCGCTAAGGTGGGTGGCTACGGTAAACTTGTCTTTGCTTAGCTAGCACACATAAAATCTGGAATATTTATGCTAGTCGCTAGGTGATTCACCCCCTGCATGCTAATAAATCCAACGCACCTAGCTAAGGGAATAATCCCAACTTGTATTGCTTGCTAGAACATGGAAATTGAAATACTGCTTATGTTCAGACCCTCGCATGCTAAGTCCCTTAACGGTATCAATTCTCGGCTTACCTTCTGGTCTGAGCAACGTGCCTGCTTATGTTCCTTAGAAACGCATGCTTGTCTGCTTATAATGTTGCCATGTTTTCATCCAAACCCTGGAAGACTACTATGTAGTCGTTCTGTGCCTGAACGAACCTGCAAGTATCCGGGACCGTTAGGTCACTAAGGCAGCCCCAAACCAGGGGAATGCATCAAGACAAGTTATTGTACAGAACCAAGATTCAAGTATCCTGTATACTCGTGTACTCGTGTTCCCGTGCACTCGTATTCTCGTATTCTCGTGTTCTAGTGCACACGTGTTCTCGTGTATCTCGTGTAATCGTGTTGCCTGAGATTGGTCAAATAAATTGTATTGCCTGAGATTGGTTAAATCGTGTTGCCTTAGATTGGTTAACCCTGACTTGCATATCGCGGACTAGTTCCACGGACGGTCACCGGGGCACTGGGGCCGATCCGGTCCGGATGGAGCTCGTGTGTAGTCTCGTATGCAGGGAGGATAGCTTGCAACGCATCGTGTTCGTGTGCCTCGTGTACACGCGTAGCATGCTATCCTCGTCCTCGACTACGTCCATAATGGCTTTGCCAGCGACCGTGTTCATATAGATAAGTCATCCTCGCTTAGCGGCTATCCGCGTGCGAGTCACTACATCGCATCAAGAACAACTAAACCCCTGAACGATCATGTTAAAATGACCCTCCTGTTTGCATATGCTATGCCTCCTGAATGTTTATGCTTGCCGTGCTTGAATTAACAATGTTTGCCTTGGACAGGGAAGGAGATGGTAAGTCTCGCCGTGTTTCCTCTAACATCGCACGGCGCACTGCCCGACACATTAGGCTATTCAATATCTGCATGAAACTGATCCTAAGGCAACTAGAAAGACAACTTAATAGTTGTGCACGGAACCTGTATTACGTGTTTAGATTTGTCGAGCGGGCGAGTAGCTTCCCCACCAGTGCATTCAATGTACTGATAATCCACCAGTTTGTATGCAGGGTGCGGGAGAACCTCGTTCGGTGCGGACGCCTCCTTCGTGCGTGCTAAGGCCAGGAGTTCCCTCTGAAGCCTTGCAACGGTGCGTCCGGGACTGAAGCACATATATAAGACATAATGTTGGAGCGTCGCCTGACCATCGCCTGTATATTCATTCCACAGTTGTAGCCACTTGGCACGCTTTTACTGTTTCAGAGAGAGGCTTGAGCGACTTGTAATCTCGGCTATACGCCGCCTGTAACACAAGTTTATATCAATAAAAGAGCTTGCTTTACTTCAACTTGTGTTTCTATGCTTCCGCTATATTGTCAACTCAGTGAACCTGTTACCGATCGCCCATGCGTTCATGACTCCGCTGCACTCGGACAATCTGTGCGACTCTGTGGCTTAGAACTCTTGCCGCCAGCCAATGAACCATGGCCTTGCACGGGCGTGGATCACGCTCGTGCGGCATCACGCCCGGATGGTTTAAGCGATCGTTCCGTGGGAGCGCTGGCGAGGGTGATTCCCGCCTAGCGGGAACGGCCGATTGCCTGCGGGAGATCGGGGTGTGACATGTTGGTATCAGAGCCTGGCTTCTACGCCTTTGGACTTCGATTCGATATCTCTGTTTCGAAAGCTCGTTCGTGGGTTATGTGCACGCTCTCTCTCAATGCCTCGATGGGATGTTCCAACAATAAGTCTAAATACTTTCAAAATGCGTTTTGAATGATATGCTTGCTTGTCTGGTTGTATGCTGCGAGTGGCCTTTGTGCCAACCTGTGTGGACCCTTCGAGATTATCGCTAGTAGCTTGTCCGATTTTCACTAACCCTAAGTTTGGTTGAATGTATCTATTCGAGGGACGCCTTGAACTAGTGCACCATCCAAGACTTAAGAAAAGGTGAAACTCGAGTGCTGAGACTTCGCTATTACTAAGCTGGTTGACGTGTTCACACTAGAAATGCATGTCGAAGGTGCGCACGATCCTGTCTAAGCGATATGCTAAGATCGACGCTTGTGCAAGTGAATATCCAAACGAACAAGTACAATAACTTTTCTAGGAGTGCCTCAACCCTAGATCACTGCTTGTCCTTAGTAAGTCTCGAGGACGAGACTTTTTCTAAGTTGGGTAGGATGTAACACCCTGTTCCGCTAAAGCGGACTGCTGTCTCAAACGGCAATCGTGCAGCTGTCCCGACCGGCTTTGCCTCGAACAAGAAGCAAAGGATGTCCAGACTTGTCCCTACGAGAATCCGGCTTGGACTTTCAGAGGCTCGCTCAGACGTATCGCTCTACCGAGGCGAATCATCGCTAAGGTGGGTGGCTACGGTGAACTTGTCTTTGCTTAGCCAGCACACATAAAATCTGGAATATTTATGCTAGTCGCTAGGTGATTCACCCCTTGTATGCTAATAAATCCAACGCACCTAGCTAAGGGAATAATCCCAACTTGTATTGCTTGCTAGAACATGGAAATTGAAATACTGCTTATGTTCAGACCCTCGCATGCTAAGTCCCTTAACGGTATCAATTCTCGGCTTACCTTCGGGTCCGAGCAACGTGCCTGCTTATGTTCCTTAGAAACGCATGCTTGTCTGCTTATAATGTTGCCATGTTTTCATCCAAACCCCGGAAGACTACTACGTAGTCATTCCGTGCCTGAACGAACCTGCAAGTATCCGGGACCGTTAGGTCACCAAGGCAGCCCCGAACCAGGGGAATGCATCAAGACAAGTTATTGTACAGAACCAAGATTCAAGTATCCCGTATACTCGTGTACTCGTGTTCCCGTGCACTCGTGTTCTCGTGTTCTCGTGTTCTAGTGCACGCGTGTTCTCGTGTATCTCGTGTAATCGTGTTGCCTGAGATTGGTCAAATAAATCGTGTTGCCTGAGATTGGTTAAATCGTGTTGCCTGAGATTGGTTAACCCTGACTTGCATGTCGCGGACTAGTTCCACGGACGGTCACCGGGGCACTGGGGCCGATCCGGTCCGGATGGAGCTCGTGTGTAGTCTCGTGTGCAGGGAGGATAGCTTGCAACATATCGTGTTCGTGTGCCTCGTGTACACGCGTAGCATGCTATCCTCGTCCTCGACTACGTCCATAATGGCTTTGCCAGCGACCGTGTTCTTATAGATAAGTCATCCTCGCTTAGCGGCTATCCGCGTGCGAGTCACTGTATCGCATCAAGAACAACTAAACACCTGAACCATCATGTTAAAATGACCCTCCTGTTTGCATATGCTATGCCTCCTGAATGTTTATGCTTGCCGTGCTTGAATTAACAATGTTTGCCTTGGACAGGGAAGGAGATGGTAAGTTGGTAAGTCTCGCCGTGTTTCCTCTAACATCGCACGGCGCACTGCCCGACACGTTAGGCTATTCAATATCTGCATGAAACTGATCCTAAGGCAACTAGAAAGACAACTTAATAGTTGTGCACAAAACCTGTATTACGTGTTTGGATTTGTCGAGCGGGCGAGTAGCTTCCCCACCAGTGCATTCAATGTACTGATAATCCACCAGTTTGTATGCAGGGAGCGCTGGCAAGGGTGATTCCCGCCTAGCGGGAACGGCCGATTGCCTGCGGGAGATCGGGGTGTGACACTTAGTATGGTGTGTTGTCCTTGGTGTGCACTTGAGTGATAAGAATAACTAGTATGAACAATTATAGTAGGAAAGAGAACTAGCAGTGGGTGTACTTGTAGTAGAAACTATGGTACTAAAGGGATACATGTATCAAACCTTGGATGCATTATTAAACCATGGGTATATTAAAGATTCTTGGTATCAGATTTAGGTATCAATAGACAGGTATATGCAATGAGTATGTATTCATAGATGTCTTGTGGACTAATAATTAGCTGATATGGATATCAGTGTACAAGAATAGGAATTAGTTAGTGAATGTGCCATAGTTAAGTGTATGTTAGAGACAGAAGATACTGCAAGAAATATGTTAGCAGGTTCCTTCTTTTCTTTCCTCATGTTTCTTTTTTCATCTTCTGATTGATTGATTCCCTAGTACCGTAGCGTGTATCAATGATTCTCTTGATAGAGTATAGCTAGTAGTACACCCCGATAGAGACCATAATACCACGACAAAGGAGACTATGACCATGCATGTTTTTGTATTGCGTGTTGTATGACTATAGGTAGGATTCTCTTATACCTTGATTGTTGAGAGTTGACCATAGTAAAGAAATTAATGAAAGGGTTATGATTCGACAAAGAGAGACAAGGTGCCTTAAATTTCGAGGATAAAATATAAATTTAAATAAAGAGTGAAAACTAACGTGACGGAATTGACGATTTGTTAAATCATAAATTTTATGAAGATCATGGTATGATTGAATGTCGCTAACATTGAGGAAATTAAGGAGGTTATCATTATGTTCATTAGCCTGCAAGTTATGAACTTAAATTGAATGTGGTATTGAAAATTTCATAACTATTACATTATTGTTTTTGGTGTGGAAAAGAAATCGAGGATTGAGATCACTAATGGATTAGTGTTCAATTTTAAATTTTGGGATGATAATTTGAATTCTATAAACATGCATTGACTGGACTTCAATTAAAGGATTGAATAGTAAAAATTTGTATCTAGTGATTCGCTCAAAATTGAGGAGTAAGATGATAAATGGGTTAGTGTTTAAAAACAAACTTTTTGGACGAGATTTTTTAAATTTTATTGGATTCATGGATTAGTATTTTTAGGTAGAATTTCTTAATTTATATAAAAAATGTGCATTATTTGGATTAAATTAGAGGATTAGATATCAAATTTTGGGTTTTAATTACTAACATCAGATTCTGAGGAGATTATGATACGAATGGAATTCGATGATTAAATTTGAGGATTTTTAGGAATCCAATAATTTTAGAATTTTGAAAATTATGAAATGACATTGTGGATCACTTCCTGATTTTGTGGTTGATGAATTTAAATTTTGATAAAAAATAATAATGTGTACGAGTAAATACTACTATTGGGGATTTTAAATTTCGAGGACAAAATTCTTTTAAGGAGGGTAGACTTGTCACTACCACATTCCAAAAATAGGAGTATTTTCGACTTTTATATATATTTAATATTGTGGTAGTTATATTAAATGATTTCATGATAGGTGTATTTAAATTAAATAATTGTGTGAGACGTGTACTTAAATATATTATTATATACAATATTCATTAATGTTTGAGCTGGTCGACTTGACCTAGAAGCCCACTAGATGAACACCTGACCGAATTATGGGATTATGTATTTATTTGTATTAATTAGAATTTAATTATTGGAGGTAGTAATTAATTACCGTAATTTTAATTAATTATTGTGCCTTACCGTTGCTTCGATATTTGGAGCGCTACCCTAGCTTTTGCCTTCCAACAAATTTCACAACCTTGCCCTAGACGTGCCCGCCTTCCATTCTGACCTTTTTGTAACTCATAATTATGCTCTCTTGTGCTTCATTTTAGCCGTACAATATTCGTCGCGGACGTTTATTTAATTTCTAAATAAATTCCAACTTTGTATAGTTGTGCGTTCCAATCGAAATTGGAGGCAATCTTGACCCATTTTTCGTGCAACCCAAATTAGGGTAATATTCTGATCTGAGTCTTCTACACTAATGATATTCGTGACCCGACCTAATTTTGGCCCCATGTACTCCTAATTAATTTTAGAACACAACTTGCATTTATTTCTAATTAAATTAGGGATACCATTTTGAGTGATCCCGTTTAATCCCGACCTAATCCAAATACCCCACTAATTAAGCCTATACCAAACACACAACACCCCCTCACCCTGCAAAATACCAAACACCAAATCGCCCACCAAATTTTCATTATTTTATGTGTCTGTGCAAATACCCAAATTTAAGGGGGCTAATTTGCAAATATTGTATTAGGTGTCAACACCCCATTGGTTCAACCAAATGGAGAAACCCACAAATTTGACTAGTCAACCAAACTCCCTCCTTTTCTTCATGACAAATCTGAGCCACCCATTCAAAATAGGGCTCATCATCACCACACATCTCCCATCACCTCTCCTATAAAATGTCACATCACCTCACCCTTGCCAACATGCCCTAATCCCCAAACCTAGGGAACAAGCCCCCACCTCTCTCTCTCCTCCCTCTTCTCCTAACGTAGGAAAAATTTTCCTTTCTCTTCTTCTTCTTTTTTTCTCTTCTTCTTCTTCTTCCTTTCTTCTTCTTCTCTCTTTTTAAATAGAAAAGAAGGGGGGAATATCAAACCAAGCTTCACTGTTCAGGCCGGCCCAGCGGAGCCCTGACCCCGCTCCCGGCCAGCCAACCCGGCACCACCAGCCCTGACCTCCACACCGGAGCTGACTCCTCCCGCTGCTCTTCCTCTCCCGCCTAAGTACCTCAGTCCGGCCAGCTCCACAACTCCACGAGCCACCCTTCTTCCCCGGCTGAGCCACCCGATTCCCTGCATCTTGGCCGACTCCCTACTCCGGTCGTCATCTCCCGGCGGCACGACCCGAATCTCCTTACTCCTTCAACTGCTCCTCCTCCCTGAATCCCCTACACGAGCCTCCTCCCCGTCGTCGTCAGCTTCCTTTCCCCGACAGCTACTGCGACTCCCGATACCGCTCTTCTTTCCCGTCTCCTCCTACACCGCTGTGCCCGAGCCCACCACGCTGGAGCTGCACCGCTGTGCTCGATCCCAGCACGCCGGAGCTGCACCACTGTGCTCGATCCCTCCACGCCAGAGCTGCAGCTCGAGCAACTCCCCCACCAACTGAACCCGCCGGAGCTCGCCTGAGCAGCGACCCCTGACCCCGCTGCACAATACCAGATCTCCCTCTCCCGTCATCCTCCCCGTCCTCTCGCCTGAGAGAACTCGACCACCTTCGTTCTCCTCCCCGTCGTCGTGATCATCACCATTCAACGTCGTTATCGTCGTCATCAATATCGTCGACGACATCGCCATTATCGTCTCGTGCTCGTGCGCAGGTACGGTCCCCCTCGTGTACGTACGTATGTATGAATGTATGCATTTATGTATGTAGATAGTATATTTGTAATGTATATATATATTCATACGTAATATAGTATACGTATAATATATATACATATGTATATATATTGGTTTATTTTTATATAATATGTATTTAATAAAATGTATATTAGTATAAATTATATTAGTGTATTAGTATTTGTATGTATTAATATTAATGAATGGTATATATATATATATATATGTATATATATATATATATGTATATATATATATATATATATATGTATATATATATATATATATATATATATATATATATATATATATATGATATATTTCTCTATTAGTATTCAAACATATATATGTATGTATTTAGTATGTATTTAATATAATTGGTATAGTATATGTATGTATTAATTCATTGGTGTGTGTATATATATATATATATATATATATATATATATATATATATATATATATATATATATATATATATATATATATATATATATATATATATATATATATTGTATATGCATTTAGTATATTCTTAATATATATAAATGGTATGTATATGTATACATGTATATAGTATAAACTCATTTGCTGTATTAGTATTAGTATATTTTAATATTAATGTTGATAATATATATATACATATGTATATATAGTATATGTATTTATCTGGTATATGTACTAATATATATATTATATATGTAATTAATTGGTATATATATATTGTATATATATTTAATTTGGTATATGTATATACTGAAAGTATTAATGCTAGTTATTAATAATATGTATATTGTATATATACTAGGTGACCGTAGTTACATTGTCCTGTGCCCATATAGTATGGTAGCAGACTGCCATATGTACACTGACGTACTGGCGATCCCCACATCATTTTGACCGTCTGTCTTGCACAACAATCACAGACGCGACGCCTGTGCAACTCGACGCACTTGACCCTAGTTGACTAAGTGCCATGCTTGGCATAGCCCCTGAGTTCGATGTATTTTCGATTGTGTGTTAGTGTAGCATCTGATGCAAATATTGTATTGTTTTATGATATGTCTATAGGACTATTGGATCATCCAAGCGATGCACTGGAACAAGATATTGGTATTACCAGCTAAGGACCCAAGGCGAGTACATTCTCTGATAATTTTTCCAATTATTTGATAATATCTATAATTCCAGTATCTAGAAATGTTACATTTGATTCTTGACACTGTGCTACACGGACTAGTATATAGATTGGACCTATAAATCATGAGATGTTACATTGATGATATATTGGATATTGCTCATGTATCGTAACGTGTAGTGATTGGATCCACTATACTAGTTGGGGGCGGGGGAAATATTAGTAGATTATTTGATCCTACCCAACTCTACATGCATCACAGCTCACCCCACATCTCACGTCGGGTGCGGCCTGACCATTAGATGCCTGTTATATATGATTAGCCTGACCTCTACATGCATCATAGCTAATAAAATGGTTAGCCTGACCTTACATGAATCATAGCTAAACATATGTAGCCAGCCTGATCGTGTCCTAAGCCGATCATATGACAGAATAATATTCCAAACACTTAGAATAGTTATAGTTCTCCATTTTAGATCATATACTACATCACCCGTATATGATATTGTACCTCTTTCTCTTCATTTCATATATGCATTGATTGTTTCATATTGTCTATATTTCATGTCTCTTTACATTGCCTGTCTCTTTACTTTGCCATTGCATTTATTCACTATCTTCTCTCAGTATATAGCATTATCTGTTTATTGTTTTATAGCCCTTATTAATTAAATGGAAATGTTATTTGAGATGTACTTTGCTCCTTCCTGACTGGAAAATATTATCTAGACTATGCCTAGAGGACTGGTGTCCGATACTTATGGACCACAGGGTGAGTAGCTGTTGACTTGGGCTTGGGAGTTCAGTTGTGATTCTGGGAGGTTTAGCCAGAATTACTAGTTCTCTAGTTAGTTTATTAGTTGTCTATTTTGGTACCGGATTTGTCTTCGGCAATCTTATTTGAGGCTTGGATTATATTGTGAGTTAGACTATTTCCATTTTAGACTTGTGTTGCATCTTACTTGTTTCTTTGAGATCTTATCGTGCTGTAGTTGTGATTGAGTATGTTGTTTATATTATATTATGGTATCCGTGTTTCCTCATGGAGTCAGATGCTCGTGTGAGATTGTTTAGATAGCATCAAGACCTAGACAGTGTTCTACCGCCGATACTGCGGCGTAGGCTGGACGTACCCACGCACTCGTGCCCCTATACCGGGTGCGGGTCGTGACAAATATGGACATGAACTAATGTCCAAAAAACTCACTAAGGAGTGATTTGTTGAGTGTGGCTTATCCGAACATGAAGATATACCTGAGTATCGCTCCGCTGGGGAGGTTGGTGGGACGACAGCTCAGAGGTAATATGAAAATAGCTAGCGTCTAACAAGATTGCTTTTTGAATCGTCACTACGGGAGTGTGCGAGTGGACCTGAGGACTACTCCGCTGGGGAGACTTTGGCGACCCATCATCCGTTGTGTATCCAGGACTCCAGGATACAGATGATAGCTTTTACGAGGATTTATAACAAAGAAAAAAATATTGCTCATAGATACTTATTGTGGATGAAGAAGACAAAGTTGATTTGTACATCTGGGTTGTCCTGCTAGGGATGAGGGAAGTACAAGTCTAGTTTAGACGTAGTATTTTTTTAGGAACTTTCCATTGATAGGTATCATGAGCAAGTCATCGTAGGGTTTCACTGCCGATATGTGCCGTTGGAAAACACAGTTTCCATAATGAACGGGCCCTCCCATTTACGTTAGAATTTGTCAGACGACTTGTGAGTCATGGCGCGTACAAGCATCTCCATATCCTAGCCCTCTGTGAGTATTGTCGTAATAATTATTGGATTGTAGAGGAATATACCTTCCTTGGCCAAAGTTCAGACCTTCAGCTTTTTGGAGGTCATATTCCATCTTTGACATGAGATAGAGTGATTGTTGGCTGTAATGATAGAACTGTGGCAGCTCATCATTTGTTGCGTTGAATAATATCGATGACTTAGCGTGCGCCGAATAAGGAGCTTTGTTAATAGGAACACTGCCACGTATACATGAGGGAGTTGGCTGAGTTGTGCGCGTAGGATCACTGCTGTCATCCCCAAGTCCCAAAATATGTAGGACTAGGAATACGTAAGCATGCCAGTTGTATGTACATGATAACTCTAATATATGGAAACCATACACATACATACGCTGTTTATGAATAATAATAATTCACAAGTGGTATATAACTTCACAAGTCACATGCAATACTTATCTCATCCACAAAATAAAATAAAAATATATAACCCAATATGTCAATGTACCAAGTAGAAAAATAGTCGAAAAGAACTAGTAGTCGAGTAGAGACAAATCCACTACCAACTTGGATGAAAGACAACAAAATAAGTACATCATCTAGTGATCAATAAGCTTTAAGGGAAGACCTCCTCAAAAGAGAAAGAAGTAGCCAGTTCTGATCTGTGCTCCTGAAAATAATCATGATCTTCTATTCCTGGAAATGGTGCCAGGTCCTCAGAGGGATATAACAAGTACACAAGAAATTGAAATGCTTGAAAGTAAAGAAGTAAACAATAAATAGGGTAACTAAACCACCTATGTGATATGCACTCGAGACATCTCTAATGGCGCATGAGGGCGGAGAAATAGAAGAAAAATCGTCCTATTAGGCATTTCGTAGAACTCGGGGGTTATACAGTTGCACCATTTTTACAGTATAGTAAGAAATAAAAATCTCATACGCTCACTAGAAGATTCTCCCCTCCCAATGAACTATCTGACCCATATACGCGGTGCAGAGATAATGCAATGACGTCAAATAATATCTAGAAAAGTAAACCAACATCAACTACTAACACAAGACTCGAACTCTCGTACCGATGATCAGTCGACACGCTAGTCTATGCACTTTCTTACTCATATAGTGAATATGTTTAAAACATTGTCAGGTCAGAACATACCACGTATCTTTACAAGATACCAAGTAAGTCAACTACTTCTAAGATGCGTGCACACATCTAGCAAAATAAAAACTAGGCATAATATAAACCGAATAATATAATCAAGCAAGGTGTACTTGCCTTCCAAGACAAGCTGCGAGCACAACAAATCTGGTCCGGAGCTGTCCACAGAAACGTCTCGAATACCTACCAATTAATTATTACACTATTTAGACTCTTATTTTCTAGTTCAATTAAGTTATTATCTAGTTAATACTTCTACATTGGTTGCACATGCAAGTAACTCCACACCAAAATATTACTAACCATTAAACATTGTCAATAACTATTTTTAAATCATTAATTAATAAAAACTACTAATTCTGAGATTTTATTAGAAAATAGGATTTTTAGTGATAGGTTCATCTCCTATAAATCCTATGAGTCCAAAATCAAGTAGAAACCAAAATGAGGTCATAACGGGTTACCTACTAGTCACAAAAAATTAATTTTGGACAAATAAGTAAATATGAATAAATTCATAAATAAGAATTAAAACATAATAATATAATTTTAAATACTAAAATAAGGGTTTTAATCAGGGGTTAAGTCTGAAACAATCGGGGTCAAGTTTTGTCAAAACTAGGTCAACTTGCTACATAAAACACCTAAAATTCTAATTTTTATAAATATAAATAAAATCTGAATAAATATGGCAAAATCAGTAATAAATACTAATTCTTTTATCCATACAAAAATAATTAGGGTTTTACCATCTACAAGTTGATCCTATTAGGGTTGGCAACCAAAATTTATAGTATGCATACAAAGAGGGGAGGGTATATGGGTGTTGTGACAATATAATCATCAAATAATGTTTATTTAATAAAAATTTAGAATATATAATATTTGGAAAAATAATAATTCATCAAATTTTTTTTTAGGATTTTCTATCTATGATCAAGTCCTAATAAGGTCCAAGAGTCTCCAACATGCATACAACAAAACTAGGTCAAAACTATCCATAAAATACGCTCAAAACTCTAATTTAATACAAATTAATAAATCTGAAACTATTTATAAAAACTGAATATAATCCCTATTAATAATATCTATATAGATATATAATAAAGAATTAAAGAGGGTTTTACATGCATGCACAACTTTTAGGTTAAACCTCAAACTAGGGTTCATGGGTTGCATGGGTTCTGCAATCATAAATTATTGGAGTTTATAAAATATCCCACACATATATACAAATCTATATAAACATATAACAAGAAGATATTAAGGAGAGAAGGATTAAATAACTTACTAGAAGAAGAATGAGAGAATTGCTAGGGTTCTTGGATGGAAGAGGTGGTGAGACCACGTGAGGAGGGGGGTCGGCTTGGTGATGGTTGTGGCGGCTTGGACGAAGGAGGTGAAGAAAAAAATTAGGGTTTTGTAGAGGAGAATTTAAGTTAGGATTTTTAGAAGATAGAAGGGGTATTTACACACACACACACACACACACACACACACACACACACACACATATATATATATATATATCTATATATATATATATATATATATATATATATATATATATATGGAGAGAAGAGAGGGGGAGAGATTCGGCCAAGGGAGGGGTGGACGTGCGCACGACCAAGGACGCGGGTTTGGGTAGGAATAGGATTAGGATTGTGATTGGTAGTTAGTTTGTTAGGAGGTTTCCTAATTAGGTAGTTAGCTATTAAAAGTCAACAATTAACCAACTAACCTATTAATTAATTTGACAAAGATTTTATTTAATTCCATAGGATAAAAATAGCAATAAATAAATAAATAAATTCTACAAAAGAGGAAAGTGTCCTAATTTGACATTGAGAAATTATAGGTTGCTTAATGAAGAAGGTTGGATTGAAAAATAATCACAAAGGAATTATATATATAAAAATATCTAAAATTTAAACACAATAAACTACGATTGTTATACTAGTGACAGGCTAATGTTGAATGGTCAAATTCTGAGTCACAGAAAGATTCTACATGTAGTGTCTTCCGTGTAGGCTACTTCCTATGAAGGGTGTTGTAGATTTTGGGGTCATCCTATATTATTAATGTCCAAACTACGGTAAAGTGTCCTAATAAAATAATTGGGTTTTAATTAATTTTAAAATAATCTAAAATAAATATAATAAATAAAATACACATACCTATTTTGGGTGAGGGGTTTTACAACTGCCGCATGCGCACAATTGTCTACCACGTCGAAGACCACCGCTTGCCGCGTGTTTTTGTATATTACGCAGGGGAACACTGTATGTTGCCTGTAAGGATTTGTTACGATGAGAAGTACTATCGTATGTATATTAAGTATGATACGTCCTTACGCTGAAGACTTGCTCGGATGCGTACAATGGAATGCTGCCTATCATGCGCCATTATTGATGAGTCATTTGAGACTTAGCTTTTGTGCATATGGAGACTTGTTGAGCTACGCTGAGTATCCGAAGTCTATAATTTGTGTTTTCTAAGGAAAGGATCCTGCACCCCAGCCTGCATTTCTTTTCCTTTGATCTGGTCGTTGAAGATGCTTTGATGTTGGGCCCCTCAGAATCTCGCTGGTAGGCAAGGCTCGACCTGGTTGCTTCTGCCCAGGCCTCCTCAGTGGTGGGAGAAACCATGCAGTAATACTTGGTTTTTCATATTTTAGGCCTGACGGCTGAAGGCGCTGCTTGCTGCGTCAAGTCCGGGACAAAATTTGAGTGGTCCCACATGATTTTGCCCCTAGGTGTCATAAGAGGTATCAGCCTGGCTGCTTGGTCACGAGCTGATAGAAGGTTGACAGCATCTATAGTCGCCTTAGTGACTGGGACCAATCTATCTTGGACTTTCGTTGGTAGAAAGTTACCAAATTAGAGGGACACCATGTTGGCAGCGACTGTCATGTCGTCAAAGTCAAAGAAAAGGGCATTGGTATCAATAAAGCATTAGATGTACTGCTTCAGGTTATAGCACTCCTGTGTCGGGTGGTGGACGAATCGGTGGAAGTGACAATAGTTCGGGTTGTCCATTTCAGCCTCTTCAGGATGAATGTCGTCCAGTCTTTAAACGAGACGTCATCTATCCAGAGGCTGATTGCCGGAAGTAGGTTCCTCTGGCATATTTCCATTAGCGTCTCTTCGGGATTGTCAGAGGGCAGCCTTAGAGCTGTCTGTCAGAATCGTTCGATGTAGTTACGAGCGAGCTCATTTTCTCCCTGGGCGACATCCATCAGGGAAGATATTATCATATCATGTCCTGCCTCGTAGAATCTTTTGAAGAAAATACTTTTGAAATTGTCGAATATTAATATATAATTGTTCGACAGGCTACAAAACTAGTCGAAGGCTACTACCTCCAATGCCCCGACAAAGAGCCTTGAAAGGATGGAATCATTGTGGGGTAGGTGCCCTATTATCGTCTCAAAGTAGCTCATGTACCGACGAGGGGAGGCCTTTCCGTCAAATGTGTCTATGTTGAAGGGCTTGTACCTGGTCGGGTATGGTACATCCCTCCATTCCAGCGAGTACGGTTGGCATACTCCGAGATCGCGGAGTGAGTTTCGATTACCCATGTAGTCCACTCGAGCTCGGATTTCTCGGACCTCTTTCATTGCTTCCTTAGCCTTGTTTGCTGCCGAAGGGGCTGAGGAACCAGGTTGGGGAGGATTGCCGCCTGCGGGTGGAGCTGTTGTGTTTGAATTCACGTTATTCCCGGAATCCAAGTTAGCTGGCGCAGAGGTCCTTGCCGGCTGAGGTGCCAATTTTGCCTTAATTTCCAACATTGTTTGGGTCAAGATTGCATCGATGCATTCATGGTCTACATCATGTTCTCGAGAGCCTCCAATCGTTGTTAGTCGTTGGGGACATCGTAGTTATCCCCGGCCATGTATACTATCCTGATGTGGGGAGAGATGGACGGGGCTGTGGATGCCACACTCTCCGTCTTGGACCCCTACAGTAAGCAGTCTTCAAGGAAGACTGGCAGCGTTGTGTCCTCCTCAGATTCATAGGAGGCTATGTCATCTTTGCTAGAGTAGACACTCCCAGGGTTCTCAGAATCTATTCCTTGAGAGTCATTATCTTTCCGGAATGTTGAATTATTGTGTAGGTCCAGGGGTTTACTACCCCCAGCTTGGGGAGCCCCTATGGATTCTGAGGAATAACTACCCCCAGCAGCTGACAGATTCTTCCTCGAGCAAGTGCCCTGGAAGATACCTTTCATGGGTCTTGTTTCTGGTCCTCCTAGCAGTCTTTCTCTTAATGCGGTGGTCGAGAGTGACAGACTAGAGGTGCTGGCCTTCTTACCTCCTTTGGTAGAGGGGACCTTCCAGACCGAGTAGCACGCTGCGAAGGGCAGCTCCTCCTCATATGGCTCTTGCGCCTGACCCCCAGGTTGTTGCCGGGCAGGTGTCTTCTGGTGTTGTCATTGGAAGGCCATTTGCTTATTTGTGGGCGCTGCTGCTCTATTGCAGCAATTGATGATAATCTTGGCACAATGATGCCCTGAAGAGGATATTTCTTTAGGCGCAGTTGTTTCTCTCACTTTGTGCTTGTGATTGATCATGTTGCGCAAGTCGAGCAAGGGTTGTTCTACCTTTGTACCCTTTTAGTGGGCTCGGGTAGATCGAGCGCACAAGTGTGTAGGTGTTCTGTTGGGTCCCAGATCCTAGGTTCATACAAGAACTTGTCTCAGATCATTGGCGAAAGACTTTTGAGACCGATCATGTCCATTTGCCTCTGGGGGCTGGACGCATGAGGCAGTCTTATATAATTTTCAATCAGGGGCCCGTGTAATGATTAACGGTGCCCTCTGGCAGTCTGCTGACTGGACAGTTGTCTGATCTTGGTGAGCTCGTACTGTACTAGACCTTTTTGACTTAGCCCCTGCGGGCGCATAGTACGTAGAGTCCAAGTTTGGGTCTTCGTCGTTCTCATTGGGCCGCATAGAATCTAGGCCGCATGAGATTCGATCAAAGACAGAGACTCGGCTACTATCTGGGATGCATGGGGATGTTTGCCTGCGGCTGTGAGCTGAGGCCGAATGATACAGTCTGCCAGTCTTATGCGGTCTTCTTTTTGGCCGCAGGGAACTTGCTTTAGCCTCAGAAAGTCTGGTATCATAGTATTTTCCTTTACCAAAATTTGGGCGCTGAATAGTTTCCACGTCGGGTAGGGAGGCCGGATGGACGTGGACTTCTTGGGTGCTTGCCTGGCTGTCAGCAATAGGGCGAGCTGTTGGAAGTTCCCCCTCCACAGTTAGGCGAGGCGTGTCGGCCTTCGCTACCCATTGCCTGTGGGTCACCTTGGGCTTGGCTAGCCTTGAGGAAGGACCGACGCTTCCTTCCGAGTGCAAGTCCTCGAACGCTTACTGGTCGAAGGTAACCACCAACATCTTTTTTGTTGCGCCGAGCTTGGACGCATAAAACGTAGTCCGAGAAGACAATCTAAGTACAATCTTCCTTCCGAATGCGTGTTCTCAATAGAGGAGAGAAGTGTCCATAGCAGAGTCACCATCGTGTTTGCCATTTAAATCAAAAGAGAACTGAAAGAACTGGATTTGATTAACAAACTAAGAAAAATATAAAGAAGTCCTAGAAAATCTAAGTACAAATTTGTTTTTTGGGGGGTGACGATGGAGGGATAGGAGTGTAGCAACTCTCTTTACTCCTTGGACGATCCGATGCAGAAGCTTTTTCCTCTTGTTCAAGTGTAGATACGCAGATAGCCAGCCAATAGGGGCTTTGTATGGTTGTGGTACCTTGCTATTTATAGCCACCCTGTGGATGTGTTATGGATGTCGCATATGTTCCTACTTGGTGGCCGCATAGGGATACGTCAACAGCATGCGATTGTAACTGTAGCCGCATGTCATGGGGAAGCTACCACGTGAATTTGGTTCAGATATGTTGTTGAGGAGACTCGTGGTTGTTATCAATCAGTTGTGGGCGTGACTTGGTCAGCTGGATACGCCATCAGCACCAACTGTGTGAAGATCTCTGTAGTTTTAACAAAAAAATCTTGTGAGCTTGAGGCCGCATAACAACTAGGCCGCATGATAGCGAGGCCACACGGTTCTTGTAGCCACATACGTGCTTTCGTTTGGGCCTTGATCCAATGGACACTCTGGCCGCATGTTGGCGAGGCTGCATGGATCTTGTAGCCGCATATGTGCTCTCAGTTGGGCCTTGATCGGATGGACACTTTGGTCGCATGTTGGAAAGGCCGCATAGCCGGATACGAGGGAACACGTGGCATGGAGCCTTTGTCGAAGCAATTAATGCGCTAATATAACTCATTGTCTTTTTTCTGAGCCGTCGTCTTCACGAGTATCGAAGCATGTCAGAGTGATGAGTGATGTGTCAGAGCCACTGACAGACATCAAAATATGTGTCAGGGGGTCCTTATGCGGCCTCCCTGCTCTGTGGTCATTCAGGCCATATATAGTATACTATGCAGCTTCTCTGTGACTTGGTTGATCAAGTCGCATGAAGTTTATTATGCAGATTCGATATCTATTATATTTTATGCGGTGTGAGCTCAATGCGGCCGTAGTATTTTTATGCTTCTATATTAGCTACCCGGTAAACATCCCGGGAATGACCTCCTTTGCCACAATACGTACAACCTGTAGGTGCTCCCCGTCGCTGTTGTTGCTGCCTCGGCTGCTGCTGCCGAGTTGGTGCCATCACTATTGAGGTTTTTGGACTCCTCTGTATAACGTCATGGATGCGAATGCTATGGGATGGTGCTAAAATTTGCGGCACTTGTCCTCCCTCATTGCTTTGTCCATGAGGCATCTTTCAATTTACTCTTCTTGATGCCATCCTTAGAGAAGTAAACTCAACCCTCTTGGCTACTATCAATATTACCTCAAAAGTTTGGTAGTTATGTCCCTTTACCATGTGTAAGATTTATAAGTGAAGTCCTTGCTAGAATCTCATTACTCTCTCCAACACTGTTGCCACCATGGTTGGAACAAAACTGATTAGTCGGCAAAACTCTGCCGCGTAGCCGTCTATTGTCCTTCCAGCCTGCTTGAGGTTAATGAACCTTTGATGTCAATCACACTAGCCACAATCCCAAAGTACTTTATCCTGAACCAGGTCCTAAAATTATCCCAAAAAATATAATGCCTCAATCCTACCTCTATCGTGGCCCACCAATCCCTTGCCAGATCTTGGAGTTGTAGGCGAACCTGGTCAACCTGTTCCTCGGCCGAAACTTTAGCTGCTGCCAGAATGGTCTCAATGTCCTGGAACCAATCACCTATTATGATTGCGTTCTTCGTGCCATCAAAATATTTGGGGTTTAGTCTAAAAAATCTAACATATGCCCCAGAATCTGTTCTTCCGCCTCGATCTAGGTAGTCTGCAACCCTTGGTTCAATATGACATTATGTTCATGCTGCTGAAGCTGTTGTTGTTGATGTTGTTGTTGTTGTTATTGTTGTTGTTATTTTTGCACCACCATCTGGTATTGTTGGGCAGCCAATAATCCATGGATAATCTCTAGCAAGGCTAGGGTATCCAGTATTGTCTACACTATGGGAGGTACGGGAACACCGGAAGCCTGCTGTTCTGTCCTATTTATCGTGGGCTCAAATCAGATCTTGGCTGGGGTTCTATTGGATCTTGTTCCACTGGCAATTCTGCCTCTATTGTTGCTGCAGCATCGGGGAAAGGAGAAGCTCTAAAGAAGAGCACAAGAAATAATCAAGTACATGATGAGAAGGAACTAGGAAGCAATCAATCTGTAAAATTTTAAGCTGAGTATCGAAGATGATGATTCAGAATTTTAAGAAGGATCATGTTTGATTGAGACTCCTATGACTATGATACCTCATAAATCTGAAGAACAGACCTGCATGGGCCACCACTAAAACTTTGTCACACTCCAATACCAGAATACAGAGACGGATATGGCCAGCTACCTCGTACAAGGTACTATACATCGTACGGTGATCATGGCTGTAATAAGACAAGGGGTGGATGTTGAAATTAAGTCTCCTATGGCAAGAACTTCTATGTCTCAATCATTCAAACAAGAAACAGTAACCATAGAGCATATGTGATAAAGCAATAAGACGTCCCAAACGCTTTCTCAAAATATTCTAGAGACCAGCTGTACAAATAAGAAGCTGGCAGAGTATCAAAAGTACATGACAGTTATCAACTACAGTCTGATTTAGTACAATCATGTAAGGAGACTAATGTCTAGACATGCCGACTAACAGGTATCGACAACTAAACGCTAAAAAAAGAAAATGTACAACGACGAGCAGGAAAGAAGAAAACCCACTCGTTATCCTCTTTGATCATGTTCCTAGTTTGCACCATGAGTTGGGGGATAGTACTCTGGATCCTCAGGTGCTGGCTCGAAACCTAGCCATGCAAAACCAGTGGGGTTAGACCCCAAATAACAAGTACCACAAAGAAAGCAAAAAATAGAGAAATAAAAACCCAAGAAGTAATTATATAATAATAGGTAGGTTAAGTGCCGTAACTTAGGTCTATGGGATATCCTAGCACAAAGGCCCAACCATACAACCAAACAAGGAAAAGAGTTGAACCATCATACTATGATAGTCCATTTCCCTAGGCTACTAACAGAATAATACAATGACAACCAAGTCTTTTTTCTTATATCGGCCAATCACTTATACGGCTTGATATTTTGTGGAGTCTGAGGTTATCTTATAAATAATTCATAATATATATCATCAGATCACGCCAGTATCGAACATGAGCTAACTGATCCAAATAAGGAATATACAGGTACTTGCAGGATGCACCAGTCCCCCGTAGGGCCACTTCGCTAAAAATACGGTATTAGCGGTTACAATGCTCCTATAGTGAAACAGTTGCTCGGCATATTTATAATAGGTCAGATACTGCAGTCCACTAAGGTGGATGATATACAATATCTATGGTGGCCAGCCCACAACACAATTAGAATAAATCTCTTTGGGAATGTTCGTTGGCATGATCTCGGGATACCGTTCCCTCCAAATGTTACTACCACTTTTAGTTACAAATTAGCCATATATTGTGTTCAAAATCTCAAGGCGTGGTCATATGGTAATTTCCCTTAACATGTCGTACAAAGTACGGGCACACTAGATACTAATCCATGAAAGTTTAATCTGGATTCACCTGAGGTTGTACATAATATTCAATCAACATCCTAGCCACGCTTTGGTAGATGACTCACTTATTATGCCCATGCTGGTGAAAAGTAGTATGTATATATAATATCACGCATTCAGTAGATTTGGAGGCATTCTTGATGAACAACCCAAATATAAATCACTTAACACGTGACATGTTATGTCGTACCTCAGCGCACATCCGCTCATATACACTTTCAGGCAATAATTTGTATCAGCACAGATAAAGTATTCAAGTCCAATTAACTATTATATATTAAGTCACATAAATCAAGATCATATTGTAACACGAAGCTTATGTCATGCACATAGCCAGTTAGTCACTATCCATATAGTCTGGTTGATACAAAAATTTTAGTTCAACTCATGCTATATTCTTAGCCAATCTTAACTCATGGTCATGTCAGGCACGAGGTCTGGTTACTAGATCTATTCTTCCTTAGAATCATAACATTAGCATTAAATTAAATATAAATCCTAAAAGAATAAAAAATATTCAATCAAACAATCAAGGCCGCATGGGTCTCTAGGCCGTATATGAAGTCCTGGCTGCATATGTCTCTAGGCCGCAGGGGAAATCCTAGCCACATGTGAAGTATGGGCCGCATGGACCACTTGACCGCATATGAAGTCAGGGTTGCACGTGAAGTTATGGTCGCATGCTCAGGGTTAAAGTCTACTCCTTGGGACATGTGTTGAAGTGGCAACCAATAAATAAAGTATCAGTGATGTGACAAAGAGTGAATGATATGACTGAGCTGATAATGCAATAAAGTGTGTCAGAGAGAAAGGACAATGTCATAGAAATGTATACCAACGGTTCAGAGTCATACGTAAAAGAAAGGTGGCTGCATGATTTCCTTGCCGCATATGAATCATGCTACATGGATTGCCTCCTGTACTTAGCGAATTTCTTATTCGTTTAGCGAGTTAAAATACAAGAATCTCAAGTACACTTGTGTAAATACATAGTCATGCGTCCAACAAGATTGACGCGTGCTAGTCAGTATATGTGGCACAGAGTTCAGGCCACATAGTACTCAGGCCACATAACACTCTCTTTCACATATGATGTTGGCCTCATGAGCACTTCGCCTTCTACAATAGAAATTCAGCCATGGCGGTAGCCCCAGAAACTGACAATTTGTTTTGACCATAAAATTCTTATTTTAAGTCCAAATCAAGTAAACCAAAAGCCAAAACACTTAAAATTGAAAGCTCTATCATGTTGCAAAAAAAATCATGAAGCCAAGAAAAATTTATGAAGCCCATAAAAATCCTAAATTAGAAATATAGATCTACGCTAATCCATCCACCAAATTCGAAAACTCCAAGTTTTAAAAGTGTCTAAAATCATGCAAAGAACATAATAATCAATTAATATAGAGGGTTTCTCTATTTCTCATTTAAGGTGTACTTGTCTATGGAAAGGGAAAGAAAACAAAAGAGAGAGAAAGAAAATAAAGTAAAGAAGAGATAGAGAGAGAGAGAGAGAGAGAGAGAGAGAGAGAGAGAGAGAGAGAGAAAGAATGAGAGGTTGGCTTATATATGGTAGAGTAGACTGTTGAACCAAAGGTTCTCATGACTTGAGCCCACCCACAAAAAGAACCATGAACCAGCTTAAACCAAAGAATGGGTCTAGTATCCATGCACCTGCAACCATGCTAAAATAAAAATATGTTCCAAATACGTATATTGAGAACGGGGAGTGACATGACCGCAGTGACCGCAGCTAAAGAAATAGTGGTGCCAAGGAAGAGAAAACTGAACTGCCTACAAGGAAATGATCAAAATTCAAGTTTTCTGAATTCAAGAGCTATAATTCACCTAAGTTTAATGGCAGGGCAGAACCAGAGGAAGTAATAGGCTTATTAAAGACTCTGGAAGGAATCTTCCATATGTTGGATGTCCAAGGCACCAAGAGAATAGATTGTGTGGCTGTGCAGCTTTCTCTAAAAGTAGAAGACTGGTGGGAATCAAAGTGACAAGCATTTTATGGTGCCAACTAAGAAGCCAAAGTTTTCTGGAAGACTTTAAAACAGGCATTTATTGCACAATTCATCCTACCAGATGTCCGCTAAAAGAAAGATAATGAGTTCGTAGCGTTCGATCAGGGCAATATGTTCATCGACGACTACGAAGCAGAGTTCCTAAAGAAAGCCAAGTTCGACGGATACATGCTACCGAATGACTAGGCAAAATACCATGGATTATTAATTGTCTGAATGAAGGTCTGCAACGTGATATGCTCTGTCGAAAGTGTACAACCTACATGGAGGCCTATGAAGCGGCTCTTGAGATAAAAAATTATATACTCGAGGGGCGACACAGAGAAGTCATGGAAACAACTATAAATGACCCATGACAGCAAGCGGGTCTGATGCCTCCTTACATCAGCACAAAAACGATAATTATGGACCCTATCAGCGACCGTGGTGCATTAGGTGCAATCGTCCTGGACACCGTGCAGTAGAGTGTCATGCAGGATGTTAAAAATGTAGCAGGATGGGTCACAAATATTATGAATGCAAAAGTGGAGGTAGGAATCAAAATCCTCTACGTGAGCAGCATTACAATCAAAATCGTAGACAGGCACACGAGCTCTTCTGGCAACACCGGTGAATGCTCAAAACCCTCGTCCTGTAGCAGAGGGTCGAGTTTTTTTACTAACTCAAAAAGAAGTGCTTGCTTGAAACTCTGTTATAACAAGTACACTACTTTATAGAGAAATATCTGGTTGTGTACTATTTGATTCGGGTGCTACTCATAGCTTCATATCTTCTAAATTTGCTAATGAACATATATTTTATAAGACACCGCTAGATATGAATCTTAGTGTCAGCACCCCGTCCAGAGTAGGTTTGCCTGCTAGTTCAATTTACGGGGACGGTTATATTTGTATTGGGGGAAAATACGTGTCCTTGGATGCACTAGTCCTGGACATTGCAGACTATGATATCATCGTAGACATGGATTTACTCAGGGCTTGCAATGCGATAATTGACTGCACAAAAAATAGAGTAGTATTTTGCATTCATGGCAAGACAAAGTTCTCTTATTCGTGTGGCTCGGCGGCTAAGTCGGTGATGGTGGTATCGGCGGTGACGACAAGGCGTATGCTATATTCAGGGTATGAATAGTACCTTGCTTCTGTTCGGGACACTCGGATGAAGGGCACATATCATACCTCAGTCCCAAAAATACGTAGGACTAGGAATACGTAGCATGCCAGCCGTATGTATATAACACTCCAATATATTAGAAAAATTATAACACACACGTACGCTGTATATGAATAAATAATTCACAAGTGGTATATATATTGTCAACACAAGTCACAAGCATCTATATCTCATCCACCACACAATAAAGAAATATCAAAATAAATAACTAAGGAAATCTCAAATACGAAGTATCAGAAGAATACTAGTCAGATGGAGACAAATCTACTACCAATCGACTATATCAATTAAAATGATAGAGGAGAACAGAACTCCAATATAAAATAAGTACCTAATAAAGGAAAGAAACAACAGCTATAAGGCCCATCAACTATGAAGTAATCATGGATACTCAGAAGGTAAGATCTCCTTAACAGAGAATGAATCGTCGGGTCCGGGTCCGTATTCCTGCAGATAATCCTGCTCTTCTATACCTGAAAAGGGACTAGGTCCACAGAGGGACGTAATAAGATATATAGAAACATGCCAATAATATACTAAAAGTAATCATCCAACATGGTCGCCTATCCAGTCTATGTGATATGCAATTTAAGAACAAATTTTCTGCGTATGGACTATCTGGCTAAAATAATGGGTATAGATCTCTCGAAGATTCAGGGACCTCGGACATAACGTCTTTCGATCGTCATAGGCCTGTAGTATATATAAGGGGTCATGATGACTCGCGTATCCAGCGGAGCTCACAGCCAAATAAAGGAAAGTGTAATGGAGTCACATACGCTTACTCATTGTTCTTCCCACCCAATGTTCTATGCATATTGTATCCATGACATATTTTAGCTATTATGACGAGACGGAGTGCAAGTATCAGCGTCATAACTTTGGTTCATAGCCTATCACAGCACAAAATCCCAGCCCTACAACCAAACAAGGGCAAGAATTGGACTACATCACTACTAATAACTGCTAAGTCTTCTAACATGCATCTCTATTAGCAGTTATATCCTATCCGTTGCATATCCCAAACATACCGGTGGCCAGCCGAATATGCAAGTCCGTGTCCTACATGAGACTCACAACTCAGGTAAAAAATATCACGGCCAATGAAATATAATAATGCCTCAACTCATGGGGTGGTCTCGTAAAACTAGGTCAACATGCATAATATAAATAAAAGATAAAAGATGACGCAACCGTCGTTGCACACAAGTTATTCTTGGATGCGTAGTTTTATTTAACAAAATAAATAGAAATGAATGTCAGAAAATTAATATGCAGCAAATGAATGTAACTAAATAGTACTATGGCAATGTATACTTGTCTGGCAAGCACGTTGTGTAATGTAGATGTCCAGACGATGATCCCAAGGAACCGAAAAGTAGGTTATCTGAATGAATATCTTCGGATGCTGAAATAAATATCACCAATGTCTCAAAAATCATTGAGATAGTCAGAAAGCTCTCCCGTTTCGTCCAATTTGGACACAGGGGCAAAACAATAATTTTGACCAAAGCAGCGTCCAAATGTGGTCTACTTTGTGCCGAAATGCGTGCTAGGACAACGGTCTCTAAATGGACAAATTATAGGTCAAACAAATACTCAACGTTGATACAAACTCAACTGTATTTCCAATTTTGGATTTTTATGAGTCGATAATAATTTTGTCTGTCGAGTCAACCGTTGGGCCCACAAATAGGCACCTCGATCAATTGTCTCAAAATTGTGTAAAACTTGGGTCACAGGACCAGGATGATATCACGAATCCAATGGCGCAAGTTTTGTTACGTTCTGACGAGCATGAACCAACTAATGGAGAAGTTTATAAAATGCCGATACTGGAGACTTTCGACCGATACAGGTTGATTCCGACGCGTACATACGTCCGAATCAACATTCACAAAAGATCACACGTCATGATATACCATACGTGCCTTTTGGTGTAACTGGTACATGACGTGGTGGTCCGGTTTGTCAGAACGCACTTCGTATCACAAGTTTTTAATATTTTAAAACTATTTTTTTCGTAGTTTTTCTTTTAGATTTTTTATTGTTATAATCTGTAAATTATACTAAAATAACTACCAAATTTCCATGTTGGTTATAGTAAATTTAGCTCTGCAAAATTATTTTTTCTATTTGGAGAACAGGTTACGAAGATAATTGGCTTCCACTTATAGGTGTTTGGGTTTCGTTTATGTCCAAACTAATATATACGGTTATCTATTTTTTTAGCTTTTACAGAGAATTAAACAATCAAATTTATCATAATTTTCTTTCCATAGTTTGCCGATTTCCAAGTAGTTTAACAAGGATTTAACCCGGATTAAGTAGATAGAAATTCGATCGAACATGTTGTGTGAGCATGATCAAAGAAGACGGGTACCTGGCATAGTTTGAAAGAACATAACTAATGTTCTGTCGGCTGACACAGCGTCGGACGGCTCTGTCGACGGTCCAAACAGAGTGCATGCATCGGGCTCACTGGAATTTTCTTGAAAACTTTGGAAAATCCTTTCATGACCTCTCGAAGATTTATCGAAGGCAAAAATCAGGGGGTTCGGCTGCGTTTATATATTGGTTTTTTCTATTTCCTATTATAGGATGGTGATCTGGTTTATGATTGAGATTAGGGAGAATATATTTAGATTTGGAGAAAATATTTAGTTTGATCTAACTTTGTTTGAATTTTTGGATTCGCAAAGGAATATTTGGTGTGAAAGAAGGGTCGGGGTCGGGTTCCCTGTTCCGGGAAGGAGCATTAAACATAATTCTTTTTTTTGTTTATTTATATTTTATTTACTTAATATTTATGGGTCTCCTTATTTTTTTGATTTGATCTAGATATTAGCTTAATTCTTTATTTATTTACATATATATTTTTAATATGATATTTGTTTATTATTGTTATTATTTCTATTATTACTATAAAATAATTGTCTTATTATATTTTTAATTACTACTACTATTATTAATATTATTACGAATTATTGGTATGTCATCTGTGTACGTACTATTATTTCTATTATTATATATCTATATAAAAATCGTAAAAAATTAGGGGAGGTTACATTCTACCCAACTTACAAGAATTTCGTCCTCGAAATTAATCTAACGCACGATAAAGAAACAAGAATATTATATGGTAAGAAAGAACAAAGAAAGATCATACTTTGATCTTCGAATATATATGAAAACTAATTGCGCATGTCATCCTCGTGCTCCCAAGTATATTCTCCTAGCGAGTGATGTCTCCATGCTACGCGAACCAAAGGAATAAACTAATTCCGTAATACCTTCTCTCGACGATCAAGAATCTCTACGGGTTGCTCTTGGTATGACAAACTCGGCCCAATGGTGATCTCAGAGTGATCGAGAACATGAATGCTTTCTGCCATATATCGCCTTAGTTGTGACACATGGAATACATCATGCACTCCCTCAAGTGAAGGTGCTAGTGTCAATCGATACGCAACTTCTCCAACTCGCTCAAATACGTCAAATGGTCCAATATACCTTGGACTCAATTTGCCGCATCCCCCAAAGTGAATAATGTCTCTAGTTGGCGATATCCTCAAGAAGACATGATCACATTCCTTGAACTCCAAAGGACGACGATGAATATCTGCCCACTGCTTCTGCCTATCTTACGCGTCTCATAAGTGCCCCTGAATCCTCTTTACCTTCTCCATAGTACTGAAAACTAACTCTGGCACCAAGATCTGACGTTCTCCCACGTCTCTCCAATACACGGGTGACCTACACTTATATAAAGCTTCAAACGGAGCCATCTGTATGCTAACTTGATAGCTATTGTTGTAGGAAAACTCCATAATATGTAGGTGGTCCCTATGATCCTCCAAAATCTAATACGCATGCCTGCAACATATACTCCAGTGTCTGAATAGTACGTTCTGACTGCCCGTCTGTCTATGGATGATAAGACGTACTAAAATTTAGACGAGTCCCAAGACTCTCCTGTATGCTCCTCCAAAAATGAGATATAAAACGTGAGTCCCTGTCTGACATAATACTAACCGAAACGTCTTATAATCTCACGACCTGCCTCATGTATAAGTCAGCCAAAGCTTCTGTAGACTGGCCAACTTAAAAAGGCAAGAAATAAGCAGACTCGGTAAGTCGATCCCCAATCACCCAAACAATATCTTTCCCACTTGGACTCTTCGGGATGCCTATAACAAAGTCCATAGTGATATGCTACCACTTTCATTAAGGAATTAGAAGTGGTTGTAATAACCATGCTGTCCTCTGGTGTTTAGCCTTGACCTGCTGACACATCAAACATTTGGCCACAAAGCAAGCTATCTCTCTCTTCATCCCATGCCACCAAAACTGTTATCGCAAGTCGCGGTACATCTTGGTGCCTCCAAGATAAATAAAATATATCGAGCTATGAGCCTCTGCCATCAGCTCCCTTCGAAGCTCTCTATTAGGAACATAGAGGCGATCACCATATCTCAATGTCCCGTCAGCATGAATACACAATCGTGTCTGTTCTCCATCCTCGGTCCTCTCTCTCAACCTCATGAACCTAGCATCCGTAGGCAAAGCTGCCCTGATCCTCTCTACTAGCGATGATTGTACTTACAAGTTGGCTAGTATCCAGTCTAATTCGGATAATACAACATCTATGCCAAGCTCTTGTAAGTCCTCCAGTAACTTCCTCTGCATCATCAAAAAGAGTGTCGTAGGCTTTCGGCTTAACGCATCTGCTACTATGTTAGCCTTGCCTGGGTGATAATGCAACTCTATCTTGAAGTTCTTCATTAACTCAAGCCATTATCTTTGTCTCATATTCAGCTCCCTCTGTGTAAAGACATACTTGAGGCTTTTGTGATCATTATAGATCTTCACTCGTTCCCCATATAAGTAATGTCTTTATAGCTTCAGGGCAAAAATAATGGCTGCAAGCTCCAAGTCATGAGTTGGATAATTCTTCTCATGTACTCTCAACTGTCTAGATGCATACACGATCACCTTATCATGCTGCATCAATACGGATCCTAATATTTTCTCCGATGCATCGCTGTAGATCACATAGCCTCATGATCTTGATGAATAGTCAATACTGGCGATGTGGTCAATCGCTTCTTTAAATCCTCAAAAGTGGCTTGACACTCATCCGTCCATATAAACTCTCGGTCCTTGTACGTTAACCGAGTCATAGGCTTTGCTATCCTTAAGAAATTTTCTATGAACCAACAGTAATATCCCACAAGTTCAAGGAAACTTCTCACCTCCGATGCTGACTTAGGGATGGGACACGTCTCAACTGCCGAGATTTTCTTCGGATCTACTGAGATACCATCTCCAGTAACGACATGTACAAGAAAAGTGACCTTATCCAAGAAGAACTCACATTTGCGGAGCTTCTCATACAACCACTCTCTCTTCAAAGTCTCTAAGATAATTCGCAAGTAGTTCTCATGCTCCTCGTGGCTCTTCGAATAGACAAGGATGTCATCTATGAAGACTACTTCGAACTAGTCCACATACTAATGGAAGACTTAATTCATCAAGTCCATAAAGACAGCTGGGGCATTGGTCAATTAGAATGGCATGACCAAAAACTCGTATTGTCCGTATCTCGTCATGAATGCAGTCTTAGGAATGTCCTGCTTCCGCACTTTCACCTGGTGATATCCTAATCTCAAGTCTATCTTCGAGAACACCCTTGCTCCATAAAGCTGATCAAATATGTCATCAATGTACGACAGGGGTACTTATTCTTCATAGTCACAACATTCAAGGCTCTGTAGTCAATGCACTTGCGCACTGACCCATCCGTCTTGGGTACAACAATACTGGAGCTATACAGGGTGATGTACTAAGGTTGAATGAAGCCTTTCTCCTCTAACTCCTTCAATTGTGCCTTCAGCTCATCCATCTCCTTCTTCGCTAGTCTATAAACATGCGATGCTATAGGTGCTGCTCCTGGGGTCAACTCAATCTAGAATTCTACCTCTCTATCCGGAGGTAACCCTGGCAAATCTTTTGGAAAGACGTATTAGAACTTAGAAATGATAGGATGATAAATGACGTCATCTAATGCCATATGAGCACTATCCTGCATCTCTATAGATTCTCGTGCAAACTTGAGCTCTAGCTGGCCTGGTACTCTAAAGAGAA
Source organism: Iris macrosiphon (assembly GCA_036927795.1). Classification (NCBI taxonomy): domain Eukaryota; kingdom Viridiplantae; phylum Streptophyta; class Magnoliopsida; order Asparagales; family Iridaceae; genus Iris; species Iris macrosiphon. The sequence continues at coordinate 104,201,182 of JAYESA010000018.1, forward strand.
TGCTTCCTTTGTAGCAGTTGAAGAAAGCATGGTACTTGCTTAGCCAGTCTATCCCAAGAACAACATCAAAGTTCGGCATGGGAAAGACTAAGAGTCAAGACTGCATCTCCCTGCCGTAAATTACTACAAAATAAGAACTACAAACATGATTAACAAGTACAACCCCTCCCCCGATGAGAATTATAACACAACTAGGCAAGGGTGTAGTGGCAATATTGTGCTTGGCAACAAAATTAGAAGATATGAACGAGTGTGTGGCTCCCGTATCAAATAATGTCACAGCAGGAAAAGTAGAAACAAGGGTAATACCTTCTATAACATAAATCTCCTGCTCTGTGTCATCCATCTCCATAGCAAAACCTGTCCAATCCTTTGAGGAGGTCCCTGTAGCCCAGCCCTCGCAAACTGGTCCTCCTGCGTAGGTATCGGTTGTCCTCGCTGAAATCCTTCACCTGTTCTTGGTCGAGGTGATCCCGCTCCTGGTGCTCCCGGCCTCGTTATCTACTGATCTGGTGGTAGTGCTAGAAGTGCTAGCCTTTGCATCGGTTGAGGAAGTGCCAAGGTGTGTTGTACCATGCAGTCACTCACTGAATGCTGTCCCAATCCGTACCTTAAACACTAGCCCAACCAAACTCGATAATCTCTCTGGATATGCCCAAACTTTCCATAGTAATGACAAAGGGGTTTTTCTCTGGACAGATAGGGTCTCGCTATCTGCTGATGCTGCTGTCCCACTGATCATCTGATAGGCCCTCCTTGTTGCGTCCTTGCTAAAATCTCTGCTGCTTCCCTTTTCCCTTACTGATGTCCTCCTGAATCCTGCCCTTTGCCAATAACTCGGCATAAGAGATCTAGGCCTGTGAGCTGGTATAGTGCTGAATCTCTTGAGTCAGCCCATGATGAAACTTCTTAGCTTTCTCCAAGTCATTGGGTATCAGGCTGGCGCCATATTTACTAAGGCGGCTGAACTTCGAATCGTACTCATCGACCGTCTTATTCCTTTATTCTAGATGGAGAAACTGATCGTACAATGCATCCTTTACGGTGGCCAAAAAATATTTTCTGTCAAAGTACTCCAAGAACTGCTCCAAAGTCTTCTGTGTACCCAATTGACGCTCTATTGATTCCCACCAGTAATGAACGTTTCCTTTTAGCTGGGTACTCATGCCTGTCACCCATAAGTTTGGTGGTAACTAAGATGCCTCCAATAGCTTCTTGGTGCTTGTTATCCAGGTTATGGTCTCCTTTGGGCTCTCATTGCCTTTATATTGTTTGGGGTTCATCTGTACGAAATTATTTTCTGAACCAACACGTGCTTATGCACCAGAGCTAGTTCCTGAGCTGGCGCGGGTGCTTGTGCAACGATCCTCTCAAGTGCTACTAGAAATTTCTGTCTCATCTCGGTGGCTTCCCATCTCTGATCTTTCCTTGCTGTCTCTGTTCGGCAGCCATTGTGGCGGCCTGCTACCTCTGTTCCTACATCATCATCGGAAAGAATTGGAATAGCTATGTCTGGCCATCCTGGGGCACTGATGGATCTGGGGGAGCTCTATTAGGAACTACAGGCGAAACTGGTGGAACTTAATTGTTAGTCTGTCCATCCGATCCTGGAATTTGAGGAGTCATTGAAGCCTCTCCTGGTGATTGTCCGTTGACCCCTGGAGATGTGTCATCCCCGGTTGTGGCACGTCTGCTACGCAAATTTATCTCTTTACAAGGGATGGAAGAAAGGTTAGGAAGAGTACATGAATCAAGCAGGATGCAAACATTTAAATAGGATAGTTGGAAGGAAGGTGACCAGGTCCTCTGAGGGACGTAACAAGATACATAGAAGCATGCCAATAATTTATTGAAAGTAATCATCCAACATAGTCGTCTAACCAGTCTATGTGATATACAATTTAAGAACAACTTTCCTTCGTATTGACTATATGGCTAAAATAATTGGATGTGTATAGATCTCTTGGAGATCGAGGGACCTCGGGCATAAAGTCTTTCGATCGTAATAGACCTGCAGTATATATAAGGGGTCATCATGACTCGCATTTCCAGCGGAGCTCACGGCCAAATAAGAAAAGTGTAAAGGAGTCACATGCGCTTACTCATTGTTCTCCCTACCAAATTCTCTATGCATATTGTATCCACAACACATTTTAGCTACTACGTCGAGACGGAGTGCAAGTATCAGTGTCGTAACATTGGTTCATAGCCTATCGCAGCAAAATAGCCCAACCCTACAACCAAACAAGGGCAAGAATTAGGTCACCACACCATAATAGTCTATGTTTCTGAACTAGTAATAACTGCTAAGTCTTTTAACATGCATATCTATTAGCAGTTATATCATATCCGTCGCACGTCCCATATGTACTGGTGGCCAGCCGAATACGCAAGTTCGTGTCGTACATGAAACTTACAACTTGTGTAAAAAGTATCACGGCCAATGAAACATAATAATGCCTCAACTCATGGGGTGGTCTCGTAAAACTATGTCAACATGCGTAATATAAATAAAAGACAAAAGACGACACAATCGTCGTTGCACCCAAAGTTATTATTAGACGCACAAATTTTATATAACAAAATAAATATAAATAAATGATAGAAAATAAATATGCCGCAAATGAATGTAACTAAATAGTACTATGGAAAGTTATACTTGCCTGGCAAGCATGCTGTATAATGTAGATATCCAGACGATGATCCCAAGGAACCGGAAAGTAGGGTCTCTGAATGAACATCTCCGAGTGCTGAAATTAACATCATCAACGTTTCTAGAATCAGTAAGATAGTCAAAAATCTCTTCCCTTTCGTCCAATTTGAATACATAGGCAAAACGGTAATTTCGGCCAAAGTGGGATCCACTTGTGGCCCACTTTGTACCAAAATACATGCAGGGGTAACGATCTCAAAATGGGACAAATTATCGATCAAAAAAAATCTTGAACTTCGATACGAACTCAACGATATGTCCAATTTTGGATTCCGGTGACTCGATCACAATCGAGTCAACCGTAGGGCCAACGAATAGGCGGCTTGATCAACTATCTTAGAATTACGTGAAACTTGGGTCACAAGACCAGCGTGATATCACGAATCCAATAGCATAAGTTTTGTTGTATTCGGACGAGCATGCACCAAGTAATGGGAAATTTCATAAAATGCCGATATGGGGGACTTTCGACCGATAAGGGTTGATTCCGACGCGCACACACGTCCGAATCAACTTTTACAAAATTCTATACGTAAGTATATACCATACGTGCCTTTTGGTGCAATTAGTATGTCACGTAGTGGTCCGGTCTGTCGAAACTCACTCCGTATCACAAGTTTTTAATGTTTTAAGACAGTTTTTCGTAGGTTTTCTTTTAGATTTTTTATTGTTATAATCTGTAAATTATACTAAAATAAATACCATGTTTCCATGCTGGTTATATTGAATTTAGCTCTGTAAAATTATTATTTTTTATTTGGAGAATGGGTTAGGAAGATAATAGGCTTCCACATGTAGGTGTTTTGGTTCAGTTTCTGTCCAAACCGATATATACCACTATCAGTTTTTTGAGCTTTTACAGAGAATTAAACAATAAAATTTGCCATAATTTTCTTTCCATAGTTTGTCAATTTCCAAGTAGGTTAACTAGGATTTAACCAGGATTAAGTAGATCAAAATTCTATCAAATAGGTTGTGTGAACATGATCAAATATGACGGGTACCTGGCGGTGTTTGAAACAAGAGAACTAATAATCTTTCAGCGGATATAGCATCGGGCGGCTCAATCGACGGTTCTGAACAACGTGCAGGCGTCGGGCTTGTCGGAGTTTACTCAAAAATGTTGAAGAATCCCTTTACGACCTCTCCTGAACGAGTTTCGAGCTCTGGGTTATTCTCTCACAGATTTATGGAAGGCGAAAATCAGGGGGTTCAACTGCGTTTATATATAGTTTTTTTTTATTTCCAATTTTATGATGGTCATCTGGTTTAGGATTGAGATTATGGATAATATAGTTTAGATTAGTAGAATAGATTTAGTTTGATCTAACTTTGTTTATATATAGACCACCTCCGTTTAAAGATTAATCTCCGCTTAGGTTATCACCAGTTGAAGATCAAACCACCGAATGTCCCGAAGTCAGCATTTCGTACGAGATATGGACACTATGAGTTTTTGGTTATGCCTTTTGGTTTGACCAATGTTCTAGCTGCTTTCATGGATATGATGAACCGAGTTCTGACCCTCCTTAGACAAGTTCGTTGTCGTATTCATCGATGACTTCCTAATATACTCAAGAGACAAGGAAACTTACACTAAATATTTAAGGACCATACTGCAAATGCTTCATGAACATCGATTATATTCAAAGTTAAGAAACTATGAGTTTTGGATGAGCAACATGTCCTTCCTTGGATAAGTTATTTCAACAGATGGTGCATCAATTGACCGCAAGAAAATTGAGGCAGTAGTGGACTAGAAACAGCCCACAACAGCTAGTGAGATCAGAAGTTTCCTTGGCTTAGCTGGCTACTATCGAAGATTTGTAAAGAACTTTATGAATATTGCGTCGCCTCTGACTCGCCTCACCTAAAAGGATATAGTATTCAAATGGACAAACAACCGTGAGAGCAGTTTCCAAGAACTGAAGCAACAGCTCATCTCGGCTTTAATTCTTACTCTTTTAGATGGACCTAAGGGATTCTAGATATACATCGAGTATCTTGGCTCGGATTGTGATGTGTTCATATGCAACATGGAAAAGTGATCGTGTTTGCCACGAGACAACTAAAGCAGTATGAAAAGAATTACTTGACTAATGACTTGGAACTTGTGACAATTGTGTTGGAGTTTAAATTGTGACAACATTTTCTCTATGGATATCCTGCGAGATCTTCACGGATCACAAGAGCCTTAAGTACATATTCACCCAAAATTAGCTAAATTTAAGGCAAAAGCGATGGTTGGAACTGATAAAGGATTATGACTTGTCGATCGCCTATACTCTAGGGAAGGAAAATATTATTGTGGATGCATTGAGTCAGAAATTTATCGAATCATTATCTGTGTCAAGTAGGCTACTTTGAGAGTTGGAAGAAATGGTCACTGAATACATAGTTCAAAAGTAGGGGGCACAGCTGGCTCAACTGCAGCTAGAGCCGAGCTTGCTAGAAAAAATCAAGTCCACGCAAAAGGATGACCTATTCTTGCAGAAGATACGTGAGTTAATTTCAGCAGGAAAGGCAACCGATTTCATGGAACATGAAGACGGCATGCTGCAAATTAAAGAAAGACTGTGCGTACCTAAGGATGATGAACTCAGGAGGAAAATACTGACTGAGGCGCATTATGCTGGATACACCTTGCATTTGAGAAGCACTAAAATGTATAAGGATCTGTACACAATATTTTGGTGGCGTGGCATACATAAATATGTGGCATTATTTGTGTCACGGTATTTGGATTGTCAATGTGTGAAAGAATAACACCAGCGACCAGGTGGAGAGTTGCAGAACCTCGCTATTCTGAAATGGAAGTAGGAGGATATATCAGGGGATTTCATAGTATGTTTACCAAGATGCAACAGGAAAATGATACGATGTGGGTCTTCGTGGATAGACTGACCAAGTCGGCTCATTTTATTGCAATCAAAATCATATGGGGAGCTGACCGTTTAGCTCAGATCTACTTGGATCAGATTGTTCGTTTATATGGAGTGCTAGTCTCAATTGTGTCGGATATGGATGGACGATTATTGTCTCATTTCTGGAATAGCCTTCAGGCGACAATGGGCACCAAGTTGCTTTTTATCTCAGCGTACCATCCATAGGCTGATAGAAAGACCGAGAGGGTAAATCAGATCCATAAGGACATATTGAGACTGTGTGTACTGGATTTGAAGGCAAATTGAGATACCTATCTATCGCTAGCAGAGTTTTCTTATAATAATAGTAATCAAGCGAGCATTGAGATGGTCCTATATGAGGCACTTAATGGACACAAGTATCGATCGTTGATATGTTGGAAGGAAGTCGGCAAACGTTAAGTGCTCAGAATAGAACTTGTTGAACAGGCCGTGTTGAGAAAATTTGTATGGTTCGGGAGAATCTTTGAGTCACTCAAAGTTGTTAGAAGATCTATGAGGATGTACATCGACGACCACTTATGCGAGGCATGATGCGGTTCGGCGCCAAAGGAAAGCTGAGTCAGCGATTTGTTGAACCCTTCAAGATTCTATAGAGGGTGGGGCTAGTGGCTTATCGACTTGCACTACCTACAACATTGACTGAAGTGCATGATATATTCTATGTCTCCAAACTAAAAAGATAACTGCATAACCCAAGTCACGTAGTGAATTTTGATCAGCTCGAGCTGAGTGTCATCCTATCCTACTCAGAGGAACCTGTTCAAATCCTGGATAGGAAGGAGAAAACCTTATGGAATCGATCAGTGGTTTTGGTTCGTGTGTTGTGGCAGAATCATGCAGTCGAGGAATCGATGTGGGAACTTGAGGAAGAGATGAGGAAGCAATACCCTTCCTTATTCGGCTTTGTCACTACCACATTTCTAGATGAGGGTAATTTAGTCATTTGCATATAATTATTTTTAGAGATTAATATTTATTTATATTGTGCTAATAATTAATATTGGTGGTTGTGCTATTTAGTTATTAATTAGAGGACTAGCTTATTAGATAGACTTCACACTTGTGAACCCAACTAGACTTGTCATGACAAATAATGAGCCCAACATGGACCAAGCCCAAAAAACCCATTCACACTAATTAATAAAGAGGATTAGCTTAATTTCTATTAGTGTAAATTTTTTCTAAAATAATTACCCTTAATTATTTTACATAATTCATCATGTAGGGGAAAATGAGACTTTAGCATATGACTTAAGGAAGGAGGAAGGGGCCGGCCACACATAAGGGGTCTCCTCTCTCTCTCTCTCTCTCTCTCCTTCTTATTTGCATTCATTTTAGATCTCGAATTCTAGATCCCCAATTTCCCACATTCCCTCCATTACTTTTTTCTCAAATCCTACACATATCCTCTTATTTTTATTCCTCAGGGTGCTTTGGAGCTTGGATAAACAAGGAGCACAAGGAGAAGGAACATTGGTGGATAGATCATGTCTGGATTGTGTCCATTGTGTATTTTATTAGAAATCTATCTCCCAATTGGTAAATTATGAATTTTACTTCATTCTAGCTTCTTAATTATGCATTTGACTCTTAGGAACACCTCAATGGCATAGAGATACCTATATGAACAAATTTTAGGCTAATTGGTGGTATATTATGATTTTTACATGGTAGTTTGTGTGTATTTTGGAGAAATTACGAGATTGACACATTAATTATGTGTCATGAGACCAATTAGATCTAGTTAGATGTAGATCAGGATTGTGGGACTAGATACGTGTCCACAAGTGGATACGAGAATGCTGTATCACGATACGATGTGATACAGTGTGATACGGGGCTCATTTTGAGTGTTTTGTACAATTACTCTTCAATCTTCATTGTAGCAAGTTGTATTCATATTAGTGAGTATTATAGGTTCTCTAATTGCAATACTTTAGTGTTTGATTAAATGTCTCTATATAGTATATGGTTGTGTGTATATATATTTATATGTGTATGTGAATATATTTGTGTACTATGAGTGTCTATTTTTTTTATCTCATGTGAGTGGGTGATGTGTGATTTAGAGTTATAGGCAAGTGGCAGTCAATTGGTGCATGAGTGTGGAGTCTACCATAAAGGAATTTTGTGTGTGTTGTGAAGGCCTGGTATAAGGAGTATTCCTAGGTATGAATCCTGTGAGGGAGGGCTAGTAAAGTGGTGAGGGACTGCAGTGAGCAATCCAAGTGTGCACCAAGTGCAGTAAATTTAGGAGCACAAGCAGTGCACCATAATATACAGATCCTACCTGCATTTGATACTAGACATTGGGCAATAGCTTGAGTATCTGTAGGAACTGATACATTTTTGCAACAGATCAGTTACAAATAGTATTGGAGGTTGGGTCGTTTGTTGTTTTGAGGAAATAGGAGGGGGAGTGCTCTGAGGCTTTAGCAGCAGTAAGAGCTGCTCTGTGTTTAGGTTGCAGTGCAACCAAGCTCTTGGTTCAGGTTTATGGGGGTGCCGTGGGTCTGTGACAGTTGTTCATCTAGTGTATTTTCTTGTGTTTTGAGGTAACATATCATATTATGGGTAGATATCTTGGTGATTAATAGGTGCAGTGAAGGCTTGAAGTGATGGAGGTAACAGCAGTACAAACCGAGTATTGAAGTAAAATTTGGGTGTTCAGGAGGTGTGTAGTCAGTGCTATAACAATTAGCATTAGGATCCTGGGCTCAGGTTGATGTACAACAGTAGAGGGGAGGGTTCCTGGGCTCAGGTTGATGTACAGCAGTAGAGGCAAGGGTGCATCTTAGTGCAGTATTGCAAGGAGACTTATAAGTTGCTATTTTAATACAACAACTGAAGGAGAGCTCAGTACATGGGGATGCAGGGGATTATATAGGTGTATCAGGCCTGGAAGAGTACTCAATGTCACAGTACAATGACTTCAGGAATGCTATAGTACCTGATAACAAATATTAGGGGCATGCTATTAGTTGATTGGAAGTCTTTGACCACATGATTTAGTAACAGTACACCTTAGTGTTTATGGCCATCAAGATGAGAGTATGCTAAATGATATCAAGTGTATCAGGTAATGAGATATTAGCTATTAATTAGTATTTTGTGCCAATTAAATAATCAGTTAGTAGTTAGAGTATATAGGAATATCAGTTAAGTTAAATGAGAGTTATACTAAGATGTTAGTATCATAGCTAAGATATTAGTACCTTAGAGTATCAGACTTGGTAAGTAGGTATCAGCCATAGTAGCAATTATTATAAGTTAATACAGTTAGTTCAGTTAGATAATTATCTACAGTAGTATTGTATCAGTTAGTAATTTATATTGAAGGGTATCAATGGTTAGTGAAGTTAGTATGTGTCAGTGTTAGCTAGAGCGACATAGAATGACCTAGTTTTGACTAGAGTTGACCAATGTTGACTAATTTGACTCCAAAGTCAACCTTTGACCTAGTTTAACCCCATTTAACCAGAATGACATAGTTTGGCCTAGAAATCACCAATTTTATTTAATTAAACCTATTTGTCTTTTATTACACCTAATAACCATGCTATTTATATATAGGTGTGTGTGACACCAGCACAGACGCCGAATGACATCATTTGCTCCGGACAAAGGCGAGTACATTCTCTGATAGTTTTCTTATTTGATAGTTTCTATATTTCATGTATTTAGTATTGAGATATTTGATTCCTGATATGATGGTTACATGGATTGGTATACGTGGATCCTTGTCATGAGATGTTATTATCATGATAACTCAGTGATCATCGTGTCGTGATTCGTGATTACTCAGTAATTACTGTGATATCTTCATGATTATATAGACCGTGATTATAGTGCATGATATTATAGACCGTACATTAGGATATACGTGTTATAACGTGTCATAATATGGATCCGTGTACTAATCAGGGGATTGGGAACTATTAGTAAATATGTGATCATACCTTATAGCCAATGATATAGTGTAGCCCGTGACAGTTAGCAGATCGTGCAACTCATGTGTGGTCACGCTAGCTTCTATTTATTTATATAGTCCGTGTTAGGCCCATATCGATCACATATTTTACTAATATTTCAAGGCACAACTATTATTTCTTTTTCTTATTTCATAGTTTTTATCAATTATTGAAACTGCTATTGGGTTGTACTTCGCTCCAATCCTGACTGAATATATTTTTCAGATGATTCATTAGAGGACTGGTGTCCTGGGTATTACGGGCCTTAGGATGTTGAGACAGTTGAGCCAGTACCCGTAGAGCCTCTTGAGATAGTACCACCAGCTGGAGAGACTTAGACTTTTTTTTATGAGTTGTACTTGATTTTAGTAGACTTTATGGCATGTATTATTATTTTGAGACTTATGTTGGATTTGGACTTATTTTGAGACTCTTGTATTTCTTTTACTTCTAATCCATATCGTGCCATTCTTCCTCTAGTTTGATATTGTGATTGAGTATTGATTATTCTTTATCAAACATTATATTGTTCATCCAATTGGAGTTGAGATGACATTACAGGTACCTTATATATATTGTGACATATGTAGATAGTTATGTTGACCCAGACAACATTCTTTTACCGATGTTGTGGCGTAGGTTGGGCGTTGTTCACCACTTATGCCCTTATTCTGGGTGCGGGTCGTGACATGCCTAGTGGAAGGACCCTTATTTCAAGTTTCGAGGACAAAACTTTTTCTTAGTGGTATATTATGTAGTGCTCTGCTCCTAGTTGTTCACTATATAAAGCTTGTGGCTCGATTTACTAAGTCAGAATTGAGTATTGTGGAAACCTTTCGGCGTAATCAATCACAGACGAATGGAATAAACCTTTCTAATTGATGGATATATTTCTGTTAGAATGAGTCCAATAGTTTTTGTTGGATTTTGTTGAATTTTTGCTTCTTGGTTTTAATGAATGCATTTTCGTGATTGGTTTTCGATGATTGAATATTTTTCCCATTTTTATTGATTGCATGCATTCATTATAGAGAACTAAGAGAAATGAAGATGGTAGTCTGACCAAATATTGGTGCCAATGCAGATTTACTTGTGATCGGAGCTTGAGCAAGCAAGCATCCTCCTTCTCTCGACATTCTCTATTTAGTGAGTGGTTCTGTCACTTCTTCTCTACTCCTTCATGACAATAATTATAAAGTTCTCTTATAACCTTGCTAAGTCCAATGATCGATAAAGCCACTAATGCCACAAGTTTAATACCACTGTTGCATCTTGATGCGACACAAGTAGAGAACATCTTCATAACTATCAAGAGTATGCTATATTATGCTATAATCAATTGATAAGGAAATACAGGTATGGAATGTTTAAGTCCGCATAAATAAAAGTTAGAAGGCAAGTAAGTATGGACTGTATAAGTCCCAAAGCGAGAAAAGTATTGACTAAGAAGTCCCCATTGAGAATAATGTTGGCTGTGAATATTTTATTACTTTACAATGCAATATGTTTATAACTTAGTCATTTATGCATTCGTAGGGTCATGGACAACTTGTGCATAAGGTAATAACGATCGGGACCCGGGGTACTGCTTCAACCTATGGGGAGACATTCAGACGTGCTTATAGGCACGAGGTATTGCGAGATTCTCAGTGGAGGCTAGCTACCATCCTGAGGAGGTGGACTTCATACCGTGGTGTAATTCTTATATGGTGAAACAACAACAATGACCTTAAGAGAGAGATTTCATTGTCACGCCCCAGTCCTAAAATATGTAGGACTAGGAATACGTAATATGCTAGCTACGCATTCGACCAAACTCTGGTTTGACTCGAATACGTATAAGCTGTATTATAATGGTCATTATCTAAATAATCAAGTAAAAATAAATATCTATGCCTCAATCCATAATGAACAAAATATACAAGAATGAGTTATATGTGCTAAAGTCGGTCGTCCAATAACACACAAACTCGAATAGACTCGAGAAAAAAATATGAGTCTATAAAACTAGGCTACAACAACAAATAATTAAATAATATGAATAAATAACCATAACTCCTGTAGATATGATATAAGTACCTGGTACTAATGCCTGCAAGACAAGCAACTCCATCAACAACTCCAAAGGCTCCAGAACCGTCTATGCTGCAAAACTAGGAGAGATCAGGTCCTCAGAGGGACGTAACAAGGTACAAGAAGCAGCATGCCAAAAGTAAAATAGTATAATGCCACATACTCAAGGATAAACTACTGTAACCATCTATATGATATGCACGTGAAAGCATCACTCGTACTCAGGCTGAAACTACTACAAGCTCTGTGTCGGGGAGCCAATAGCAGCAAGTAGTATCAAGACTCTGTATAGGTGCCAAAGATATGAGACAGAGTCCAAGGCACCTCTAGTGGTATCACGACTCCGGTGTATGTGCCACAACACCTCCAGTAGTATATTATATATATCAATAATCAGCCTGTAGTATGGTGTGTCACTCCCCACCCAATGTAACCTCACGTCTTATGTCCACAATATCTCATGTCCATAACACGCAAGATCATGACCTCTAGCTAGTACAACGAGTCATAATAATATCCATATAATATGTATGTCTCATATCTCGAATCCTGTAAGCCTATACAGAATCACCATGAATAATTCAAAAAAGATTCTGTCATATGAAATAGTTTCAAGTGTCCTAGGGTATGGCATACTTGGTAAAGCAAGCACGTAAAAATATGATCGTGGAATCAACTCTCTAAGTGATGTTACACGACTCCGCGTACGGCGTCGACACCCGAATCTTGTTCGGATGGTAAGAAACATCTCACGGTCCTAGGGTAAACATACACATATCAAATAACTATATTAACTAAATAAGATAAAGGCAAAGAACTGTGATACATTATGGCAAAGTACACTTGTCTGGGTTCTAAACTCCGTCAACTACTCCTGGAAATGTAGAATTTGTACGTACACCTCCGGATGCTGAAACAAACATCACCATTGTCCTCAGAATACTTAAAATATCTAGGATTGACTACCCATAAGTCCAATTTGGACACAGGGCAAAATCGACAGTTTTGGGTCAAAGTGGGGTCCATAGGTGGCCCACTTCACACCGTAAAATGTGCCAAAGACAAAGTTCTCCAAATTTGTCCTACTCAGTGTCTACGAGTCCAGAACGACGATACGAACCCAATAGAATATCCAAAAGTGGATTTCGATGAGCCGATCACAAAAATGCCCGTCATGTGGAATCGTGGGGCCCACAAAATAATATTTCGTCAACGTTCTCAGAATTGCACCAAACTTGGGTCACAGGACCAACATAACGCTGCGAATCTGATGGCTCAAGTTTTATTATGAAACGATAAGCAAACACAAAATTAGGGCTAGTGTCAGAACAAACCGATATGGTAATTTTTGGCGGATACATATTGATTCCGGTGTGCACGTACATCCAAATCAAGTTTCACGAAAGCTCACACATCCGCGTTAACGGTATGCGCCTTTTGGTCTAACTCGCACATGATGAAGTTACCTCATTTGGCGGGATGCACCCAGTATCGCAAGATTTTGGGTGTTTTAAAAACAAATTTTTGGTCATTTTGGAACAAGAATAATTTAACCATTAAAGCAAACTAATTAATACTAAAAGAACAGTAAAATGTTGGTTATATTGTGAAGAAGTCTCTTCAAGTATATTTTGAAAATAATAAACGAGTTGATAAAAAATTGGACATGAACATGGGTACTTGGACTGAATTTCTGAACTGTTTCCGAACTATTTTTCGGCCAACTTTCGGTCGATTTTTCAATCAAACCGGGGTGCCTAAAGTCATTCCACTTGACAGAAATCCTAGAAGGTTAGGTTGTGAACATACCAGCGAAGACATGATACAAATCGAATGAGCGAGGAGGACGGAGGCTACGCGCAAAGGAGGGCCGAAGATGTTGTTGCTGTGCGCGCGCACCGCGGTCTGCCGTGCGGCTGCTGCTCGCGCTTGGCGGCGCTGCGGGCGGCGGTCGGCGGATCGGGCAGGGCGACGGCGGGCGGCGGTAGAGACGTGGGTGATGGTTAGAGTTTAGGATTTTTAGCATGTTATATGCTATATATACAATTATGTAACGTGGAATGGGGTGGGGGAAGCTGTACGTGGGTTGGGGGATTTGGGTTTAATGGTTTATTGGGTTTGGATAGGGTTTAGGTTAATGGGTTTAAGGTTTAGATTTTATTCTTTTCTTTATATATAAGTATATATATGTGTATGGCCATTAAAAATAGTTTTAGACCTCAATAAATTTCAGAAAAATTATACAATACACTAATAATAGTTGTACACCCAAAAATATATTTCTTGCATAATATTAATAATTAGTTAAATAAACATAATTATAAATTTATGAATATTTTATATTATAATTAGCTATAAATAAATAAAAATTTTCTCTTAATTACAATAATTTTAGAATACAAAAAATATTAAATTCTAAAAATCAGGGTGCTTACATTCATGCTAATGATGTCTTATGTTGGGGCGGTAAGAACAATCCTGTAATTTATACAAGAATGACCATTGGCCGGGGTAAGATTTTATATGTGCAAAGAATTATATGTATCACTGCTTAAACTGTTACCTATTTGAACTGTTGCCTATTTGAACTATTGCCTATTAAACTGCTTATCTTAATTCAGAAGTGTAGGTTTAGGTGAGTGGGCTAGTTCTGCTCACTAGTACATGTTGAGTAATGACCCACGTCTCTGTAGGCAACCCAGATGATCGAGGGACCGCGAAAGCTCAAGGGAGATAAAGCTTTTGTTGAAGTTCTTTTCAAAGCTACTTCCTATCTTCAAAGTATTCCAAGATTTTAAGTTGTTACTTTCTAGTTTCAAGAATGTAATAAAGGGGCATAATGTATGGAATAAGAATATTATTTTATGTCAGCCTATCAATTTTTTACTTTATGCAAAGTATTGTAAGCCATTCAGGCATTTCCATTTTAGTACTGAGAAATTGTACTTCGTTGCAAAGAATCAATAAAAAATATTTTTCTTCCTATACAATGTTTGCTCAATGTTCTACTGCTATATTGCTAAAATATTTACAAAATATTTTGACACATGTGCACATTCTTTCCTTATAAAAGTATAACCCTAGACTTGTATGACACATGTGCACATTCTAGCGAGGACGTACGGTTCTGCAGAATCAAATGCGAGGATGATTGGTTCTGTAGAACCGAGGAGTGACAGTTTGTTATCGTTCTGATGTAACCACATATATGCTATCATTTGAGATATCGACTTGTTGCACTGATGCAGCAAAGATCACTCGAATACACTTATTCTATGCTATGCAACAACGTTGGGTTGTGTTAATCGATATTACAATCGATAAAGATTAAAAGCAGCAAACACATACACCATTTTATGTTTATATAGACTTATTGTATGGAACATCCAGTATAGCATCGAGTAGAGTCAAGAGTCGTTCGATCACAGAGGCAAATTTGAATTTGTGATGAAATAAATGATTGTCCAAGAAAGTTAACCATGCGCTCTGATACCACTTTGTCAATCCCTGATTCTGTAGAGTCGATAATCGTTCTCCGGATGTGATACCATGTGTGCCTAGGTTACGCAACACACAAGACAAAAAGATAAAACATAATTATTTTCATCGAAACACTTAGAGTATTTGAAGCGAAGCCCTTTTATATATAATTACAACGGTTACAAAGACTTTGAATAGCCCCATTAAATATGCCAAGTTGGCTTACAAAATTCATTGATCTCTCTTGCTTACAAATAATTTCCACCATTCTATACATCATGTCTTCGTATATCAAGCACTCATCTGCATGTTGTCGAACCTGATCTTCTAACGCCTTTGGCGAGCGATCTTTCATATATGGGGGGTTGGGGGATCAGTACGCATCTTATATTGGTGAACAGGATAACCTACTCTCCTAAACTGACACTAAGTAATCATGTGGAGTATATTGATTATATGGTGATCTTTCTATTAGAACTTAGATGAATTTTAGTTCATGTTGAGGCACGCATCGAAAGCTGTAAAGCATGTAAGCATTGTTAACCATGAAGTTATGAAAGCATATCTGCATATATAACATTTGAATCCCTTAAGCAGATACGCATGTTATAACTCGATCGCATCAATAAGTAAACTTGTTATATTCGGTCGTCTTGATCGCTAAGCATATTATATTCAAATCATGTCATATCGCATGAAACATATTTAGTCTCCTTGATGTATCGTGACACAAAATATAGCCGATGTGCACACTCTTTCTCAAAACAAGGTGACATTCATCCTCCTGGCTCAAATATTCGATAACCCACCGCAGCTTATCTATATGAAGGTCAGTGGCCAAGCCATAATAGACTATTAACACAACACCAGTGGGTAACACTTTTAGGGTTTTTGGTTGCAACTCTTTACCTTTAGGTCCCATAAATTCTCGCGTAACACGATCCTAGCAAGAGACGCCTATCCACCTGAAGGTTGCAACATCTCAGTGAAATGTTCTGCTATACCGTGCTCAATTAGCACTTCCAATTCCTCCTAGGACAAATGGTCCCAGTGCCCCGGCGAATCTCGATCGAGGAATAAAACCTAGCCCATGCACGGGTAGTCCCTAACCTTGCAACGTGTTTACTCGAAGTAGTATATCATTCTCTCACTGTCTCAAGGCACCATACCGCTTTTGATTTCTCAGTGTGCACCATACCCCATTCGATAGTTTTGATATTTAAGTACGACAAGATACGTGTCTACTCTATATACTATTAAAATAAAGTAAAGTGAGGTACGTGACTACTCGCCCCACTAATGCCCTGCATCATTTCTTCTCTGTCCTCCGATCATTATTCTATGGAGACTCGTTGTCACCAAAATACTCTGAGTCACCATGCCGCTTCTTGACACAGTTTTCCATGGTGTCCTATCCCTAAACGATAGTTCTGGGGATACCATTCTCCTTTCGATATCGTATTTCATGGTACCCTATCCCAGATCGATAGTTCCGTGGCTCTATGCCCCCATTTGACACAGTTGTACGGTTTTGAACACGCAACTGTACACTTTGCTTTACGAAGCATTTTATGATTCTCGTGCTCTGATGCACGCTCCTCTTGATACAATTCTGTTGCATTGCTCCATAACTGTACCGCTTCGCTAATGAAGCATTCCTGTTCAATACTTATGTTCTTTATGCACGCCTCGATATACTTATTTTCAATATTCTATCTTAGTTTGGCCAGATTTTGGAGCAGGATCCCAGGATTTTTTGTACCTTCCTCCAGATGGTGAACACCATGAGCACCAGAGGATAAGTGTAGGTTTCTTTTCCATCTAACCACTGATATTTGTATATTGTTCTTTTGTGGCATTTAGCCACCGAGCACGTATTTAGCTCGTATTTTAGGCTATTCAGATCTAGCCTATGGGCGTAGACTATAGCTAGAGTTGATTATGTATAATTTTACTCTTTGCTAGTTCTCCTCTTTTGAACAACTATCTTCATGATCATCTGTGTATGTATAGTTTGGGACGCCTTACTATTATATGTGTGATGGTGAAAAATCTTGTAACATGTTATTTGCCTTTGATTGAGACACGTATGATTGCTTCACTTAAGATTGACTTTAGGATTGTAGAGTATAACCCTTACATGTCTTATACAGTCATGACCAGATTCTCGTGGTATGGAGTACTCTGGTTTACGTAGCTGGATTTCTATTCCTCCACTCTCCAGTATTATAATTATGGGATATAACATTGCAGTTATAGGAAGTAGATCACAGCTTGTAATACATTGCAGGAGCTTGAGGCAACTGTCCTCAGGCAACTTAACTGTAGTGTGTTGCAACGTTAAGAGCTACAGAATTTTTAGTGACTTAGCACTGCAGCAAGTTTGGAGGGGGGATAAAGTTAGTGAGACTCAGGCCTGTGAGTGTGTCTAGGTTGTGAACATGCCAATGCAATGACTTATGGAAGCAGTGGCCAGGTTGTTTGGGTGTTATAGAATTTAAGACAAGTGCTGCAGTAGGGAGAGCAAGTATTAGTGGGAGGAGTGAGGGCTTGGGTTCAGGTCTGGGATAGTGCACAGTATTATGCTTGTGCCAGAGCTACATACTTGTGTGCATTGAGGTTGTGCACCTTCAGTAGGTGCACAGTCCAGTGAACACATGTGTCTAAGTGTTGAGTGAGTAAAGAGTGTTATTAAGTGATGTAAGTGTAGTGCACTAGTATCAAGTGAGGTTGGCGTTAGATGAGGGTGTATACATATTGTGACTTGGTACCAGGGTGATATTGGTACCATTAGGTATGGATTGGTGTGAGGGTGTTATGATACCATAGGTAAGTGAGGGTATCATGGATATGGTACCATGGTTTCCAGGGACCAAGAAGTAGGGTATGGGGTATTGGTGGAGGTATTAGGTTATAGGTAAGGTAATAGGTAATACCAAGGTAATGGGACTAAGGTATTAAGGTAATGCTAGGGTAATATGAGCTATGGATTTTAAGAGCCTAAATAACTATATGTGTATAGTATGAAAACTAGAATACCCGTATCTATATGTATTAACCTAGTATTGGCTAATATTACCTAGTATGACCTAGAAAACCTAGAATAGACTTAGTGTTAATTATTATCACTCCATAGACCAACTAAATAGGTAGTATAAACCTAGAAATTAGGTGTTGACCTAGTTTCAACCTAGTGACCTAGAGATCTCAACTTGAGTTAATTAAACATATATATGATTCCAAAATCATCATTTGACATGGAAATTCATATATAGGTCACTTGGACTCCAATATAGACACTGACTTGTGTTTTCAGCATCGGACGACAGATAAGTACATTCTCTCATAGTTTTTTTTACTTGATAATTACTATGATACATGTATTTAGTAATGTTATACTTGATTCCTGATACGATGGTGCATTGATTGGTATATATATTGGATCCTCAGTCATGAGATATTATATTGTTTATCATATTGATATTAGATATCATACATCATATTGATATTAGATATTGTATATCATATTGTTATTAGGCATTGATCATTGTATCGTAACGTGTCATGGTTGGATCCAATATACTAGTCGGGGCAGAGAAAATGCTAGCTTGAGATGTGATCATATCCCATAGACATTGTTAGTGTGATTAGCCAAGCCATTACCTATCGTACAAGTTTCCAATCCGATCACATATCAAAACTAGTATTTCAAAACATATAGTTAGTTAAAATTATTTCCTATCTACTTCGTAGTTATTAAGTTATACCTTACTTGTTCTGTCTACTTATTTTTTACTACATGTATGCCATATAGTCATTACTTACATATTTTTCGTATTTTCATAGCCATGATATGTGACAGTTCTATATTGCTTATCATGTATTACATTCACTATTATTATTTTATAGTCTTTGTCATTTAATTTGAACTTTTTTGGAGTTATACTAGTTTCATCCTGATTGGATAATATTTTTAGATATTGATTTGGAGGACGGGTCTCCTATTTATTACGGACCCCAAGAGGGAGTAGCAGCTGATTTGGACCTTGTAGCTTAGGAGTAGTTTGGAGTGCTTGTCGGAAGATATAGCCGGAGTACTTAGTTATCTTAGTTCCTTTATTAGTACCTTGCTACCGGATTTGTCTTCGGATATTATTTGAGACTTGGGATGTTATATTTGTATTCTCTAGACATGTATTGATGATTAGACTTGTAGCTTTATGACTTGGATTTCCTTTCTTCTATATCATATTATGCCTTTCTTCCTTAGCATGTGATTGAGTATATTTTATTGTTATATCATTGTTCTCCTTATAGAGTTAGATATTATTATGTGAGATTGATAGTTAGATCTTGATGACCTAGACAATATTCTACGGTCGATGTTGCGGTATAGGCTGAATGTACCACGTACTCGTGTACCGATCATCCAGGTGTGGATTGTGACACATTTTTATGGTGGACCATTTAGCTCAGGCTTCACAATTAGTGCAATTTCATGGTAGTACTTAGGTTATTCATACTACTGCGAGCCTACAAAAGGATATAGGATATTATGATGAGAGAATACTCAATTATAACCATGATCGGTCAAATAAGCAAGTCACTTAGGGTCACACAGAACATCTATTGTCTGAATTAGTCAAACAAGAATAGCAATATAAAACATATATGATAAAGCTGAAAGGCGTCACAATCGCCCCCATCAATATATTCTAAAGACCAACTGTACAACATAAGAAGCTGGCAGAGTAGCAAAAGTACATGACCATGATCATCTGCAGTCAGATTAATTACAATCATGTAAGGAAATTAAATGCCCAGATCTATGGCTAACATGTACCGGTGGCTAAATGCCCAAAAGAGAAAAATGTACAATATCGAGCAGGAAAGAAGAAACCTACTCGTGTCCCTCAGCGGCCATCCGTTTGGTGTGCATCATTGTTCAGGGGAGTACGATGGATCCTCGGGTGCTGGCTATAAACGTGGCCATGCAAAACTAGTGGGGTTAGACCCCAAATGGCAAGTACCACAAAGAAAGCATGAATAAAGAAACAAAACCAGAGAGAAATAAACACACACACACACACACACACACACACACACACACACACATATATATAGTTCTGTCTCATAATTTTGGTCCATAGCCTATCGTAATACAACAATCTAGCCTTTGAACCAAACAAAGACAAGGGTTAGACCATCATACCATAATAGTCCGTTTCCTTAAACTATTCAACAGAAGATACAACCACAAATAAGTTCAATTATAGTATCGGCCAATCACTTGTACGGCTCGCTAGGTGGAGTCTGGGTTATCCCAGAGATATTTTGCATGCAATAGGAATCCTCAGATTGAACCATGTGCTAGCAGGGCTAACCGAGCCATAAATTATCGTATAGCACGTATTATTATGCACCGGTCGCTCGTGAGGCCACCGTGCTAAGATCGCATAGAACACATAGTACAATATAATAGTCGGATATTGTAATCCACTAATAGGGATTTAAAAAATATCCATAGGGCCCAGCCTACACTCCCTAGATGATGTGTCTAGTTAAGTGGGATCTCGAAATTCTGTCCCTCCCAATGATCTACAAGTTTTAGTAGTCTAGTTAACCCTACGGTTAGGTGGAATCACATGGTGTGGTCATATGATATTCCCCTAATATGTCATACCGCAGTACGGGCACACTAGATATGAATCCACTTTGTCTCTTGATAGTTCAATTTGGATTCATCCAGCGTGATGCAGCAATCAACACAAGTCGTAGCCACGCTTGGTTATCAACCAACTATGATGTCCATGCTAGAGAAATCGTATTATATTACATGTTGCATAACACGAAGGTACACCTCGGTGTAAAATATGTAACATAATCACATTGGAACACGTAGCACGTAGGAACACATAGCACGTAGTTAGCGCATCAGCACAGATACCAATAGCCGAGTCAAGCTACCAATCATTGGTAAATCATATGAGTTCTAGCATATAGCAACAAATTAGTTAAGTTAGGCACGTAGGTGGTCATAGTCACTTAGCTCATGGGTAATATGGCCACTTCGCGCATAGCCTAGTTTTGCACATACTTAGGTCAGGCACTTAGTTGAGTCTAACACATGGTCACTTAGCTCAAATATACTCACAAAATCCAATAAATTATGTACATAGGGCCGTATAGGATCAAGGACGCATAGGTCAAGACCGTATAGGATCAAGGCAAAGTCCACTCCTTGGGACAAGTGCTGAGTGACGGCCAATAAATTTGTGTCAGAGAAGTGACTGAAGTTATGGACGTGATAATCCATAAAGTGTGTCTAGAAGAAAAAGACAAATTCATGGGAAAATGTGCAAAGCGAGCAGAGTTATGCGTCCAAAAGATAAAAGGCGCATAGGGTCACTACCGCAAAAGTCCGCTTGTCGCATGCTCTGATTGCCGCATCGATGTCTCTTGGACAGTAAGTTTCTCATTCGTTCAGCGAGTGAAACACAAGGAGTTTTATTACTTAGGACTTTTTCAAGTACTTAGCTCTAGAACACTTTGTGTTAATCAGTCATGCCTCCAATAAGATGGACGCATGCTATGAAGGCATATGTAGCAAAAAGTCCAGGCCGCATAAGGATCAGGCCACATAGAACTCTCGGCCGCATGAGAACTTCGTCTTCTCCAGACAACAAGTTCAGCCATGGCGGAAAGCCGAAAACCAAAGATTTATTTTCTTTATAAAAATATTATTTTAACTCCAAATCAAGTAAAACAAAAGTCAAAGCCATACGATATTTGAATGCTCTACCACATGGAAAAATTAGTTGTCAAAGATACTAAGTTTAAGTAGATCAAAACAAAACAAAAACTCATGGAGCCCATGAAAATCCTAATCTTCAAATGTAGATCTACTCATATCCATCCATCAAAATAAAAAAACTTCAAGTATTAAAAGTGCTTAGAAGCATAATGTACACATATTAGACAAATAAAATGCAAAAAAAAACAAGAATTAAAATGTAATGGTTTCTTTATGCCATGCAAGGTATACTTGACTAAAACGAAAAAGAGAGGAAAATGAGAGAATTAGGAAAGAGAGAGAAATAAGTTGGCTTATATAGTCAAGGTTGAGGTTTAGACCAAGGGTTTAACTCATGACCAAACCAACCCAAACAAATAAACCATGAACCAATCTAAATCAAAGAATGGGTCTAGTCACCATGCAAGCTAATTATCATGGAAGCAAAAAATAATACGTTCCAAATACCTATATCGGGAACGGGGAGTGACAACGGGAGTGGTGTTGGAGTTGGGTTTAGTATTGTTATTAGTATTCTTATTTAAGATAGTGATAGTGTGTGCATAATGCATATAGTTATATATGGATATGACTAGATATAGTTAGATATAGTTAAGTGTGAGTGTGTATAGTTAGATATGTTACGTGGTATTAGTTTTGGTGTTAGTGAGGGTATGAATACGTAGGTTATGTGTGATATCACAATACGAGTGATGTTATGATATAGGGTAAATATTGGGATACGGATGAGATATCGCGATACGAGATAGGTCTTGTGATACGGGGTTGGTATTTGAGATATGGGCTAAGGTAATAATATGTATCATAGGTATTAGTGTATATATAGTATGTATTAACTAGTGTTAGCTAATATTACCTAGAATAGACCTAGTATTGAGTTAATATGGCTACTACGACCTAGAAAAACTAGTCTAGCAATGTATTGACCTAGTTTAACTTAGTTGACCTAGTTTGACCTAGTGTTGATCTAGAGACCTAGTTTTAAGCTAGTTTAGCATGTTTATAATTCCAAAATACTATTTTGACTTATAATTCATATTTAGGTCTTTGAGACACCGAGACTGACACTGTTTGATACTCGGCACTAGATTTTAAGTGAGTACATTCTCTGATAGTTTCCATTATTTAATAATTACTATAATTTAAGTACTTAGAAATGTTATACCTGATTCGTGACACTATAGTACATACATTGGATCTTCAATCATAAGATATTACCTTGACTCATCGCATTGATATTGGATATTATTCACCATATTGACATTAGACATTGAATATATTGGATAGTGACGTATCATGGTTGGATCCATCGTATCAGTCGGGGTGGAAGAAGTACTATCTAGATATGTGATCAAAAACTATTGGCAAGTAGTATAAATTATCGGCTACTAGCTAATCATACACTTCACGTATGATTGAGCTAGTTTTCCCTTAGTATAAATTATTGAATCTCCCACGCCGATCACATATCTAATTAGTATTTCAAAATTCTTAGTATAGTTGCATTTCTTTATATTCAGGTCATAGATAACATTGTCTTGCACCTGATATTCACACTTTCTTTTCTCTTTCACTTCATATATGCACTGGTTATGCCACATTACTTACATTATGTGTCTCACTTTACTATTTACCATTACACCATTTTATTATTTTCTTATCATATATATCATCCTCTATTTATTATTTTATAGTCTTTGTCAATTAATTAAAACTACTATTGGGTTGTACTCGTTCTATCTTTTCAGACGATTACCTATGGATTGGTGTCCTATGTACTACGGACCATATGTGGGGGTAGCAACCATGGGCCATGCTATTCATGAGTGATTACCGAAAGTTCGAGCAGGTATCACCAATTTTTATTATTATATTTACTTAGTATTTGTACTGGATTTATCTTCAGCACTTTAAAATATTGATATGTTATTGTTGTTTAGACTTGTGTGATTTTACTAGACTCTTAGATTTGGAGTTTTTGTTGTAGTTATTCTCGACTTGTGACTTTGTGATTTCCTTTCCTTTATTTGATATCGTGCCATTTCTTTCTTATAGATTATTGTGATTGAGTATTGATTATTATTATATGTAGTCATCTTGTCCTCCGTTAGGAGTTGAGATATTATTGACAAGTTACATATATTATTGTGTGAGATGGATATATAGTATTGTTGACCTAGACAGTATTCTACCGTCGATGCTACGGTGTAGACTGGACGTACCCACGTAGTCGTGCCCGATCATCCGGGTGCGGGTCATGCCACAATTTTGTGGTGGCCCATGTAGGTCTGGCTTCACAATTAGTGTGATATCGTAGTAGAGCAATGACTTAGTGGTACTACTATGAGCCTGCAATAGGATATAGGATATTTGATACTAGGATGAGAGAGAGTATACTCAATCATAACTAAAATTTCCAATCTGACTTAATGTCACTACCCAATTCTAGAAAATAGGGTTTTTCTTATTTTTTTTATTTTGGTAAATTGTGTATTGATCATAATTAATTGTATTTATATTTAATTATTGATTGTATTATTTTTCTATGGGATATTTTAGGATTTTGGCTAGTCTGGACCCATGTCAGACCATAGTGGACCCAAGTCAGACCCAACAAATACCCTTGTCAGACTCATTTATGGGTTTAGAATAGTTATTATATTTTTTATTTAGTTAGTTGGGTTATTTTGGATTAGTTAGAGTGTGTTTAGTGAACTCTAAACATAAACCTTGGTTGCATGACTAATTAGGAGGGTGTTTTAGTCATTTTCCATAGATGTAAACCCTACTTTAATGCTTGGCCGACCCCCTAACCCTAATTCCTTGCATATGACCAAACCCCTCCTATTCCATTCTCTCCATTTCACTTTTCTTCTTCTTCTTCTCCACTCTCCACTCTTTCTTTTTCCAATTTCTTATTTCAATTAAGTAAGTTCTTTATTTCTTCTTCTATTCTTCCATTTATGTAAACCCTAACCCTATAATTTTCCCTAACCTAGGTGTGTAGAGCCTAGACTTAGTGTAGAGGCTTGGTTTGGAGGCTTGGAGGCTTGAGGGTGGTGATTTCAAGGATTTTGGAGACTTTGGCCTTGGGATTCCAACTCCCAAGAGGTAAACCCTAACTTTTCTCTTAGTGGTTGCTATTATATAGTGTAATTAGTAGTTTAGAACCTTCTTAGACCTTAAGGCTACCTGTGGGAGGAAGTTAGAGCTTGTTTGGTTGTGCTTGGAGACTTTGACATTAGGTTTTGTGTCAATTTTGGGTGAAATCCGAGATTGGCCCAATTTTGGGTGATGCCCTAGGTTAGACGGACCTAGGTAGACGTGCTTAGGTGTCTTGAGGGTAAGTACGTGTCCCCATTCAGACACGTGAGGTCGTGTCGCGGAGTTTTGGGCGTTTCGGGCGATTTTGGTGGTTTTTGTCGTCATAGGTTCTTTGTGCGTGCACGTTTTTGTCACGGAAATAGAATCGACGAGTTAGCATTTTTTTAGCTTCTAGACATCAATTAGAACCCGTGGGTAAATTTTGGGCCAATTCCGAGTAGGTTTCGTTTGCGTTTAACGAGGTTTTGCGAACCGCACTCTACGTGTTCGTCGAAATGACCGAACGACCATTTCGATATGGTTTCTATATTTTAGGCTTGTGTGCGCGTTATTTTAGCTTCGGGGAGTGTGTGATAGAGTTTTCGAGTTATATTTTATATATTTATATATATTTATAGGTGTTTGGGTGGTTGTGCGTGTGTTGGTGGGGTGTTGTTTGTGGTTGTGTGTGTTGTGTTGTGTGTTGTATGTGTTGTGTTTAAGTGTGTGTTTAAATATATGCATGAGTCTACATATATATATATATATATATATATATATATATATATATATATATATATATATATATATGTGTGTGTGTGTGTGTGTGTGTGTGTGTGTGTGTGTTTGTATACGTATATATGAGTGTATATATCTATATATATATATATATATATATATATATATATATATATATATATATATATATATATATATATATATGGTTGTGTGTGTATATATATATATGTATATATATTTGTGTATATATATATATTTAAGTGAGTATGTGTGCTTGTGTGTCTGTGTGTGTGTGTGGTGTGTCGAGAGAGGGAAGAATGGAGGCAGTAGCAGCTAGCAAGGGGGGCAGTGAGTTAGATATAGCTGCAGAATGCAGCAGCGATAGGGGAGCTGCGTTGCAACTGTGCCAGCATGCAGTAGCAGCAAACGCAGCAAGGGCAACAGTAACAGCAAGGGGGGTGCCAACTGAAGCAGCATCAGCATGACGAGGCACTAGCAGCAGAAGCTAGATGCAAGCGCAGCAGCAGCCAAGAGCAGCGAGGCAGTGCGCAGCGCAGCGAAGCGCAACAGCAGCAACAGCCTGCTGCAGCAGCATCAGCAGCTTGGCATTGCAGCAGCAGCAACGCAACTTGAGATATCCATGAGTATGGGTATGTGTGTGTATATATATATATATGTATATATATATATATAGTGGGATATGGATATATATGAGTATGGGTATGTGTGTATATATGTGTATGTGTGGATATATATATATATATATATATATAGTTATGTAGATAGATGCCTATGTGTTTGTATATATATATAGTAGCCTAGAAATATAGCTAGGTATATATGTATATACATAGATAGTTAGCTAGATGGGTGGTGTTAGTGAGGGATAGCGGGATATCTCAATACCTTGAGATATCAAGGTATCTCAATTCCTTGAGATACCCAAGGTATTGAGAATCAGAGTAAGGTTTTTGAGTGATTGCCTAGGTTTGAGTTTAGAGTTGCTTTTATATGTATATGTGTATATATTTATGCGTGTTAGCATATGTGTTAGTGGGTATAGGCGTGGTGTGTAGCTTAGGTCGAGGTATCGGATACCGAGGGTATCCCGGTATCTCAAAGAGGCGAGTTTGAGGGTTTACTAGCTTAATGAGCTAGTTTTAACCTAGAATTTTAGGGGCACCCTAGTTTGATCTAACGTTGACCATAATTGCCCCCGTTGACCACAAAATTCAATGTTTGACCTAAAGTTAACTTTTTGGACCCCGAGTTGACTTTTTGATCTAAATTTCACCGGTTTGATCCGTTCGACCTAGAATACCCCTAGAACCTTATTTTTAGTTATTTTATATCAGTTTAACTCTTTAGAATCATGTTTAACCTTATTTTTTGCAATAGGTTCTTGTGAAGCCAGTCCGGATCTCGATCCTCATCAGTTGCTCAGGACGTCATGCGAGTACCTACCTCTGATTGTTTCCATTTCATGATAGTATTTATATCACCTGTTCTAGAACTGTAATACTTGATTCTGACATATTGTTTCATGAGCGGGTACTAGTGGATCCCGTCATGAGATATTATCCTTCTTACCGTGTTCAGCGAGTACTCTATCACGTGTATTTCATCATGTGCTTCGGGTATTGATTCTCATGTACTATCTTGTGCTTCGTGTGCTCTAGCCTTCATGTGCGCGAGTTATTTATCATGTACGTAGCGTGTTATGGTTGGATCCAAGAGTATTAGTGGGGGAGGGGAGTAGGAGTTGGTTATGTGATCAAAGCCAAACAGTATTCATGTGTATGTCGGTTATGCAACTCAAGTATAATAGAGTTATCGTAGATTATTTATGTGCAACCTAAGCCGATCACATAACGAACTTATGCTCAAGGCACTTAGCTAGTATTCCTATTTTCTCATATGCAGTTACTTCTCTACTGGTATTGTTCTCCAGTTTTATATTGCAGCTACTTTATCAGTTTCACCATGTATTTATTTTCTGTGCATCTTGTATACTTTTCTATTGCTAGTCATATACACCTTACCATGTATTTGGAGTTACTTTCAGAGATATGTACTTCGCTCTAGTTCTGACTGGGCATATTTTTTCCAGAGGATCCTGAGGATATTTGTCCAACATTCTACGGGCCAGGTGTCGAGGAGTGTTGTGACCCAGATTTTGAGGAGGAGCCCGTCGAGGAGATGCCGTTTAGGATGATTGTATTTATTATTTTGTTATTGTGAGATATTGTAGACTTTAGTCTTGGACTGTATATTGGATATTGTACTTGCTCTTTGGTTCTTGTTTCTTTATGATATCTTATCATGCTTTTACTCTTCCCCTAGTTATTGTGATTGAGTTATATATATTGCGTGGTTGCCCTCCTTTTGGAGAGGTTATCTTGACAGGTTATTGTGAGATATAGATCTTATGACCTAGAACGGACCTAGACAGCATTCTACCGCTGATTCTGCGGCGTAGGCTGGACGTACCCACGACTCATGCCCAATTTTTTTGGTGCGGGTCATGACTCATTTTTGGTGATAGCCCATGCAGGTCGAGTCTCTAGGTCTACCTGCGATAGGATATAGGATATAGGTTGAGAGAGAGTGTGCTCAATCACAACTAGGACCCTTTCTGATTTTTGTTATCTTTAATTTTTCTGTAATTGTTTTTTTTTGCAATATTACTGTCCTTCTTTGATGATATCGTATCTTGCACAGTTGGTGACGTGATCTCAGGTTATGTTCTTCTTGATTATATTACAACACTTGCTTTATTTGTTTCCGGTGCTTTCCATAGTTTTGTGTCTGTATCTTTTGCTGTTAGACACCATGTTATTGCCGAACCTTTAGCTAGACTCTGCACGATCACGACCGGGGGTGGCATCAACCTAGTCAGTGATGTCTGCAGAGACCGGAGAGTTACCTTGGGAGGCCGGGAGTTGAGTGTGTGCCTAATCGTAATGCCACTTCCGAGCTACGACATTGTACTCGGGATGGATTGGTTGAGTATGCATTGTGCTAGTATAGATTGTCGTGGAGGCAGAGTATTGTTTAGTCCGCCGGGTGAGCCAGAGTTTGAGTTTGCCAGAGGAGAAGCAGAGCAGAGTGAGGGAGTCTTCTGCGGAGCCCTGGTGGTAGAGCAGAGGTTGCCACAACCATTGATAGCGGAGTTTATGGATGTCTTTCCGGAGGAGTTGCTAGGGTTACCTCCGGACAGAGATGTGGAGTTCTCTATAGACTTGGTGCCAGGCGCGGAGTCGATATCCCAGCACGTCTATGGAGTCAGCAACAGTGAGCTGGTAGAGTTGAAGAAGCAGGTGGATGAGCTTCAGGATAAGAGATTTATCAGATCTAGTTCTTCTCCGTGGGGTGCTCCGATACTTTTTGTGCCGAAGAAGGATGGGTCGATACAGATGTGTATCGACTACATGGCTCTGAACAACCTCACAATCAATAACAAGTATCCGCTGCCGCATATTAAATATCTCTTTGATCAGTTGAGCGGAGCGAGGGTGTTTTCCAGGATTGATCTGAGGACAGGCTACCACCAGGTGAAGGTCAGGAGGGAGGATATTCCGAAGACAGCTTTTTGGACCAGGTATGGACAGTATGAGTTCATGGTGATGCCGTTTGGGTTGACTAATGCCCCGACAGTGTTCATGAATCTGATGAACAAGGTATTCCATCAGCATCTGGACAGGTTTGTGGTGGTGTTTATAGATGACATATTGGTGTATTCAAAGACCCCAGAGGAGCATGAGGAGCATCTGAGGATAGTGCTGGAGACTCTCAGGAAGGAGAAGCTTTATGGAAAGCTTTCGAAGTACGAGTTTTTTCTTGACAAGGTTGAATTCCTTGGTCATGTGGTGACAAGAAAGGGGATCTCGGTGGATCCGAGGAAGATCATGGCAGTTGAGGCAGAGGAGATGGTTGGAGTTGATGAAAGACTTCGATATATTATTGCAGTACCATCCAGGAAAGGAGAACGTAGTTGTGGATGCGCTGAGCAGGTATCCGGTAGCTATGTGACTGACTACAGATCATTATCTTCTAGCAGATCTAGAGAGCTTGGGCATTGAGGTGATAGTGCCTGGAGTTGAGATAAAGATATGGGGACTGCAGATTCAGTTAGAATTGGTAGACCGGATCAGGGCTACACAGTTTGAAGATGAGTCCCTGAGGAGCATCATGGCGTAGGTTCTGATTGGATTATCAGATGACTTCACCATTGCTGATGATGATTTATTGTGGCACGATACCAGGTTGTGTGTACCGAGTGGGTCGTTGTGCGAGAAGGTTCTTCAGGAGGCGCATCGATCCCAGTACTCTATGCATCCAGGTGCCAACAAGATGTATAGAGATCTGAGAGAGCATGTATGGTGGTACGGGATGAAGTGGGAGGTAGCGCGCTTCGTATCCCGATGCTTAGTGTGCCAGCAGGTGAAGGCGGAGAGGCAGAGGCCAGGAGGTTTGCTCCAGTCGTTACCCATTCCGAAGTGAAAATGGGGGCATGTGACCATGGATTTTTTTTCTGGACTTCCCTGTTCTCCAGGTGGAAAGGATGCGATTTGGGTCATCGTAGACAGGTTGACCAAATCGGCCCACTTTCTACCATTCAAAGTGGGTATGTCTACGTAGAGACTAGCAGAGATATATGTGCGCCAGATAGTCAGACTGTATGGAGCTCCTGTGAGCATAGTATTAGACCGGGACAGTCGCTTTACTTCACATTTATGGAGGACTTTGCAGGCTAGCTTGGGCACCCAGCTCAAGTTTAGTAGTGCATATCACCCACAAACAGACGGTCAGTCAGAGAGGACCATCCAGACACTTGAGGACATGCTTCGCACTTGTGTTTTGGATTTTAGAGGCTCTTGGGAGGATCACTTTCACTTGGTAGAGTTTGCTTATAACAACAGCTACCAATCCAGTATCGAGATATCACC
The DNA here is from genome assembly GCA_036927795.1 of Iris macrosiphon. Classification (NCBI taxonomy): domain Eukaryota; kingdom Viridiplantae; phylum Streptophyta; class Magnoliopsida; order Asparagales; family Iridaceae; genus Iris; species Iris macrosiphon. The sequence continues at coordinate 104,231,931 of JAYESA010000018.1, forward strand.
ATTCGAGGCGTTGTATGGACGGAGGTGTCGTACTCTGTTATCATAGGATGATGTAGGCGAGAGAGCTTTGCTTGGCCCGGAGATAGTGGTTGATACTGCAAAGAAGGTCAAGCTCATTAGAGATAGACTTCGGGTGGTGCAGGACGGGCAGCGGCATTGGACCGATAGCCACCGGAGACCTTTGGAGTTTGAGGTATAGCTTATAATCTAGATTTTGTTCTTGTGATTGCTTATTTTAGATTAAGTGCTGAGAACTTGTTTGTGCTAGGTTGGAGATTTGGTGTTCCTGAGGATTTCTCCGACGCGGGGCATTATATGCTTCGGTGGAGGCGGGAAGCTTAGCCCACGTTTCGTCGGACCCTTCAGCATCCTTGAGAGGGTCGGCGCTGTGGCGTATAAGTTAGATTTGCCGCCTACGCTAGAGGAAGTTCATGATGTGTTCTACGTGTCGTAGTTGATACGGTACGTGGCGGATCCCAGTCACGTATTGGATCACTCAGAGATCGTGGTGGGCCGTACTCTTAGCTATCCAGAGCAGCCGGTGGAGATTCTGGATCTGCAGGAGAAGGCATTGAGGAACCAGAATATTTTCTTGGTTTGCGTCGCGTGGAGGCATCACTCTCCAGGTGAGTCGACCTGGGAGAGGGAGGATGAAATGCGCGAGCGATATCCTTATCTTTTCGAGCCATGAGGTATAATTCTTTTTCTTTTTCTTGCATTCCTGTCCTAGTTTCGTCTTTTAATTTCAAGGACGAAATTATTTTAAGGAGGGTAGGCTTGTCACTACCCAATTCTAGAAAATAGGGTTTTTATTTTTTTTATTTTGGTAAATTGTGTATTGATCATAATTAATTATATTTATATTTAATTGTTGATTGTATTATTTTTCTATGGGTTGTTTTAGGATTTTGGCTAGTCTGGACCTATGTCAGACCCTAGTGGACCCATGTCAGACCCAACCAACACCCTTGTCAGACTCTTTTATAGGTTTAGAATAGTTATTATATTTTTTATTTAGTTAGTTGGGTTATTTTGGATTAGTTAGAGTGTGTTTAGTGAACCCTAAACCTAAACCTTGGTTGCATGACTAATTAGGAGGGTGTTTTAGTCATTTTCCATAAATGTAAACCCTACTTTAATGCTTGGCCGCCCCCCTAACCCTAATTCCTTGTACATAACCGAACCCCTCCCATTCCATTCTCTCCATTTCATTTTTCTTCTTCTTCTTCTTCTCCACTCTTCACTCTTTCTTCTTCCTTCTTCTTTCAATTTCTCATTTCAAGTAAGTAAGGTTTCCATTTCTTCCCTTTCTTCTTCTATTCTTTCATTTATGTAAACCCTAACCCTATACTTTTCCCTAACCTAGGTGTGTAGAGCCTAGACTTAGTGTAGAGGCTTGGTTTGGCGGCTTGGAGGCTTACGGGTGGTGATTTCAAGGGTTTTGGAGACTTCGGCCTTGGGATTCCAACTCCCAAAAGGTAAACCCTAACTTTCCTCTTAGTGGTTGCTATTATATAGTATAATTAGTAGTTTAGAACCTTCCTAAACATTAAGGCTACCTGTGGGAGAAAGTTAGCGCTCGTTTGGTTGTGTTTGGAGACTTTGACATTAGGTTTTGTGTCAATTTTGGGTGAAATCCGAGATTGGACCAATTTTGGTGATGTCCTAGGTTAGACGGACCTAGGTAGAAGTGCTTGGGTATCTTGAGGGTAAGTACGTGTCCCCGTTCAGACACGTGAGGTCGTGTCGCGAAGATTTGGACATTTCGGGCAATTTTTGGAGTTTTTGTTGTCGTATGTTCTTTGTGCGTGCGCATTTTTGCCACGGATCTAGAATTAGCGAGTTATTATTTTTTTAGGTTTTAGACATCAATTAGAACTTGTGGGTAAATTTTAGGCCGATTCCGAGTAGATTTGGTGTACGTTTCACGAGGTTTCGCGAACCGCACTCCACGTGTTCGTCGAAATGACCGAACGACCATTTCGACTTGGTTTCTAGATTTTGGGCTTGTGTGCGCATTGGTTTAGCTTCGGGGAGTGTGTGCTAGAGTTTTCGAGTTATATTTTATATATTTATTGGTGTTTGGATAGTTGTGCGTGTGTTGGTGGGGTATTGTGTGTGGTTGTATGTATTGTGTTGTGTGTTGTGTGTGTTGTGTTTAAGTGTGTGTTTATATATATGTATATGAGTATATATATATATATATATATATATATATATATATATATATATATATATATATATATGTGTGTGTGTGTGTGTGTGTATTTGTATATGTATATATGAGTGTATATATATATATATATATATAAGTATATGTATATATGAGTGTGTATATATATATATATATATATATATATATATATATGTATAAGTGTGTGTATATATATATATATATATATGGTTGTGTGTGTATATATATATATATGTATATATATTTGTGTATATATATATTTAAGTGAGTGTGTGTGCTTGTGTGTCTGTGTATGTGTGGTGTGTCGAGAGGGGGGAGAATGGAGGCAGCAGCAGCTAGCAAGGGGGACAGTGATCTAGATATAGCTGCAGAATGCAACAGCAATAGGGGAGCAGTACTGCAGCTGTGCCAGCATGCAACAGCAGCAAACGTAGCAAGGGCAGTAGTAGAAGCAGGGGGGGTACCAACTGAAGCAGTAGCAGCATGGCAAGGCACTAGCAGCAGCAGCTAGATGCAAGCGCAGCAGTAGCCAAGAGCAGTGAGGCAGTGCGCAGCGCAGCAGCAGCAGCTTGGCATAGCAGCAGCAGCAGCGCAACTTTGCAATGGTAGCATGGCGTAGCAGGTAGCGAAAGGGATATATATATATATATATATATATATATATATATATATATATATATATATAGGTAGATAGATACATAGATTAGTATATATATAGTGGGATATGGATATATATGAGTATGGCTATGTATGTATATATGTGTATGTGTGGATATATATATAGTTATGTAGATATATGCCTATATGTTTGTATATATATATAGTAGCCTAGAAATATAGCTAGGTATATATATATATATATATATATATATACATAGATAGTTTGCTAGATGGGTAGTGTTAGTAAGGGATAGCGGGATATCTCAATACCTTGAGATACCCAAGGTATTGAGAATCGGAGTAAGGTTTTTGAGCGATTACCAAGGTTTGAGTTTATAGTTGTTTTTATATGTATATGTGTATATATTTACGCGTGTTAGCATATGTGTTAGTGGGTATAGGCGGGGTGTGTAGCTTAGGTCGAGGTATCGGATACCGAGGATATCCCGGTATCTCAAAGAGGCGAGTTTGAGGGTTTACTACCTTAATGTGCTAGTTTTGATCTAGAATTATAGGGGCACCCTAGTTTGACCTAGCGTTGACCATAATTGCCCCCATTGACCACAAAAGTCAACGTTTGACCTAGTTTTGACCCAGAGTTGACTTTTTGGACCATGAGTTAACATTTTGACCCAAATTTTACCGGTTTGACCCGTTCGGCCTAGAATACCCCTAGAATATGTTTTTAGTTATTTTAAATCACTGTTTATCCTTATTTTTGCAATAGGTTCTTGTGACGCCAGTCCGAATCTCAATCCTCATTAGTTGCTCAGGATGTCAGGCGAGTACCTACCTCTCATTGTTTTCATTTCATGATAGCATTTATATCACCTGTTCTAGAACTGTAATACTTGATTCTGACATATTGTTTCACGAGCTGGTACTAGTGGATCCCTTCATGAGATGATATCCCCCTTACCGTGTTCAGCGGGTACTCTATCACGTGTATTTCATCATGTGCTTCGGGTATTGATTCTCATGTGCTATCATGTGCTTCGTGTGCTCTCGCCTTCATGTGCGCGAGTTATTTATAATGTATATAGCGTATCGTAGTTGGATCTAAGAGTATTAGTGGGAGAGGGGAGTAGGAGTTGGTTATGTGATCAAAGCCAAACAGTATTTATGTGTATGTCGGTTATGCAACTCACGCATAATGGAGTTATCGTAGATTATTCATGTACAACCTAAGCCGATCACATAACCAACTTGTGCTCAAGGCACTTAGCTAGTATTCCTATTTTCTCATATGCAGTTACTTCTCTACTTGTATTGTTCTCCAGTTTTATATTGCAGTTACTTTATCAGTTTCACCATGTATTTATTTTCCTGTGCATCTTGTACACTTTTCTATTTTTAGTCATATACACCTTACCATGTATATGGAGTTGCTTTCAGAGTTATGTACTTTGCTCCAGTCCTGACTGGGCATATTTTCTCATATGCGGGTCATGACACTTAAAATTGCTAATCTTGATTGATTATGAATACTTTATTACCCTTGATAATTGATGTCCTTCTTTGATAATTTTCTATTTTATCCCATATTGACTTCTTGTTTCGATCTCTCTTCAGGATGCTGCCGAATTTCAGATCTCAACGTTCGGAAGCAGCTTCCAAGAGGTTGGTGACTTCCCGACCCTTATTCGTTGAGCAACTGATATTGTCCTACATCAACCTGCTCAGAGGGTTGCCTCACCAGTTTAGGTAGGAGCCTTAGCTGCATTCGGGGGTCCTCCACCTGTTTAGAGGACAGCTTTAGTTGTTTTGGAGGGACTTCCTCTACCGCCTCCAGTACTAGAGAATGCAGCGCATATGTTTACATTATTTTGATAGATGGTGGAGGCATATAGGGCCTAGGATGGGGTCCAGCAGACGTAGGAAAATGTTTTAAGGCAGAGCATAAAGAGTGCTTACCTCGTTGCTATGGAAGCCGTTGAGAAGGTGGCGATTCAGGGACCACAGCCCGCCGTAGTCGCCCATCCAAAGATAGGGACCATCTATGATTTCAAGAAGTTGGGTCCCTGAGACTTCAAGGGGACAGAGGGCATCATTTACACTGATGACTAGCTCGAGGACATCGAACGCATCATGTGCGTATCTCGTCTCGCAAAGGACCTGAAGGTAGAGGCAGTTGGACTATAGTTATTAGATATTGCTCGTACCTGGTTTCAAAATGAACCACTTATGGCTGAACTGGGGTTATGTTGGGAAGGTTTCAAGGACCTTTTTAAGAAAAGTTCTTTCCACCTACGGATTGACTCGACTTAGAGAGAGTTTCATAACCTACAGTAGAAAGGCATGCCAGACGAGGAGTATGCCACAGAGTTTAGCAGGTTAATTAGATACGTGGGTTATATGGTGCGAGACTCGGAGATCAGGGATAGTCACTTCCGGGAGGGTCTGAACTGGGAAGTAAAGGTTATTATTTCTTCTGTCAATGAGTCATATGCATCGATTCTTGAGGAGACCCACAAGATCGAAAGAGATTTGAGCTTGAGGCCCAAGAGGAACCGAGAGGTGTTTGGTAGCAGCAGCAGTACGAGAACATCCAAGGGATCCCAGTTTTAGCTGTAGAGGGTATTTCTTCCACATTATCAACAGTTTTTTATGCCAATCAGGGCACAAGTTCAACAGGCACATCATGTTCTGAGGCTAGTTCAGCAAACACATCAGGTACAGCGGCTGGCTCAACAGGCTCCATAGTGTACCTATTGCGAGAGGACTGGGTATATGTGAGAAGTTTACAGGAAGAGGCTCAGAGCATGATTGTATTATGGATCTACAGAGTATTTGGTGAAGGATTGTCTTCTAAGCCTTTATTTTCCATACCAGTGTGAAGATCCAGTACAAAGAGGTGGATTTAGGCCACTTGTGGTACCATATATTACTTAGCACCAACAGAGGGAGACACCCCAGCAGGGTGGGCATTTGCGACGATGGTCGAGGAGACTGATGCTACAGGTGATGGGTTAGCAAGTTATACTCTTTCTTCCTATCCCGTTACATCTATTGATTTGCTTGATTTCTTCGTACTTCATAGATTTCTTTAGTAATCTTTGTGCTATAGTATATTAGTAGTAAATCCTGATAGAGACTGTAGTATCTTGGCGGATGGAGACAATAAACATGCATGTGATAATAAGTAGTAATTTTTCTAAATTTGCATTATTGTATGATTTTAGGTTGGATTGGGGATTTTTCCTAGAGGGGGTGCGACCGTCTTTAAATTTTGAGGATAAAAATTTTCTAAGGAGGGTAGGATTATAGCCACATAATTTCGGAAGAGTGGTATTTTTGTCATTTCATATTATTTGTATATTATTAATAATATATATATACGGTTAATATAGATAGAATGGTTAGTGATTAGTTCATTGGTTAGACTTAGTGCTAGTAAGCCCAAGTGGACCTAACTTGACTTGACTTGACCCATTGGTTCAATTAATTATAGTAGTCATGATTAAACTAGTTAATTACTTATTTTCTTAGTTAAATAAATAAAATTTTCTTTCATCAGGAATTGATCCCCTCCCATAATTAAATATTCTTTTATGACAAGCAAGAGGGGCTTTCTAGACATTATGAATGGCACTTAACACTAGAGAAGGGGTGGCCGGCCCTAATAGAGAAGTATATAAACCCATTAGTTCATTTAATATCTCATTTTACTTCTAATTAGTTCATCCCCAAATTTTTTCTAATTTGAGAGGAAACCCTAATCCAATCCACCTTCAAATCCATTCATTTCTAATTTCTAAGGAGGCGGAGGAGCTTGGTGTTGCTAAAGGAAGCATTGGAGGGAGCTTTGCGAGGAGGATTGTGTCCACATTTTTATTTATGTCTATTTGGTGGTGATATATTGGAAATCCATTTCCCAATAGGTATAATTGCTATTTCTCCTCAATTTTATGGTTAATTTATAGTATTAGACCTATAGAAATCATTCTATGTCTAAGGACAACCCATAGGAAGAAGAACTAGGTTCTTATGAACCTTATTGTAAAAATTACATTGACTAGTATGGCCAAATTGGGAGAAATTTGAATTTGGACCATTAGATGTTTGTAGGAATGACTCCTTAGTTATTTTTGAGTATGATTCATGATTTTCTAGCATGTACGTATCCATTATTGGATATGTGGAGTGCATATCTCGATAGGCCGTGATACAGAGTCATAAAAGGGGTATTTTCAATGTATTTGGAGTCCTAGCATGTCAAATTCCTTATATTGCATTAGAATAGCTATATCTAATAGTATTTGTGTTATAATTACTATATATAATGTTTTTATGGCAATTTGGTGGTGTAGCTTGGTGATTAGAGGGTGTGATACTCAAGTGTGGCTTGGTGCACACCAAGTGTTTGTGTTTTTGTGTTATGAGTGTGTATCTTATTTTGAGTGTTGCTAGAGAGTTGAGATACTCATGAGGGTATAGAGTTTAAGTGTATGTATGTGTGTGAGTGTATATATATAATAGGTTTTGTGTGTGGTTGTGTATATAGTTGAGAGTGTGTGCATATGACAGTTGGTGAGGTAATGTTGTGTTGGAAGTATTCAGCGATACTGTGAGTGAAGGGAGTTGATTTGTGGGCTGTGGCAATACAATGCATAGTTCACTGTGTTATGGTGTTAGCAGTATAGGAAGGGGGTTGATATTGCAGTTGGGGGAGCATTAGAGTGTGGTAGTGTGTGTATGGAATTCAGGAAAGGGGTATATGTCACTCCCCGTCCACGATATACATATTTATAACGTATTTTATTTTAGCATGGTTGCATGTACATGGAGGCTAGACCCATTCTTTTGTTTAACCTGGTTCTTGGTTTATTTTGTGGGTTGGTTTAAGTCATAAGAACCCTTGGTTCAACCCTCAACCTTACCATATATAACCCAACCATTTTTCTCTTTATCTTCACTTCTTTATTGCTTCCTCTCTCTTTAGTTTTCTCTCCCCTTTTTCCATTGACAAGTACACCTTACATGAGAAAAGGAGAAACCCTCCATATTAATTATTTATTATGTTCTTTGCATGATTTTAAACACTTTTAGATCTTGGAGTTTTAGGATTTGGTGGATGGATTAGTGCATATCTACATTTCTAACATAGAATTTTTATGGGCTTCATGAGTTTTTATTTGTTTGATCTATAAACATATATTTTGAAAACTAATTTTTGCTACATGATAGAGCTTTCAATTTTAAGCATTTTGGCTTTTGGTTCACGTGATTTGGACTTAAAATGAGGATTTTATAGTCAAAACAATTTTTGGTATTTTTTGGACCTTCCGTCTTAGCCGAACTTGATGTTTGGAGAAGACGAAGTCTTTATGTAGCTATCGAGTTATGTGGCTTGTAGAGTGCTATGCGGCCTCAGATCTTTGTCATATATTGACCAGCATGCATCCATCTTGTTGGATGCATGACTGCCATCACACAAGTATTCTGGAGCTAATCCTTGAACTCCTTGTGTTTTTACTCGTTGAACGAATGAGAAATTCGCTAAGTCCAAAAGAGTAACATGTGGTCGAGTGACCTATGCGGCCTAGAGAGTATGAAGCCACCATTCCTTGGATGCATAACTCCAAAACATGGGCACATATTTCTATGATTTTATCTTTTCTCTTTGACACACTTTATGGCTTGTTACATCCATCACTTCAGTAACTTTTCTCTAACACACATCACTTTGGCACTTATTCCAAGAGAGTGGACTTTCGTCTGAAGCATGCGGCTTGGGATCGTATACGGCCTGAGGTAGCATGTGGCCTGGGATCTTATGCGGCCTAAGGTAGAATGCGGCTTGGAGGAGTATGCGGCCTGAGGTAGCATGCGGCTGACAGTCCATGCGACACCCATCTCATGCGCCAAGTTGTGCCTTCGGCTTAGCTATTTTACTTGGAATATTTCTTTGTTCTGAGTGGTTGGTCTTGATAATTGCTTGTGATTGATCCTAAGGAAGAATGAACCTTGTAACTCGACCTTGTGCTAGACATGACCATGTGTTAGAATTGACTATGTCATAAGCGACTAACCATCTATATGCATAACATGAGCCATGTATCCCAATGTGATAAGGCTCATATGACTAACTGTAAGTTTGGTAATTCGACCCAATTTCTTGTATCTGTGGTGATACAATTACTACGGGCTACTTGTACATGTGTTATAAATGTGCACTGATGTGCGACATAACTTGCTACGTGCTATGAGATTACATGTTTCGGGTTGTGCATCAAGAATGCCTCCTATACTATACGACATGCGATATTATTATATTATTTCCCCAGCATGGGCTTGGTATGTAGGTAAACTACCAAAGTGTGGCTAGGACTTGTTGTTTGTTGCATCTCGCTCGGGTGAATCCAGTTTCAGTTATCAAGTAACAAACTAGATTCGTATATAGCGTGGTCGTACTACGGTATGACATATAGGAGGATTGATCATGTGACCGCGCCATAGGATTCCTAACATAACCATAGGGATAATTTATGCAACTAAAACTGGTAGAGCATTGTAAGGGATAAAATCTTGAGAGAGTACATATTAGCCACCTCAAACAACTTACATGACGTGCAGGGCTGACCCCCATGGATATTGGTCACGTCCGCACTAGTGGACATCAATATCCAAATATTTATACTGTATAATGTGTTCTATGTGATCTAGCATTGTAGCCTTACGAGAGACCGGTGCATAATATACAAGTTCTATGTGATTTCTATGGCTCGGGGTTAGTCCCGCTAAATAGCTCACGATCTGAGCATTTCTCCTATGCATCAAATCTGAGATAACTCAGACTCCGTAGTAGCAAGCCGTACAATTGATTTACTGTTATATAACTGAACTTGGTTGTGATTGTATTATTCTGTTAGTAGTCTAGGGATATGGATTATCATAGTATGATAGTTCAACCCTAATCCTTGTTTTGTTTTAGGGTTGGGCTACTATGCTAAGATAAACTATTGACCGAAACTATGACATAAAACCTATATTATACCTATCTATCGCTTTGGGTTTTGTTTCTCTATTTTGTAATTTCTTTGTGGTACTTATTATTTTGGGTCTAACTCCCCTGGTTTTGCATGGCCATGTTTTAAGCCAGTTCCAGAGGATCCAGCTTACTTTCTCCTTCCTGATGGACGCACCAGGCGCTTGGTCGCTGAAGGGCATAAATGGGTATCTTATATTTTACTCTTTTGGGTGTTTAGACACTGACACTTGTTAGCCGTAAATCTGGATATTTAGTTTTCTTAACATGATTATAATTAATTAGACTGCAGCTGATCATGGTCATATACTTTTGTTACTCTACCAGCTCTTTATTTTGTACAGCTGGTTTCAAGAATGTTGTGGCAGGACGTTTGGGACGCCTTACTTTCTTGTCATATATGTTATATGTTTAATGTTCTTACATAACTAATTGAGACAATAGATGTTCTATGTTACCCTAAGTGACTTGCTTGTAGTATGCACCCCCTTATCTAGTTACAACCGTAATCGCCGTATGACGTATAGTACCTTGTACGGGATAGCTGGTCATGTCACCCTCCATATTCCGATACTGGGGTGTGATAGTATATGTGAGTGTGTGTGTGTGTGTGTTATATTGTGTGTGTGTGTGTGTGTAAGGATTAGAAGGGGTCGGGTAACTGCATTGCAGCAGTGGTAGTAGCAGTAAGGAATGCATGTGTTTATGTATGGGGAACTTAGGTTCATTCTGATATAGAGGGCATTGTCCAGTGTGATAGTTGGAGAGAGGGACTACACTCATGTGAAGTCAACAATACATTTTTTGTAGGGGACTTGAGACAAGATCGGGTTGTAGAAGTGTTGGGGGTGCATGTATAGGTAAGTTAGGGATGTTGGGGCTCGAGTAGATGTAAGCCTGGTTTAGGAATTTTGGGTGCTCAGGTTTATGGGTGTGTTACAGGCCACTGCGCTCTTAAGCTCGGGTAATATCATGCCCCAGTACCAAAATATGGAGACGAACATGGCCAGCTACCCTGTACGTCATGCTCCGATCTTCCACAGGCAATCAGCCACCCCCTAGGCGAGAATCACCGCACCAGCGCTCCCGCGGGATGATCGCTTAACCCATCTGGACGTGATACCGCACGAGCGTAAGCCGCACCCATGCAAGGCCATGGTCCATGCAAGCGATAAGAGGTCTAAGCCACAGAGTCGCACAGATTGTCCGAGTGCAGCGGAATAATAAATGCACAGGCGATTGGCAACAAGTTCACAGAGTCGTCAATAGCGGAAGCATTAAATAAAAAAAATATAGATGTAAAGCAAACTCTTTATTGATATTGAACAAGTGTTACAAGCGGCACTAGGCCGAGATTATAAGTCGCTCAAACCTCTCTCTCTCTCTCTCTGAAATAGTAAAAGTATGTGTCACGCCCCAGTCCCAAAATACGTAGGACTAGGAATACGCAATATGCCAGCCATATGTATATGGCGACTCCAATATATGGAAACCATAGCACATACATACGCTGTATTATGAATATCTAATCCACAAGTGGCAATATACTGTCAACAAAAGTCACACGCAATCTATATCTCATCCACAACATAAATAATAAAATAGGAATAAATAACTGAATCTTAAATATGAAGTATCAAAGAATGATAGTTGGATGGAGACAAATCCACTGCCAATCGACATACTAAAACTAAATGAGAGAAGAGATCAAACTCTATTATAAGATAAATGTCAATAAAGGAAATAGCAGCTAGAATATCCATCAGCTATAATGAATCAAAGGTACTCCGAAGGTAAGACCTCTTCCGTCTGGTATGAAGCGTCAGGTCTGGGTTTGTACTCCTGTGGATAACCCTGCACGTCTATACCTGGAAAGGTACAGGTCCTCAGAGGGACATAACAAGATACATAGAAGCATGCCAATAAAGTACTGAAAATAAACATCCAATGGGTTGCCTAACCGTCTTAGTGAATGCACTTTGAGAACAACTTTCAAATACGTAGGCTATCTGGCTAAAATGCGATTGGAATGATTGTCTCGGAGATTCAGGGGCCAAAAAGCATGACGTCTTTTGACCCTCAAAGGCCGCCAGGTAATAATAATATATATAGCATACGGGTTACACAAGGAAAGTGCAAAGGAGCCTAAATGCCTTACTTGTTATTCTCCCCACCCCATGCTCTAAGCATGTCACATCCATGACACGATGATACATCTAAATAACTGCCAGGTCTTCTATCAGCAGTTATCCCTATCCGCACATCCTATACATACCAGTGGCCAGCCGAGTACGCAAGTTTGTGTCCTACATGAGGCTCACACTCGTGTAATAACAGTCTCATAGCCAAAGAAACATAATAATGTCTCATGATAATAGGGTGGTCTCATAAACTAGGTCAACATACATATATATAATTAAAAAAATAGAATACGACGCCACCGTCGATGCACCCAAGTTATCCTTGGACGCGCAGTTTATAGAGCAGTTAAATATAAATCACAGTACAATAGCAAGGTATACTTGCCTGGCAAGCAATCTGTATAGTGTAAGCGTCCAGACGTCAAGTACACAGGATCAGAAACTATGGCCTCCGAATAAACGTCTTCGAATGCTGAAATAAACATCACCAACATTCCCGGAATCAGCGAGATAGCTAGAAAATACTACCCTTTCATCTAATTTGGACAATGGGACAACGGTAATTTTGGGTCAAAGCGGGGTCCACGTATGGCCCACTTTGCACCAAAAAGTGTGCCAGAGGTAACATTCTCTAAATGGGACAAATTATAGGTCAAAAAATTTCTAAACATTAGTACGAACTCAAAGATATGTCTAATTTTTTATTCTGGTGAGCCGAACACAAATTTGCCCTAAAAGTCAACGTGGGGCTTGCAATAAGGTGGCTTGGTCAACTGTCTCAGAATCGTGTAAAACTTGGGTCGCAGGACCAGCGTGATCCCACGAATCCAATGACATAAGTTTTATCGCATTCCGACGAGCGTACACAAAATGGCACGGTATTTTGCAAAAGTCGCCATACGGGAACTTTTTACGGATACGAGTTGATTTCGACACGCACACACGTCCAAATCAGTTTTCTCGAAAGTCCACACGCCAGGACATACCATACGCGCCTTTTGGTGCAATTGGTGTACGACGGGGAGGTCCCGTTTGGCGGGGCGCGCTCCGTATCGCAATTTCTAAAGTTTTAAAAATAAGTTTTTTATGATTTTCAACCCAATTTATGTCTATATTTAACACAAAATAAAATAATCTAATTACAGAGAATGATCTCGGTTATATAGACTTCACATAGAAAAAAGTAGATTTAAATATGGAGGTCAATGGTGTAAGATAACAGCCTCTAAACATAGGTGGTCGAAACAGTTTACTGCAGTTTTTAAAGATGTGGTTTTTCTTCAACTTGGCCTCGATTTCTACCTATTGTTTAATGTTGTTCGATAGAAACTAATTAACAGAGTTAAGAGGAGGATATATTATGATATTACCGGTGAAGACGGATCCAAAAACGGTCGAGCGACGAGTCAGGAAACTGCGCTTGAAGTAGGGCACGTCGCTGCTCGAATCTGCCGCGGACTGCTCGCAATCACACGGACGCGGGCGGTAGCGCTGGGTTCCGGGCGGCTGCGTGGTGGCTTATCATCGGCGTGGGGTTGGGGGTGTTCACGTTGGGTGTTTGGTTAGGGTTAGGGTTAGGATTTTAGGATTTAGAGTATATATATATAGAGAAGGGGGCGGTCGTGGGTTAGATGAGGGGGAGGCGCTGGGTTCCTCGTTGGTTGGGATAGCTAGATTAGTTAGCTGCTGTCACACTGACTTTTTGGATTAAGGGTATTTTCGTCTTTCCGTAATTAATGTGTAGATGATTTGCATGATATTTAATTATATTTAAATAATTGAGGATGATTATTTGATTGTTGCAATTTATCGTTGCTTCGATAATTAGGACGCTATGCAAGCCCTCGCTTTCCAACTGATGTCGCAACCCATTGTAGTTAATCCTCAATAAATTCAATTTTGTGCAGTTTCCCTATTTGTTGGACACGACATGCGAATAAATCCAATTTCCCTTCATGTATTTTTTCCATAATTTTGGGGACTGTGACATTGCAACATTAATCTTCTCGAAACCATAGCATCAAAAACCTTGAAACTAATGCATCCTAGCCTTCCATTTTAATTCTATTAAATCTTGGCCCTTGAAACATCTCTATAAGAGGCAAATTCCTAGAAGGGTTGACCAGTCAAACCAATTCTAGGTCAAACCCACACCCCTTTATATATATACCATCTTAACTATAATTTCTTTCTTTTAACCCAAACCAAGTACCACGGCCGACGTTCTCTTCTTCCTTGCTTCCCCCGACCTACTGTTCCCCGTCGAAATCGGACCCATCAAGACATCCCCGCCTGCCCTTTTCTTCCCGAGTACCACTACTTCACCGCCGAGCGACGCCGAAAACCCGCTGACGAGTGTCCCCTCCACCGCTCGACTTGAGCAGTCCGGTGGATCTCCTGTTCCCCGCCCGACTGAAGCGACCGAGAGAGCCGTCGGGTCCCGCCTCGACCGGAGTACACGACTGAACGCCGGAGCCCTACAACTCGACGACGACCATCTGAAGTTGGAGAACCCGCTGTACCTGAGTCGTTGGGTCCCGCCTTGACCGGAGTACACGACTGAACGCCGGAGCCACCATCAACCACGCCGGGATGCCTCGACACGACGACCTCACCGCTGCACTCGTCGTCATTTCGCCGCCGTGAACCCGCTGTACTCACCTCGACTCAGAGCCGAAGCTACGGACCTGCTGTCAACCGAACACCCGCGATGACCTCGATGCACGACTCGCCAACGTACCCAGGTTCGAGTCCCCTCTCGCGTACGTGTACGCGTACACGCACACGCATATTCTTTCTTGTATGCATATGTGTAATTAGCTATGATAATATACACGTATCGTATGATGGTAGATCGGTGTGTTCATATGTACATATTAGATATCTATATGTATATAAACCTAATTGGTATATGTACTAGTATATGGCATATATATATGGTATATCGTAATTAGTATAAATACATCTATATATGTATTATAAATATCTCCCTAGTATATGTTAATATATATAAGATATAAATTCTATTAAAGTATATGTATATACAAATCTAATATAATGGTAACTAATAGACATTTATGTATGTTAGATCATATTATAGATAACTTGAATGTAATCAGGGATATCCTGTAGTTACATCGACCTGACCCTGTAGCATGATAACAGACTGCTAAATGTACACTGACGTACTGGCGAGACCATACTATTGACTGTCGGTTATGCACAACAACGACAGACGTGACCCCCTAGCGTAGCCTGTTGAGACCATTATGTTGATTGTGAGCTAGAGTATTGTCTGATGTAGTATTGTATTATATGATATGTCTATAGGACTGTTGGATCATCCAGACGATACCTTAGAACCCGGACAGTGGTATTGCCAGCTAAGGACCACAGGCGAGTACATTCTCTGATAGTTTCCATTATGTTGATTATCTCTATAATTCTTGTTGTATAGCGTACATGACTCTGACACTATTGCTTACACGAGTTAGCATCATTGAAACCTGTCACGAGGAGTCGTGATTAGAATCCGTCGTGCTAGCTGGGGAAAAAGGGGAAGTATTAGTAGTTTATGTGATCATACCCAACTTACATGCAGCATTAGCTCACCACATTTCACGTCGGTGCAGCCTTACCCTTACATGCCTCATCGCTGTTACATCAGGTTAGCCTGACCTGTTGGGGATGACCGCTAACTAATGTAATGAGTCATATAGCCCAAGCCGATCACATGATATACTGATGTTTCACACACTTAGATAGATGATTCTTGATATGTATCTTGATAGACTGATCCTGTATTTTCTACATGTTCTAGTTGTTGTCTTATACACACTTACATACCAGTTCTTTGTACTTGCGCACACTTGTAGTTCTGTTCCTGTATTTTCTTATTCCAGTATTATTCCAGCATTTCTTATTCCAGTATCTTATTGCCAGTATTTCATTCTGTCTTGTATTTTTTAACATTGTGTTATAGTTTTTATCAATATATGTGGAACTGCTGTTAGAGGTGTATTTTTGTTCCAATCCTGACTGGATATTTTTTTCAGATAATCTTGAGGATTTCTGTACCACGCACTACGGACCAGGTATAGAGACAGACTATGTACCAGAGATTCTAGAGGAGACTATGCTTCTAGATGAGGCTTTGCCTACAACTATCTAGATAGTATTTATTTATGCTTGAGACTTATGGAGGTTATTTCAGTTTATGTTTAGACTTATGTTAAGTTTAATTGGAGACTTGTGTTGGACAGCTAGACTGTGATTTATCTTTATGTTTGGGACATGGTGTTTAACTAAGTCATTTCCTTTTATCTTTTATCGTGCCTTATAGTTGTTGTGATTGAGTTACATTATGAGATTATTATGAGATGTATATTGACCTCTTTATGGAGATGGATATCATTGACAAGTGTTTAGCTATATAGAGTTATTGTGACCTAGACACCGTTCTACCACCGATGCTGCGGCGTAGGCTGGACGTACCCACGCTCTTGTGCCCCTGTACTGGGTGCGGGTCGTGACACGTTTTTAGTGGTGGCCCATGCAGGTCAGGTTTCGCAAGATATGCGATATCGTGGTAGTGCGATAACTTAGTTGTACTGCTGCGAGCCTGTGCTAGGATATAGAAAATAGGATCTAGGATGAGAATATGCTCAATCACACTAGGAAACTCTGAACTTCATATTGCCACTCTAATGAATTACTTCCTTTAGCACTTTAGTGTCCTTCCTTGATAATATCATATCTATCACCTTAATTGATTCTTTGATCTATATTCAGGATGTCGCCGAATACTAGATCCATGAGAATGGGAGCAGCCAATTCAGAGAGGACTGCCACCTCTCAACCTGACGAACAGATACCTGGAGATTCTCCTACATCTCCTGTTCGTATGGGAGTACCTACAACTAACGGGGTTCCTCTTCCACCTATACAGAGGATTGCCCCAGCTATGTCAGACAACCTTCCACCACCACCGACACCGATTCCCGGAGGAGTGCCCGCTGACAGGGCACAGATGTTCGTATTGATGCAGGGCATGCTAGAGGCCCAGAGAGTAACAGCAGAAGCTCAGCGTGTTCAAGCTGAGGCTCAGAGAATGCAAGCAGAAGCACACCAGGCGCAGACCGAACTGATGAGAGAGAGCATGGAGAATGCTCATTGGATGACACTCCAGGCTGTGGAGAGAGTAGCACGACAACCGCAACGTCAAGGTCAGCAACAACAGAGGCCCGGTACCATAGTGGACTTTAAGAGGATGATGCCTCGAGAGTTCAAAGGCACAGAAGGAATACTATATGCGGATTAATGGTTAGAAGACATAGAAAGGAATTTGCGCTTATCACAGATTCCGGAGATTCTTCAGATAGAGGCTGCTGGCAGTCAGATGTTTGATATCGCATTGACGTGGTATCGTACAGAGCCAAGACTCGCCGCTGAAGGACTTACTTAGGAGAACTTTAAAGAACTCTTCAAAGAGAAATTCTTTCCTGACGTAGCCTTGGGAGCATTAGAAAGTCAGTTCTATTACTTGGTCCAAGGAGGAATGTCAGTCGACGAATATGCTGCAGAGTTTTGTCGATTGAGTCGATTTGCGCCATCGATGGTTCGAGACCCAGGAGACAGAGCTCGAAAGTTCAGGAAGGGATTAAACAGGGAGATCAAGTCTCGTACTTCGGGATGACGTACTGCTATATTTGAGGGTATTCTGATGGACGCCCAGATTGCCGAAGATGACTTTGACCTCAGGCCCAAGAGAGGACGCGATACATCCAGAGCAACATGAGGTAACACAGGACCAGCCATGCGCCCACACTTCCAACAACAACATAGGCCGCACCAGCAGCAACACCAGCAACAGGCACCAGTTCGAGGACATGCTCAACAACAGCCACCACAGAGGCATAATCAACTCGCTACCCCATGTTCGTATTGCGGAAAGATAGGACATACAAGAGACATCTGCAGAAAAAGGTTGGGCACTTGCTTATCATGTGGGTCGGTCGCACATCAGCTGAGGGACTGCCCAGCTATTCAGACTCGCTAAGGAGGAGGAGCAGCTCAGAGAGGACCAGCCAGAGCACCTATTATACCAGGAGGCCAGCAGAGAGGACCTCCACTTCCATCGCAGCAGAAGAGGTTTGCTCAGCAGCAGCAGCAACAGAGAGGAGAACCACAAGGACGAGCTTACGCCATGACCACTGAGGAGGCCGAGCCAGCTGGAGACGTGATTTCAGGTTCAGTCTTACTCAATTCTATTCCAGCACTTGTATTGTTTGATTCTGGCGCTTTCCATAGTTTCGTATCTGTATCTTATGCCCTCAAACATCATTTAGAAACGGAACCATTAGATAGGACTTGCAAGATCACGACAGGAGGAGGCATTATCCTAGTCCGTGATTGTTGCAAGGATCGGAGAGTGTCATTGGAAGACCGATAGTTGAGCGTGAGTTTACTCATCATGCCACTTCCGGAATGCGATATTGTACTCGGAATGGACTGGCTGAGTAAACACCATAGATTGTCATGGAGGTAGAGTAGTATTTCGACCACCAAGAGAGCCAGAGTTTGAGATTGCCAGAGGAGCAGAGGAGCGGAGCAGAGGCACTTTTTGCGGAGCCAGGGTGGAAGAAGAAAAAGAGATATCGCATCCACTTATAGCGGAGTTCCTGGATGTATTTCCAGAGGAGTTGCCAAGTTTGCCGTCAGACAGAGATGTTGAGTTCTCTATAGACTTGATACCAGGAGCAGAGCCTATTTCACAACATGTCTATAGAGTTAACAACAATGAGTTGGTAGAACTGAAGAAACAAGTTGAGGAGCTGCAAGACAAAGGTTTTATTAGATCCAGTTTATCGCCATGGGTAGCACCGGTATTATTGTACCCAAGAAGGATGGTACGGTACGTATGTGTATCGATTATAGAGCTTTGAATAACCTCACTATGAAAAACAAATACCCGCTGCCGAGGATAGATGATCTTTTCGATCAATTGAACAGAGCGAAGGTGTTTTCAAAAATAGACTTAAGGTCAGGCTATCACCATGTGAAAGTGAAGAAAGAAGACATACCGAAGATCGCCTTTCGAACCAGATATGGCCAGTTTGAATTTACAGTAATGCCGTTTGGTTTAACTAATGCACCAGCAGTATTTATGAACTTGATGAACAAGGTGTTCCACCAGTACCTTGACAAGTTTGTAGTAGTGTTTATTGACGACATTCTAGTATATTCAAAAACCACAGAAGAACATGAAGAGCACCTGAGAATAGTCTTGGAAACACTCAGGAGAGAGAAATTATACGGAAAGCTTTCAAAGTGCGAGTTCTTTCTTGAAAAGGTTGAATTTCTTGGACATATGGTAACGGGTGACAGAATTTCAGTTAACCCAAAGAAGATAGAGGCAGTGAAGTCATGGGCTACCCCCGGTACGGTAGCTGAAATCAGGAGCTTCCTCGGACTAGCAGGATACTACAGAAGATTTGTACAAGACTTCTCCAAGATTGCAGAGCCAATGACTAGGCTGACCAAGAAGGATGTGGAATTTGTCTGGACAGAAGAATGCCAAGCCGCATTCGATGAGCTGAAGAGGAGATTGACGACAGCACCAGTTTTGACATTGCCCTCAGGGACAGGTGGATTCACTATCTACAGTGATGCTTCAGAAAAAGGGTTGGGATGCGTTCTTCAACAACACGGGAAAGTAATTGCCTATGCTTCAAGACAATTACGCCCTCATGAAAAGAACTATCCCACTCACGATCTGGAGTTAGCAGCAGTTATCTTTGCCCAAAAGCTGTGGAAGCACTATCTGTACGGAGAGCGTGTGGAAATCTTCACAGACCACAAGAGCTTAAAGTACGTGTATACACAGAAGGAGCTGAATATGAGAGAGAGAAGGTGGTTAGAATTGATGAAAGACTTTGATATCTTATTACAGTATCATCCAGGAAAAGCCAACGTAGTCGCGGATGCCTTGAGCAGGTACCCAATGGCTATGTGCTTGACTTCGGATAGACACTTATTAGCTGATCTTGAGAGCTTAGAAATTGAGGTATTAGTTCCAGGAGCTGAGATTCAGATGTAGGGCTGCAGATTCAATCAGAGCTGATAGACAGAATTAGAGCTGCGCAGTATGATGATGAGACTCTAAGGAATATTAGGGCACAAGTTCAGGCAGGATTGATAGACGATTTCACTATTACGGATGATGGATCCTTACGACATGGCACGAGGATGTGTGTGCCAAGTAGAGAGCTGCGCGAAGAAGTTTTACATGAGGCACACCGCTCTCAGTACTGGATGCATCCCGGAGCCAACAAGATGTATCGAGATTTGAGAAAGCACGTATGGTGGTATGGTATGAAGCGCGAAGTAGCACGCTTCGTATCCCGATGTTTAGTGTGCCAACAAGTGAAAGCAGATCGACAAAGGCCAGGGGGATTGCTTCAACTTTACCCATTCCAGAATGGAAGTGGGAGCACGTGACTATGGACTTTGTTTCGGGACTTCCTCGTTCTCCAGGAGGAAAAAACGCAATTTGGGTCATCGTGGATAGATTTACCAAATCAGCCCACTTCTTACCTTTTAAGGTGGGTACTTCGACGGAGAAACTAGCAGAGATGTACGTACAGCAGATTGTCAGATTACATGGAGTTCCTGTGAGTATTGTCTCAGATCGGAATAGTCATTTTACTTCACATTTCTGGAGGAGCCTGCAGTCTAGCTTGGGCACTCAGCTCAAGTTCAGTACCGCATATCACCTTCAGACAGACGGGCAGTCTGAAAGGACGATTCAGACCCTTGAAGACGAGCTACGCACTTGCGTATTGGATCTCGGAGGTTCTTGGAAGGATTATTTATACTTGGTAGAGTTTGCTTACAACAACAGCTACCAGGCCAGCATTGAGATATTACCATTCGAGGCATTATATGGACGGAGGTGTCGTACCCCTTTATCTTGGGATAATGTTGGAAAAAGAGCCTTGTTAGGACCAGAAATGGTCGTGGATGCAGCAGAAAAGGTAAAACTTATCAGAGACAGACTGCGAGTGGCGCAAGACAGACAGCGGCATTGGGCAGATAGTCACCGTAGACCCCTAGAGTTTCAGGTATTGTTTTGATTTGTTTTGTTTGGTTTATGATTGCTTTATTTAGGTTGCATGTTAAGATCGTTGTTCTAGGTTGGCGATTTGGTGTTCCTACTAATTTCTCCGACGCGGGGCATGATTCGTTTCGGCAGAGGAGGAAAGCTTAGTCCATGATACATCGGGCCCTTCAGTGTTCTTGCAAGGGTCGGTGAAGTGGCCTATAGACTAGACTTGTCACCTGCTCTAGATGGAGTACATAATGTGTTCCACGTGTCGTAGCTGAGACGGTACGTGGCAGATCCTAGTCACGTATTAGATCACTCAGAGATCGAAGTTGGACCGACACTCAGCTATCCTGAACAACCGGTGGAGATCTTAGATCGTAGAGAGAAGATATTGCGGAACCAGACTATTCCCTTGGTTCGTGTTGCATGGAGAAATCACTCTCCAGGAGAATCAACTTGGGAGAAAGAGGACGAAATGCGCGAGCGGTATCCATATCTCTTCGAGACTTGAGGTATAATTCATAAATTAATTGCTTTCTCTTGTGCTAGTTCATTTTAATTTCGGGGACGAAATTCTTTAAGGAGGGTAAACTTGTCACCCCCACTTTTTGGATTAAGGGTATTTTCGTCTTTCCGTAATTAATGTGTAGATGATTTGCATGATATTTAATTATATTTAAATATTTGAGGATGATTATTTGATTGTTACAATTTATCGTTGCTTCGATAATTAGGACGCTATGCGAGCCCTCGCTTTCCAACTGATGTCGCAACCCATTGTAGTTAATCCTCAATAAATTTAATTTTGTGCAGTTTCCCTATTTGTTGGACAATACATGCGAATAAATCCAATTTCCCTTCATGTATTTTTCCCATAATTTTGGGGACTGTGACATTGCAACATTAATCTTCTCGAAACCATAGCCTCAAAAACCTTGAAACTAATGCATCCTAGCCTTCCATTTTAATTCAATTAAATCTTGGCCCTTGAAACATCTCCATAAGAGGCAAATTCCTAGAAGGGTTGACCAGTCAAACCAATTCTAGGTCAAACCCACACCCCTTTATATATATACCATCTTAACTATAATTTCTTTCTTTTAACCCAAACCAAGTACCACGGCCGACGTTCTCTTCTTACTTGCTTCCCCCGACCTACTGTTCCCCGTCGAAACCGGACCCATCGAGACATCCCCGCCTGCCCTTTCCTTCCCGAGTACCACTACTTCACCGCCGAGCGACGCCGAAAACCCGCTGTCGAGCGTCCCCTCCACCGCTCGACTTGAGCAGTCCGGTGGATCTCCTGTTCCCCGCCCGACAGAAGCGACCGAGAGAGCCGTCGGGTCCCGCCTCGACCGGAGTACACGACTGAACGCCGGAGCCCTGCAACTCGACGATGACCATCTGAAGTTGGAGAACCCGCTGTACCTGAGCCGTCGGGTCCCGCCTCGACCGGAGTACACGACTGAACGCCGGAGCCACCCTCAACCACGCCGGGATGCCTCCACGCGACGACCTCGCCACTGCACTCGTCGTCATTTCGCCGCCGTGAACCCGCTGTACTCACCTCGACTCAGAGCCGAAGCCACGGACCTGCTGTCAACCGAACACCCGCGACGACCTCGACGCACGACTCGCCCACGTACCCAGGTTAGAGTCCCCTCTTGCGTACGTGTACGCGTACACGCACACGCGTATTCTTCTTTGTATGCATATTTATAATATCTATGATAATATACACGTATCGTATGATGGTAGATCGGTGTGTTCATATGTACATATTAGATATCTATATGTATATAAACCTAATTGGTATATGTACTAGTATATGGCATATATATATGGTATATCGCAATTAGTATAAATACATCTATATATGTATTATAAAATCTCCCTAGTATATGTTAATATATATAAGATATAAGTTCTATTAAAGTATATGTATATACAAAATCTAATATAATGGTAACTATTAGACATTTATGTATGTTAGATCATATTATAGATGACTTGAATGTAATCAGGGATATCCTATAGTTACATCGACCTGACCCTGTAGCATGATAACAGACTGCCAAATGTACACTGACGTACTGGCGAGACCATACTATTGACTGTCGGTTATGCACAACAACGACAGACGTGACCCCTAGCGTAGCCTGTTGAGACCATTATGTTGATTGTGAGCTAGAGTATTGTCTCATATAGTATTGTATTATATGATATGTCTATAGGACTGTTGGATCATCCAGACGATACCTTGGAACCCGGATAGTGGTATTGCCAGCTAAGGTCCACAGGAGAGTACATTCTCTGACAGTTTCTATTATGTTGATTATCTCTATAATTCTTGTTGTATAGCGTACATGACTCTGACACTATTGCTTACATGAGTTAGCATCATTGAGACCTATCACGAGGAGTCGTGATTGGAATCCGTCATGCTAGCTGGGGAAAAAGGGGAAGTATTGGTAGTTTATGTGATCATACCCAACTTACATACAGCATTAGCTCACCATATTTCACGTCGGTGCAGCCTTACCCTTACATGCCTCATCGCTGTTACATCTGGTTAGCCTGACCTGTTGGGGATGACCGCTAACTAATGTAATGAGTCATATAGCCCAAGCCGATCACATGATATACTGATGTTTCACACACTTAGTTAGATGATTCTTGACATGTATCTTGATAGACTGATCCTGTATTTTCTACATATTCTAGTTGTTGTCTTATACACACTTACATACCAGTTCTTTGTACTTGCGCACACTTGTAGTTCTATTCCTTGTCAGATGCATGTTGATGATGATGTTCCAGTATTATTCCAGCATTTCTTATTCCAGTATTATTCCAGCATTTCTTATTCCAGTATCTTATTGCCAGTATTTCATTCTGTCTTGTATTTTTTTACACTGTGTTATAGTTTTTATCAATATATGTGGAACTGCTGTTAGAGGTGTATTTTCGTTCCAATCCTGACTGGATATTTTTTTTCCAGAGAATCTTGAGGATTTCTGTACCACGCACTACGGACCAGGTATAGAGACAGACTATGTACCAGAGATCCTAGAGGAGACTATGCTTCTAGATGAGGCTTTCCTACAACTATCTAGATAGTATTTATTTATGCTTGAGACTTATGGAGGTTATTTCAGTTTATGTTTAGACTTATGTTAAGTTTAATTGGAGACTTGTGTTGGACAGCTAGACTGTGATTTATCTTTATGTTTGGGACATGGTGTTTAACTAAGTCATTTCCTTTTATCTTTTATCATGCCTTATAGTTGTTGTGATTGAGTTACATTGTGATATTATTGTGAGATGTATATTGACCTCCTTATGGAGATGGATATCATTGACAGGTGTTTAGCTATATAGAGTTATTGTGACCTAGACAGCGTTCTACCGCTGATGCTGCGGCGTAGGCTGGACGTACCCACGCTCTCGTGCCCCTGTACTGGGTGTGGGTCGTGACAGCTGCTGCTGCCTGTTAGCCTAGGGGTAAAGGCTTTAATGGTTAGGATTTTAGCTTAAGGGATTAGACTTAGCTTAGGGCCCAGGGTTAGCTTAAGGGTTTTTCTTTTAATGTTTTTCTTTTCTTTTTATTTATACTATTTACTTATATATACATCTACATATATATATATATGGTAATAAAATTCTAGAAAATTATATTAGTATATAGAAATAATCTATCATCCTTCTACAAAGTTTTCTAAAATAAAATAAGATAAAATAATAGTTTTGTTCAATAATTCTAGATAAATATTTACTTAGTAATTTAAAATTTAATAAATTATATTTTCTAATTAACTAAGAAATAATGCAATTAAATTAAATAATTAATTAACTAATTATAATATTTTAAAATTAGGGGGTTTTACAGCATGCCAAGTGCTATATTTGTGGAATGATACATAGGCGAAGTTCCAACATTATGTCTTGTATATGTGCTTCAGTTTCGGACGCAACGCTCCATGGCTGCATAGTGAAATCCATGCCTTAGCACGCACGAAGGGGGCATTCGCACCGAACAAGGTTCTCCCGTACCCTGGAAGCAATCTGGTGGGTTACAGTACCTGAATGCACTGGTAGGGAGGCTTCTTGCCCGCTCGACAAATCCAAACACGTTATATAGGTTTCGTACACCATCTATTAAGTTATCTTTCTAGTCTTGCCTTAGGATCAGTTTTATGGCAATGATGAAAAGCCTAACTCGTGTGGAAGTGCACCGTGCGATATAAAGAAATACGATGAGACTTACCAACTTACCATTCATCTTTTCCTATCCAAGGCAAACCAAGTTAAATTCAAGCAAGGGCATATATAATAAAATTCAGAGACAAATAGCATATGCAAACACAAGTGTAGAGAACGAGGTTATATTTCGGGTGCACGAGTTACACGGATTATCAGGTGTTTGTAGGAGTTCTTTAAGTGTTCCATATGTACAAGTGTGTTATACTCATGATCGTTCAGGTATTTCAGATATTCACAATGCGATGCAATGACTCACACGCGGATTGCTTCTAAGCGAGGATGACTTAACGATATAAACATGAGTCACTAGCATAGCCATAAAGGACCTAGTCAATGACGAAGATAGAATGCAACAAGAGCACATGATACACTGTAAACTATCCTGCCACACACGATATGACTACACATGGAGTTTCGTCCGAATCAGATTGGTGCCAGTGCCCCAGCGACCATCCGCAGGAACTATGACCTTGTTTCCAAGTTGTCCGCGACATACAAGTCTCTAAGGTCTTCTAGATTCATGAGATGCACGAGATTCATGAGATGCACGAGATTCATGACATGTTTAATTCTTGATTCTTGCTCTGAACGAGCATTGCTCCATGAGCTGTGTTTCTAGCTTTACTTGACATAATTCTCGTTCAGTGTTCAACTTGCCTTGATGCATTCCCCTGGTTCAGGGACTGCCATGGCGACCTAACGGTCCAAGATACTTTCAGGTTTACACATGCACGGAACGACTATTAGATACTCTTCCAGAGAGAACTAAATAAATGCATGACATGAATAGTATTACACGGTTGTGGCATAGTTTATGCAACAAGCATTGAAACGAGGCAATGAATACAAGTTAACATATAAGTAGGCAGACATTGCATTCACATAGAACATAAGCATTTACTTTGGCACGGGTCTAAGGGTAGAACGAGGAGTAAAACCGTACAGGGTCATACCGAGCGACATAATCTTGGGTCGTGCAGTATAAACAAGTGAGCAGTGCACTACGAAGAGTATATATATATATCGTTCTACTCGAGGCATATTGGGGTCTACTTGCACAATGCACAGGTAGCATGCAAGGGTCCATTTATAAGCAATATTTTATTTCTATGTTCTAACACAAGCAATACAAGTTGGGATTATTCCCTTAGCTAGGCGCGTTATATTCTTTATTAGCATGCAGGAGGTAATTCACCTAGCGACTAGCATGTATTTTCCATATTTTAAGTGTGTTGGCTAAGCGAAGACAATTTTATCATAGCCACCCACCTTAGCGATGATTCACCTCGGTCAAGCGATACTCCGAGCAAGCCTCTGAAAGCCTAATCCTTAACTCCTAAAGGGCCAAGTCTGGAAATCATTTGCCTCAAACGAGTCTTCTCGCTAAGCAAAGCAGGTCGGGTTGTTGCACTTTTGCCGTTTGAATCATCTGTCCGCTTGAGCGGAATGGGTCGTTATATTATACACTACTCAAAAAAAGTCTCGTCCTCAAGACTTCCTGAGCACAAGTCTTTCTATCGCACTAGCGAATCTATCCCAAGTGTAGCAATCAGTACCACTAGATCCGTTTGAACACAATTCCCTATTTGTTCCTTATGCCGTGTTGTATGTATGTTGGGTTGGCCTCATTGAATGACTCCATTATCCAATCCAAGTTCTGACTCGGTCTTTATTGCACCTTAGCACGGAACATATTATCTCTTAATGCGGGGTATGTTACAATCCATCATAAATAGTGATCTAAGGCTAAGGCAAACTTATACAAGTCGTTATACTTGTCCATCCGGGTCTAACATTTTTACTTGCACTAGCATTCAAGATCAGCATATTGCGAGTCTGGATCGTGCACATATTCAAAGCGTTCTTCAAACATATCCATGTCAACCAACTTAGCGATAGAGAAAGCCTTAGCAATCGAGTTCAACATATTACTAGGTCTTGGATCGTGCACATATTCAAGGAATCCCTCAAACATATGCATTCAACCAAACATAGAGATAGTGAAATCGAACAAGCTACTTGCAAAAATCTCAAGGGTTCTTATTTATAAATCACAAGTATACTTCCAACGGGGTCAATAAAATCCAAGTCATTTCCATTCCAACTTAAACCAAATATTTATACTACTATTAAGCACGATCTATCCCATCAACCAACTAGCATCCATGTCTTATCGTTTTATTCCGTTTAGGTCAAATATATCACATGCTTACCGTTCCGAGTCTAACATTAAGTCTTGCTGCCCCAGTTCTATGGCTTTGTTCAAACAATATTCTAAAGTCGGTTACACAAGTCCTTTCACTCAGCAAAGGGTTGTCTGCCTAATTGCTAGGTTCATAGGTACAAGTTCAAGCACACGATTCATCGTGCAAATTTGTCGCATGATGCTCGTCCCAATTCCTAGGGTAAAATTATTGTTCATTTATACGGGATATTCTACCCAAGCTCGTTTCACTTAGATTTTAAAACATCGAGCATGGATCATCCTACACATAATAACACGTTCGTTTGCATGGTGTCGTATCCGTTCAGTAAAATCTACAATATCCAAGTTGCAGGACAAGCCTAGTGATTTGAATAGTCTATCTCTCCAAACATATTTTGATAGAATCCCTATCCATTCTAAGTCTAGACCACCAAGCCAAGATTTAATTCTAAACCTTTGTTTATAACTCCAAGTCGCCCAACATGATTGACGTATCCGTTCATGAAACCATCAAGCATGATTTATTTCAGGTTCTAGGCTAACTTATCCCAGAAACACTTCTAATTCACTTGTAATTCCACTTTCATCTTATCGTGTTAAACCAAAAGACAAGACAATCCATCAGTTATCACACTCCGGTCTCTCGCAAGTTCGATCACCCTCGTTGGATGTGAGATCACCACGCCAACGCTCCCGTTGGTTAATTTTTCTAATTCGGGCTTGACGCATGTACGAGCATAGAGTTACGCTTGCACAAGACAAGAACGTCAAGCATTATGGTTATCTTCAAAACGATCGAGACACCTTAATATTTCACCTTGCTTCATCCAAGTTATATATATTTATCCACCAAGTCATGTCTGTTCATGCAGTGATTAGAATTTGTCTAGAAAAATCATCCAACTTCAATGTTACCGTTCGGTAGATCCATTATCTTAATTCTAGCTTTCCTCAAACAACTAGTTTCAAATATTCGAGCCCAAGTTCAACCATTTTTGATATGTTTTATTCATCAAGTTTATTTGGAATAATCATCGAACATGTTCCCGTGAGTTCGATCATCCCCACCGTACATGAAATTACTACGTCGGTGCTCCCGTATGATAATCGTTCTCGTTGGGACTTATTTCGAAGATTATCTTTCCGAACTTGATTTCAAGATTGTTCTTCCAAACTCCAAGTCAAATCCGTTATCGCTTACACTTATATTCAAGCGATATTATATTCAAGTTTCAATTCGAAATCGTTCGTACAATCCTCTAAGTTTTCAATAAGTTTTCTTAACCAAGATATCGATTTCTTTTTCCATGAAGCCCTATTCGATATAAGCCTTATTACTTGTTCAAGACATTCTCAAATTTGTTCAATCCAATTATCGCATGAGACCTATGAATCTGTTTGGACATTTCTAAATGAGCCATATACCACTCAGAATCTGTCACTACCACATTTTTAAAGTAGGGACTTTATTGTCATTTATAATAATTATATATATTATGTTAATAGTTGCATAAGATGTAATATATATATTATATTATATTCATATGGCATGGGTTAGTGGATTAGACTTGATGTGACAATGGACCTTGCATTAGACTAGACATTAAACCCACTTGACTAATCCATATTCTATTAATTAGATTCTAGTTAGGTCCCTTACTTAAGATTAAAATTTCATTAATTAAATGACTCTTCATGACTAAACATAGGGGCATTGAGGACCTTATGCATAGCCATCCTAACCCTAGCAAGTGGCCGGCCCTATAAGTATAGAGGGAGCCTCCCTCAAAGCCATTCATAACTCATGAAGAAATCCAAGAAATAGCTCCCCAAAAACCCTTCATTCCCTCCATAAATTTTAGGATATTAAACCTTAAATCCCTCATTTTTTTTTCCTCATCAAAAGAGGCCAAGAAGCTTAGATTTCAAGGAGCCTTGGATAGGAAGAAGTTACATTGGGAATCCATCTCCCAATAGGTAAAAATCTAAAATCTGTCCTTTAAATTCTGTTTTATCAATTGTTTGGCCATTAGGAGCCTACCCACTGGTTTAGGAATAGCTATTAAGGGAGACATGAGTCTCTATTGGTTTCATGATGATTTCTTCTTGATGTCATATGTTATTTGGGAGTTTTCTGTTCCAAGGATGCATTTTCCCTAATTTTTATACCACTATATATATATATATATATATATATATATATATATATATATATATATATATATATATTGCATATGTAGGTATTTTAGTTGTTATTTTGCATGAAGATTTATTATGTATCAAGAGTATCCTAGATTAGTGCACACTAGGTGCTTGTTGAAATGACTAATAGGAAGTGTACCTATTTATTTTGCCTAGTTCATATGTATTGGAAATGTATATAAATGTATGTATATACAGTAATGTATATATGTTATTTTAGGTATGTATGAATGTGTGTGAATGATGGAAGAGGGGTCGGGTTCACTGTGGTATGCACAGTGTGCATTGGGTTTGCATTGATACTGAATGTATCAGTATTTGGGGCTCGGGCATTGGTTTGAAGACCAAGTGCCAATATCAGTAGGGAGTTTTGTTTGCACCCTTGGTCTTTTGGTCGAGGGTTTAAGAAGTAGTGAGTGAGGGTTTATATGTATTAGCAATAGACAGTCCAATGGTAGTGTGTGACCTATGTTCTGTCAAGCCTTAGTACACAGATAGTTGCCAATTGACTTAGCTATAAGCCTTGTGCTCAGGGTTCAACTGCACTGTGTCAAGTGCAAGTTAGTGCGTGAGTGAATTAGTGAGTTCAGTGAGTGAGGGTGAGATATTTGGACTGATGCAAGTATCAGTTCAGTGTCAGGCAACTATACAGCATACTACGTGTTGTTGGTTATAGTTGTGGGTGTTTTGGTTTTGTGTGTGTGAGGGTGTATCTTGGCTGCAGTATCAGACAGGGAGTTTCCCTGTGTGTTTAGTAACAGTAATGGGGGAAATCAAATTTTTGGGTTTCATTGTGTCGTGTGTTGTGTATATATATATGTATGCTAGATTATATATATATATATATATATATATATATATATATATATATATATATATGAGTATGTATTATATGATATTGAATAGTTAAGTATACATATAGCTGTGTGTATCTATATGTATTGATGTTATATATGTATATATGTAAGAATGTATATATATACATATGTATATGGATATACATAGATTGGTATATATTTATGTGTGTGTGTGAGGATGCATAGTGAGTGGGCTCGGGGCAGTAGAGGGTATAGGAGCCTGCAAACAGTGTGCACAGCAAGGGGTCCAGCAGTGTGCAGCTCGTGCACCCTTAGAGAAAACTGAAATAGCAGATGCAGCACAGAGGCATGCAGTTTGCAACTGAGGAGAGTAGGCACTTTCAGCAGCAAGTCTATGCTCGTGCACATAAGCAACTGACTGCAGTAGCCAACATGCAACAGGCAGGAAGAAGTTGCAGCAAAGACATAAATCTATTATGTATCAGATCCAGCAAGTATCAGCATACCTCGGGCAACTGAGCAGTATCAGACAGGTATTTGTCTTAAGTATCAGCAAGGTTATTACCATAGTTAGGTGGTAGTTTTAGTCAGTGGGTAGTTTAGTTAGTGTATTAGTTAGTCTAGTGATAAGTTAGTTAGCTAAATAGTTAATTAGTTATATACTTGATAGGTGTACTAGTTAGAATATTTACTATATGTAATTATGTTGGTAAGTACCTATATGTAATTAATAAGTATGATATTATGTAGTTAGTATCTATGTATATTGCTAGGTAATATATGTTAGTTTAGTTATATTGTTATAGTTAGTATATTGGTGGGAGGTTAGCTCTCTCTCTCTCTCTCTCTCTCTCTATATATATATATATATATATATATATATATATATATATATATATTAGCTAAATGGAGTCTTGAATTACCTTGGGATACTAAGGTAACGTAGTGTGATACACATTGGTGCAAGGCCAAGGTATTCTAATTGCTTTAATTAGTTAAAGTACTATACATAATGACTTGTATATATATACAATTACTATTTCCCTATATTAAACTTGCGTGTCTTAGGATACGACATTTTGTGTGTCTTATAGTATCTTAGATTAGCTAGTATAGCTTAGTTTCATAGTGTATCGACCTAGCACCCTAGTGTTAGACTCATACAACCTAGAATTGGTCGGTTTGGCTTAGAAATGGCTTTATGACTTTGAATTGCATCAGTTTAACTTATTTTTATTCCTGAACCTTGTATTGATGCAACATACCATATGTAGATTTGTGTGACACCAGCTTGGGCATCGAGAGACACACCTTGCTCAGGACTTCAAGCGAGTACATTTTCTAATAATTTTTATTATGTTAATTATTACTATGATTCTAGTTGTAGTGTATGCTTGGTTCTGACACTGTGGATACACGGGCTAGTATCATAGATACCTGTTATTAGGAGTCGTGATTAGAATCCATTATGCTAGCTGGGGACGGGAAAATATTAGCAAGATTATGTGATCATACCCCACTTTACATGCATCATAGCTCACCCCACATATCACGTTGGGTGTAGCCTGACCATTTACATGTCTCATGGCCTGTTATATATGATTAGCCTGACTATTGCTTGCATTATAGCTAACCAGATGGTTAGCCTGACCTTACATGTATCATAGATAATCATATATAACAAGCCTGATCTAGTCCCAAGTCGATCACATAGCAAACTGATATTTCATAACACTTAGCAAGAATTTCTATTCTTTATTCCAGTTCACTCATTTCTAGCATTCACATATATATGTTCATTGCTAGTTAGTACTATTGTTGATTACATGTCTCTCCAGTATTCCTTATTTTTCCTATATTTCTTTATCATGTATTTCCTTACACTATCTTATAGTTTTTATCAATATAATTGAAACTGTTGTTTAGTGTTTGTGCTTCGCTCCAATCCTGACTGGATAATATTTTCAGACGATCTTGAGGATATATGTTCTACTCACTACAGTCCAGGAGGGAGACTACATACCGAAGATTCCAGAGGAGTCACTCTCCTTAGAGGAGACACCACCCGTAGTCATTTAGACAGCCTCTTGGTCTATTTATCTATGTATTAATGTTCTAAACTAGAGATTTGGATTGTATTATGTTGAGACTATTTATGTTAGGATAGCTAGACTCTAGATTATTGTTGTATTTGGGTTGTGTGCTAGACTTATGCCAGAACTTCCTTATCTTTTACATCTTATCGTGCCATTTACTTTCCTTATGGAGTTGTGATCGTTATGCATATTCATTGTCCTCCTTATGGAGTTGTGATCGTTGACAGGTTATGTTGTGAGTTATGTTTAGCAGACTTAAGGCCTAGAAAGCGTTCTACCGCCGATGCTGCGGCGTAGGCTGGACGTACCCACGGCTCATGCCCAAATTCCGGGTGCGGGTCGTAACAGAATCGAGTCACCCAATTAAATCCCCAATCGTGTTCGCATCAATCTCTATCATATTCAACAAGTTTTCCTTAGAATTCCTGCACGATACTAAGACATCGTCTAATAAAATCTTAGTCCCGCATATATATATATATATATATACATACATATATATTTATATATATATATATATATATATATACACATATATATACTTGTTTATAGTCATCCAAGTAAACCATATTCGATTTGTATTTTTTGACACGAAATACCGTTCGAACTATTTTCCAAAATCCAAGCACGATTGTCTATGTTCGCCTTAGCAATAATCTGATAATGTTTCTATCGATTGTCATTATAAATCTGACTTGTCTCTTATCTGAACAATATCACAATCTCGTTTGTAACTTGCTAGCACCAAAGGGTCTTGGCTCGCGATATTCAACACAACTTAGCCGAAAGGCTGTGTGCATAGCTAACCATTTGAATGATATTCTATTTCGTACATAAACCAGTTGTGTAATCATGTACAGGTATTCGGGTTTGCATATAACTTGCAAATTCAAGCACGAGTCTAATCCCACAAGTCTAGCATAGGTCGGCACAAAGGCCTTCGTATCACAATTTCATACAAGCAGTCATATCATTCACATGCACTTTTGAAAGTATTTAGACGCATTATTTGGAACATTTTAATAGGATATTGAGATAGAGCAGATGCACATAACCTACGAACGACCTTTTGAAACTGAGAAAATCGAAACAAAGTCCAAAGGCATAAAACCATGATCTGATACCAATATGTCACACCCCAATCTCCCGCAGGCAATCGACCATCCCCGCTAGGCAAGAATTATCGCGCCAGCGCTCCCGCGGGACGATCGCTTTAGCCATCTAGGCATGATAACGCGCGAGGGTAATTCGCGCCCGTACAAGGTCGTGGTCCATGCAGGCGGTAAGAGATCTAAGCCAGAGAGTTGCACAGATTGTCCGACTGCAGCAGAATAATAAACGCACAGGCGATTGGTAACAAGTTCACAGAGTCGTCTTTAGCAGAAGCTTTGAATACCACAAGTATAGAAGTAAAGAAAACTCTTTATTGATATTGAATAAGTGTTACAAGCGGTACTAGGCCGAGATTACAAGTCGCTCAAGCCTCTCTCTCTAAAATCATGCCAAGTGGCTATATTTGTAGAATGATATATAGGCGATGTTCCAATATTATGTCTTGTATATGTACTTCAGTTTTGGATGCAATGCTCCAGAGTAAACTCCACGCTTTAGCACACACAAAGGGGGCATCCGTACCGAATGAGGTTCTCCTGCACCCTGCAAGCAATCTAGTGGGTTATCAATATATGAATGCACTGGTGGGGAGGCTTTCGCCCACTCGATAAATCCAAACACATTATATAGGTTCCGTGCACCATCTATTAAGTTATCTTTCTAGTCTTGCCTTAGGATCAGTTTCATGGCAATGATGAAAAGTCTAACTCGTGTGGCAGTGTGTCGTACGATATAAAGGAACACGACGAGACTTACCAACTTACCATTCATCCTTCCCTGTCCAAGGCAAACCAAGTTAAATTCAAGAACAGGCATATCTAATGAAATCCAGGGACAAATAGCATATGCAAACATATGTGTAGTGAACGAGGTTATGTTTCGGATGCGCGAGTTACACGGATTATCAGGTATTTGCATGAGCTGTTTAAGTGTTCCATATGTACAAGTGCATTATACTCATGATCGTTCAAGTGTTTCAGATGTTCATGATGCGATGTAATAACTCACACGCAGATTACCGCTAAGCGAGGATGACTTATCTATATGAACATGAGTCGCTAGCATGGCCATAAAGGACCTAGTCAATAACGAGGATAGAATGAAACGAAAGCACATAATGTGCTACAAACCATCCTACCACACACGATATGACTACACACGGAGTTCCGTCCGGATCAGATCGGTGCCAGTGCCCAAGCGACCATCCACAGGAACTATGACCTTATTTCCATGTTGTCCGCGACAAGCAAGTCTCTAAGATCTTCCAGATTCACAATATGCACGAGATGCACGACATGTTTAATTCTTGATTCTTGCTCTAAATAAATATTGTTCCACGAGCTGTATTTCTTGCTTTACTTGACATGATTCTCATTCATTGCTCAACTTGCCTTGATGTATTCCCCTGGTTCGGGGACTGCCTTGACGACCTAACGGTCCCGGATAGTTTCAGTTTTACACATGAACGGAATGACTATTAGATAGTCTTCCAGGGAGAACTAAATGAATGCATGACATGAATAGTATTACATGATCATGGCATAGTTTATGCAACAAGCATTGAAATGAGGCAACGAATACAAGTTAACATATAAGTAAGCAGGCATTGCATTCACATAGAACATAACCATTTACTTTGGCAGGGTCATTCCGAGCAACATAATCTTGGGACGTGCAGTGTAAACAAGTGAATAGTACACTACGAAGAGTATATATATATATATATATATATATATCGATCTACTCGGGGTATAGTGGCGTCTACTTGCACATGGCAAAGGTAGCATGAAAGGGTCCATTTATAAGCATTGTTTCATTTCCATGTTCTAACACAAGCAATAAATATTGGGATTATTCCCTTAGCTAGGCGTATTGTATTCTTTATTAGCATGAAGGGGGTGATTCACCTAGCGACTAGCATATATATTCCATATTTTAAGTGTGCTGGCTAAGTAAAGACAAGTTCATCATATCCACCCACCTTAGCGATGATTCGCCTCGGTCGAGTAATACTCCGAGCAAGCCTTTGAAAGACTAAGCCGGAACTCCTGAAGGGCCAAGTCTACAAATTCTTTGTCTCAAATGAGTCTTCTCGCTGTACAAAGCGGGTCGGGTCGATGCACTTTTGCCGTTTGAATCGACTGTCCGCTTGAGCGGAATGCGTCGTTACACTGTACATGGTATAAAACGTCATACGACAGTCACGACTGTAACTAGACAAAGTGGTGCATTCTACAAGCTAGTCACTTAGGGTCACATAAAACATCTAATGTCTCAATCAATAAAATGAGGATAGTAAACATAGTATATATGTGACAAGGAAGTAGAGCGTCCGAAATGCCCTGCCAAAATATTCTAGAAATCAGCTGTATAAAATGAGAAGTTGGCGGAGTACCAAAATACATGGCCATGATCAGTTGTAGTCTAATTAATTAGAATCATGTAAAGAAACTAAATATCCAGATTTATGACTAACAAGGGCCGGTGGCTAAACGCCCAGAAGAGAAAAT
The DNA here is from genome assembly GCA_036927795.1 of Iris macrosiphon. Classification (NCBI taxonomy): domain Eukaryota; kingdom Viridiplantae; phylum Streptophyta; class Magnoliopsida; order Asparagales; family Iridaceae; genus Iris; species Iris macrosiphon. The sequence goes on from JAYESA010000018.1 coordinate 104,268,228, forward strand.
GTACAATAACGAGCAGTGATTAAGAAGCCCGCTCGTGTCCTTCAGCGGCCATCCATCTGGTGTGCCCTATTGTTTAGGGGGAGTAAGCTGGATCCTTGGGTGATGGCTTTAAACCTGGTAATGTAAGACCAGTGGGGTTAAATCCCACATAGCAAGTACCACAAAGGAAGCACAAATGAAGGAATAAAACCAGTGAGAAATAAACACACACACACACACACACACACACACACACACACACACACACATATATATATATATATATATATATATATATATATATATATATAGTTTTGTCTCATTGTTTTGGTCCATAGGCTACCGTGATACAACAATCTAACCCTATAACCAAACAAGGATAAGGGTTAGACCATCTCACCATGATAGCCTATGTCCCCAAACTATTTAACAGAACATACAATACACAATCAAGCTCAGTTACATAATCGGCAAATCACTTGTACGGCTTACTAGGTGGAGTTTGGGTTATCCCAAAGATATATGCGTATAATAGGAATACTCAGATCGAGCCATGTGCTAGCAGGGCTAGCCGAGCCATGAATCGCTGTATAGCACGTTGTATTTATGCACCGGTCCCTCCTAAGGCCACCGTGCTATCATCACATATAACAGATAGTAAAATATAATAGTCGAATATTGCCATCCACTAATAAAGATTTAAACAATATCCATGGGGCTAGCTTGCACACCACATACAATTGTTTAGTGTTGGCTAGTTAAGCATGATCTCGGAATTCTGTCCCTCCCAATGATCTACATATTTTAGTTGTCTAGTTAACCCTACTGTTACTAAAATCTCATGGCATGGTCACATGATATTTCCCTTATATGTCTCACCGCAGTACAAACACGCTAGATACGAATCCACTTTGTCACTTGGTAGTCCAATTTGGATTCGCCCCAGCGTAATGCAAAAATCAAACAAGTCATAGCCACGCTTAAAAATTGACTAAACCATTTTGTCCATGCTTGCAGGAATCGTATTATGTCACATATCGCGTAGCACGTAGGTACCCCTTAATATAATCACGTATGAACAATTAGCATGTGGGAACGCATATGACGTAGTAAGTGTATCAACATAGATACAAGTGGTCGAATCAAGTCACCAATCGTAGTAAATAACATGAGTTCTATCACATTACAACAAATAAGTCAAGTCATGCACATAGGTGGTGTAGTCACATGGCACATGGTCGAACTATACACATGGTCGGGTTGGGCGCATAGACGGGTCAGGCGCATAGGTGGGTCTAATACTCTCACAGTCATCATGATTACACATATGAATCAAAAGTCTAATGTAACATTCAAACCAAATCAATTCAATAAAATATATCCTAGGGCCACATGCACGCATGAAGATCAAGGTCGTATAGTCGATTAGGGTGCATGAGAATTGGGGGCACATAGAATATGGGGCAAATAGACATGCAAAGTCTACTTATCGGGGCAATTGCTAAGTAATGGGAAAATAAATACAAGTCAGAGAAGTGACTTTATGTGACAAGCCAAAAATGTCTAGAAGATAAGACAAAAATATAAAAAGTTGTGTAGAGTCACAAAAGTCGTGTTGAGGCATGCGCCAAAAAAAGAAGAGACGCATGGCTCTGGGCCACATAGTCTCTTGGCGGCATGGGTGCATGGAGTCTGGCCTTAGTGAATTCCCATGCGTTTAAGATACTATGCTTCCAACTTTAGAACGCATGCACAGAGAAGTCATGCGTCTAACAAGATGGGCACATGCTAGAGGGGAGTATGCTGCTGGACCGCATGGTACTCCATCGTCCTAGAACAACAAGTTCGGCCATAAAAAAGCTCCAAGGACCCAAAAACTTCTTTCATTCATAAAAACTTCATTCCAACTCCAAATCAAGTGAACCAAAAGCCAAAATGTCTGAAATGGAATGTTCTGTCACCTAAGAAAACTAGTTTTCTAAAACACGTTATTTTAATAGATCAAAACCAAAAAAAACTTATGGAACCCATAAAAACCCTAAATTAAAAATGTAGATATACTCACATCCATACATCAAAACCAAAGACTCCAAACATTAAAAGTGTTTAGAATCATAATGTACACATATTAGACTAATAAAATACAAGAAAAGAGCATGAATTAAAATCTAAGGATTTCTCCATATCATGCAAGATGTGCTTGCCTAAAATGAAAGAAGGAGGAGAAATGAGAGAATAAGGAAAGATAGGGAAAGAAGTTGGGTTATATAGCTAAGGTTTAAGGTCTGGGTTCTCTCATAACTTGAACCAACCCACAGAATAAACCATGAACCACACTAAACCAAAGAATGAGTCTAGTCTTTATGCAACCTTATAAACATACAAGTAAGAAATAATATGTCCCAAATACGTATATCGGGAACAGGGAGTGACAATTAACGACTGGTGTGGCACATGTGTTTTTGATAACTGTGATAAGGGAATTATGTCCAGTTGGGAGTTTCAGTTGTTAATGTTATGGTTAAGAGATATCTCAGACATGGATAGGTAAGTATAGTATGGATGGGGCCAAGGACTGTGTTCAGAGAGAGTGGGTAGTGGTATTTACTGTAGTTGGTACCCGACATTCCAAGTGTAGTGAATAATGGATATTCAGGTGTGCACATGGGGAGTTGGCTGAGGTATGTAGGAGTTCACGGGGGATCGGGTTTGGGTTGTAGCAAGTGATGGAGTTGGTGTTGTTGCTATATGGGAATGGTGTTGGAGTTGGGTTTACTATTAGTATTGGTGTTCACAGTTAAGATAGTGATAGTGTATGCATAATGCATATAGTTATATATGAATATGACTAGAAATAATTAGATATAGTTAAGTGTGAGTGTATGTAGTTAGATGTGTTGTGAGGTATTAGTGTTGGTGTTAGTGAGGTTATGGATACGTGGGGTTATGTGTTATATCACGATACGAGTGATGTTATGATACGGGGTAAATATTAGGATATAGATGAGATATCACGATACGAAATAGGTATTATGATACGGGGTAGGTATTTGTGATATAGGCTAAGGTAATAATGGGTAGCATAGATATTAGTGTATATATAGTGTATATTAGCTAGTATTGGCTATCTTAGCTAATATTACCTAGAATAGACCTAGTATTGTGTTAATATGGCTAGTATGACCTAGAAAAACTAGTCTAGCAAGGTATTGACCTAGTTTAACTTAGTTGACCTAGTTTGACCTAGTGTTGACCTAGAGACCTAGTTTTAAGCTAGTATAGCATATTTATAATTCTAAAATACTGTTTTGACTTGTAATTCATATTTAGGTCTTTGAGACACCGAGTTGGACATTGTTTAAAACTCAATAGCGAATTCCAGGCGAGTATATTCTCTGATAGTTTTTATTATTTTATAATTACTATGATTCAAGTATTTAGAAATGTTATACCTGATTCATGACACTATGGTACACGGATTGGTACATACATTGGATCTTCAGTCATGAGATGTTACCTTGACTCATCGTATTGATATTGGATATTATTCATCATATTGACATTGGATATTGGATACATTGGATAGTGAGCTGTCATGGTTGGAACAATCGTATCAGTCGAGGTGGGGAAGTACTAGCTAGATATATGATCAAGAACTATTGAAAGTAGTATAAATTATCGGCTACTATCTAATCATACACTTCACGTATGATTGAGCTAGTTTTTTCTTAGTGTAAATTATTGAATCTCCCAAACCGATCACATATCTAATTAGTATTTCAAAATACTTAGTATAGTTGTAGTTCTTTCTATTCTGATCAAAGATCATATTGCCTTGCACCTGATATTTGCAGTTCTTTTTCTCTTTCACTTCATATATGCATTGGTTATGCTATATTGCTTATATTACATGTCTCTCTTTACTATTTATTATTACATTAGTTTATTATTTTCTCACTATTACAAATTCATCATTACATCCGGGCGGCTAAGGTTATTATTTAGAAGATAGGCTACAACTTGGAATATGACAAATGACTCAATTACGAAAAAGGTAGACGTACCCCTATATGTCACCTCCTTCTAAAAGGCAAGTCTGAAACCTATTACCAGAAAATTGATCATGGTTTTGGGTACCTCACACCTCCGATAACACCTAAGGGATCAGAATCAGAGGAGGAAACATGTTCCCATTCATCTGACTCATCATTCTGGGATTCTGATGGAAGCATCGATGAAGCATTCAAGCACGTTCTTTCTATTATTATGCTTTCATCCGACCTAGATGAGAAAGACGATTTAATATTTGAATCCTTCAAAAATAATCTGTGAGCAAAACAGATCGATTCTTAATGAGAACTTTGATTCGAGCAATGCGAATCACCTATAGAAGATGAAATCATTCAGATTGGTGGAGGAGAAGAGTCATCCCCAAAACCAATCTTCGTTAGCAAAAGCCTTTTAGAGGAGGATAAATGAGCCCTGGTTCAGTTGATAAAGGAATACATTGATGTCTTTGCCTGGAGTTATAAGGATATGCCTGGTCTGGATCCTCGAATTGCTTCGCACAAGCTCAACATCCTTCCTATTGCTAAATCGGTCAAACAAAAACAATGACGATTTAGCCCAGATATGATGGGGGCATTTGAAGCCGATGTCAGGAAGCTGATAGCATTTGACTTCATTCGAGAGGAACAACGTCCTGATTGGGTAGTTAATATGGTCCCAGTCATAAAAAAAATGGGAAGTCCGTATCTGCATAGATTATAGGGATCTAAACTCACCATGTCCAAAAGATGAGTTCCCTCTTCCGATCACGAATGTCATGATCGACAATATGTGCGACTTCAAGCATATGTCGTTCATGGATGGATTCTCAGGATATAATCAAATTAAGATGTGTCCCAATGATAAAAATCATACTTCTTTTTGAACTCCACTAGGAGTGTATTTCTATACAGTCATGTCCTTTGGTTTGTAGAATACGGAAGCAACGTATCAACGAGCTATGAGAATAATATTTTTAGAACATCTGAGAAAGACAGTGGAATGCTACGTGGATGACATTTTCGTCAAGAGTCGTATCAAAGATGACCACCTTCAAGACCTGGAGACGGTGTTTAAGTTAATGCGTCAACATCAACTGAAGATGAATCCAACCAAATTCTTTCTGTGAGTATCCAGTGGCAAGTTCCTCGAATTTGTTATAACTTACAAAGATATTAATATTAACCCTAATAAGGTCAAAGCCACTCGACCCCGCATAATCTCAAAGAACTTTGTGGACTGTAAGACCGTCTAGTATACATCAAGAGGTTCGTCTCAAATCTCCCAGGATGATGCCGACTCTTTATCTAGTTAATGAAGGAAGGTATCTCATTTGTCTGGAATAAAGCATGTCAACATGAATTCGATGACATTAAACGATATCTCACCAACCCGCTAGTTCTGGTGGCTTCAATCGTAGAGAAACCTTTCTTGTTGTATGTTCGAGCAATAGATCATTCCCTAAGAGCGCTTCTTGCAAAGAAGCGTGCCAAAGGCCTTGAAAAGGCGATCTACTATCTCAGTTGTATGCTGATCGGTGTCAAGCAAAGATATAATCCTGTGGAAAAGATTGCCTTTCTCAAAAGTTTTTTATTAAAAAATATGCCATTATATGACGGGTCAAACCATCAATGTCATATCCAGGGTGAATCCCCTCCGGGTATTAATGACCAAGCCGAGTACTCTTAATTCTCTCCTAACTACGTGGGCAATGTTGTTATCACTCTAAGATATGGTGTATGTCCCGTAGAAAGTAGTGAAAGGTCAAGCCTTGGCCGATTTCTTAGCAGGTCACCCAGTACCGGAAACATCAAAGTTATACGACATCATCCCAGATGAAGTATTGGAGTCTAATATGGCAATAAGAGAGGATACTTGACAAATTTTCTTTGACAGGGCATTAAAAAGTAGGCTCAAAGGCAACATCGTAGCTGGAGTCGGTATAGTCTTCGTATCTCCCGACAAACTGTTTATATATCGTGCATATTCTCTCAAAGAAACTTGCTCTAATAATGTAGCAGAATATAATGCTCTACTCCTTGGCCTCCAGTTATCCAAGCAACTGTATATAGAGTATCTTGAGGCTTATGGAGACTCCAAATTGATAGTTAACTAAATCAGAGGAGAATACAAGGTTTGTCATGAGGACCTTATTCCTTATCATAAAGCTGTAATCGAACTAGATTTTACCGTCAAAGGGTTCTTTATTGAACATGTGCCTTGGCTACAGAACGTGGAAGTAGACGCCCTTGCTGGGTTAGCATCCTCCTGAACCATTCCTTTAAAGAAATAATATTTAATTAGATTAAGCGGTCGAGAACTATTTTGTGCTAAAAATAACTTATACATTGAAAGCAGCTTCGAAGCAAAATCTACTCCTGATTCTGAAGATTGGAGATTTTCTTTAATAGATTATGCGGCTTATGTAATTATCCCAGACGACCCGAAAGAGGCTACTTCGATTAAGAGACACTTGCTCCGATTCGACTATGATGCAACATCCAAGATATTGTATTATCGCTCATATAATGGACTCCTATTGTGATGTCTTTCAGATCTTGAAGTCAGACGAGTAATCCATGAGGCTAATGATGGCATATGTGGAGCACATCAACTAGGTCAAAAACTGTAAGATATGATCAAAATGATGGGGTACTACTGGCCTATCTGGTTACCAACGCTATAGATTATTCTCGTAAATACAAAGTACGTTAAACCCATACTGATTTTATCTACCAACCGTCAGAGTTATTACATTGAACGGCAATATCCTGGCCTTTTGAAGCATGGGGAATGGATATCATTGGTCCCATTAGTCCATCTTCATCGAGAGGTCATCGGTACATCTTAGCAATAACCGATTACTTCTCCAAATAGGCAGAAGCTATACCATTGATCGAAGTAAAAACATCCAACGTAATCAGTTTCGTCAAGTATCATGTCATTTATCGCTTTGGTGTTCCCCGAAGTATAATAAATAAAAATGTACCATAATTGGCTAGTCAGGCTTTCTATCAGTTCTGTGACAAGAATCAGATTCAGCGTGTGGCATTTACTACCTACAATCCCGCAGCCAAAGGTTTCACTAAATCCTTCAAAAAATAATAATCAAGCCCCTTAAGAAGTTTTTGTTATCCAACAAACGTGATTGGAATAAGAAGCTTGGTGAATGCTTATGGGCTTATCGCACAACAGTCCAAACTCCAACTGGTTGTACGCCATTTTTTTAGTCTACAAATGTGTGATAGTTCTCCCTCTCGAGGTCCAGATCCCTTCTCTCAGAATAGCTATTGCTAATAAGCTAACAGTAAAGAGCAACAATCATTTGCGACATCAAAAATTGGTAGCATTAGATGAAAAGCGCTTATATACTCAAGAACGTATTGAGTTGTATCAAGCACGCATTTTCAGAGCTTTCAATCAAAAGTCTAGGAAAGAATATTCCACGTCGGTGAATTCTTCCTTGCGATGATGAGACCAATGGTCATGACCTACAAAAGTAGAGGTAAATTTTAGGCTAAATGGGAAGATCCTTATGTGGTGGAGACAGTATTCTCTAATAGTGCTTATAGGATAGCGAAGCCTAACAGAGATTTGATGATGATGCCCATCAACGAAAAAATTCTCAAGAAGTATTATGTATAATCTATAGGTATGATTTTTTCCCAGCAAGTCATGTATAAATGTACATTATTTGTATTTAAATCCCCTGTAGCATGCATGGTAGAACGACTTTTGGGCGATCTTCAAAAGAGTTAGGAAAATCCTTTTTTACTGTAAACTATTAACAGTGTTCAACTAACTTGAATCCCACTTAGTTAATGGGTCCTCAAAGTTCCCCAGTGGAAAATTCCACGGATACGGCAAAATATTCTCGTTGAGATCATCCAAATGACATCCACCCCAATAATTACCTTTTTTTTAAAAGCCTAGTTGCTTTGAGAATATCCTATTCCTAATCCCCAGTTAGGTTTGGAATAATCTAACATGTTTCTTTCCCAACTAAGATGAATGATATAATTTATGTCCATATTACCTCTGAACCATATTCTATTCATCATCTTTAGCAAAGCAAAGAAAACAATCATGTCCATGATTACCTCTGCTTTGTTCTCTGAGAAAAAGATAAAATCCCTACAGAGTTATATTCTGCCATGATCATATCACCTCTTTACTATTTTTCTTCGCCTCTACATTATTTTCCTTAATGGAATTGAAAGCCTATCATGTTCCTATTACATCTAATAGTAATTCATTTTTAGAATTTGTTAACTGTACTTAGTATAAGTACGCCATGGGTATCAAGCACACGAAGATGTTCCCACCATAATATGCATAAAAGGTATATAATTGAACAAGAGATGATAAAAAATTGAAAGCTCTAATCATGGAAACAGGATCACAAATTATGACAATTATTGAAAGGAAGAAAGGACAACAACACAACTTTCAGCCTAAATCAAGTTTCGCTCATTCACTATTATTCACAAAACTTGCAAGAGTATGTAAAATGCTGGCATTCGAGTATAAAAATACCCGACGAGTGACTTCTATGTTGGCTTGTTCCTCTTGTCTCCCTAAGTCAGCAACGGGAGCGTCAGGACAATTGACTCAAGTTTACGGTGGGTTGAATCCATCCGATGAATGACTAAAGGGATCCTGAACGAGTTTTGCTTCATGTAGTTGGCTTGAAGATAATTCTTTCTTCTTTTCTATAAGCGACAGTACATGAATGGCAGAAACGTGACCGGAGTTGGCTTTGGCCGGAGGGGAAATAGTTGCCTATTAGTTTCTTTTGCTCTCTTTTGTGTGACAACTCGGGAAGCCATAAAATAGAGGAAAGATAATAAGAGAAGTCAAAAGTGGAGTGAAAGGCTTCAGTATTTATAAAAAAAGATAACAATTCGAAGTCCCATACAAGATTCAGTAAAGGGAGGCGATACTTCATTTTCCTAGGTGAAGAATCGTACACAGAATCCAAAGAGTCGTTATCGGGATTATGCTTGTGTAGTATGCACACTTCTCATTATTAATGTAGAGACTAATTATCTCTAATACACAGAGTTCATTATTCCCTTCTCTTTGGTTGGGGCAAAGACTAATCAATTACCAATATACAGTCAATATAACAAAATCAAACGAGATTTTATTGTGCTGAAATTATGATTATATATGATGAAAATCTATTACATCTGGATTTTCATTTTAAGGTCATGATTATATATGATAGAGATCTCCCACAAGGTCATCTCCATCCTTCTAAACCTCTATGCAATACCTGCTTGCACTAAAGGGCATGTTAGGGGGCATAGTGTTAGACATGCTCTCGCTCCTTAACATTAGGGACGATAATATTAGTAGGAGGATACATAACTGGCATGTATCAATTATGCAAGCCCAAATCCTCCATCACCACTAAGCGTCATTGACAGAATTTTGATTGGAATTCCATCACAATCTTACAATCAAAATCGTGGCTGACCTGCACCCAAGTGGCAACCCTCATGACGGGAAAAAATTCAACTAGCATGTTATATGGACTAGGACAACTCTGATTACTCCGAGCAAAGTCTCTCCTCACTTTATGGTGAGTCATCACATGATATTGCTGATCATTTTGAAAATAGAAAATTATGATACGCTTCCAAGTTCCATCGAAGGAGTAGACTTTTGATAGAAGACTCCTTATCTTGTGGCTACTCGAACGCTTGCAGTGCCTTGTTACAGTTGCTCTCTTCTTCTTTGGCTCAAACCGAAAGATGGTCATGCCCATTTCTTTTACAACAAAAATGAGAGCGATTATTCTGATATTAGGCTCACTTTCTCTTTATATAGGGGAAGTAAAATATTTCAGTTCCTAATCAGATCCCGAAAATAATTTCGCATGCATTGCCTTAAAAATTAAATCAAATCAAAGATCGGGTCAAAACCAATACAAAGTTTGTACTGCAGGTTTGGCCACATTAGTGGACTGTTGGACTCATGTGTCTCTCTCTCTCCAAGAATCCCTTTTGGAAGGTTGCATATCATACGGGGTGACACCTTTTGTTCAAGTTAAACCTATGCTACATGTAGAATTATACGTGCATTGTGTCTGTGTGTCAGAAGACAAGGTTTAATTAAAACAAAGGTGCATTACTGAACGAAGGAGACGACAATAATTGGTCATCAAGGCCCATACAAAAAAAGATAAAGAGAAGGGGAAAGTGCATGATGCAGCTAGGCAGAATCACAATCACGGATAATCTTTACAGTATCCTTCAAAGTAAGCATGCCTAATTGGTGGAACAGATGTCACCTAGCATCCCTAGTCTCCAGTACCTTCCTTTCACCCTTGGTCAGACGAAAAGACTCATAGTTTGGAATTGGCTCTAGCGGCCTAGCAATGTCCTCTAAGGTCAAACCGTAAGAGAATAGGATAGCTTGAGCTAAATCTAGTTTATTTTCCTCTCTCTCTCTAATTTGGAGAGGATAAAGAAACAGAAGTCTCTATGGAGGAAACAGGAGCCCGCTCTCTAGGAATGGCGACGCTCATCCCGGAACCCGTGGAGGGTGGAACGCGTTGATGAGGTATAGTCTCCGGCCATGGTTTCCATCCAGTAAATCTTCTTTGGGCCATGATCAAGGGTGCAAGTTAGCCAAAAACATGTTGAACCCTCGCCTGTATATATACAATGGTATATGTCGGTTCATCTCCCTGAAGCAGCTTTTGCATGATGAATCTCGAAAACATAAAAGATTTGGATGATGGCCCACTAGAAGTCTAACCGTCAAATTTCAGATACCTATCATCCAGTGGTGTTAATACTCCATTGGAATGCTACATTAAATGTGCACACGAAGTTGAAACAAGTCTCCATGCCTCTACGTTCAAAGTATTTCGTTTTTGTTTTTGTGAAAATTTGAAAACTTTGAAGGGTTTATGTAGAATCATAAAAAGTATGCCTATGAAGGATGTTATATTCAAAAGAAGAGTGGCGTACTCCTCACCAAAAGAAGCAGTGGCGAACCCTACGTATAGTACCTTAGTAGCGTACCAAGACACCATTCATTCCCACCATAACAACATACAAACATTGGTGTTATTTTCACCAGAGTATCATGGCTGTGTCCTTTCTCCTAAGGTGATGAACCTGACAATTGGAAGATCAACACAACAACCGAGGAGATCAAGGGATTAAATGGAGAGGATTTCCAGGAGCAAAGCCAGGTTATCGTTTAGCGACGAAGTAAATATGTTGTTTCATCCCCGAAGACAAAAGTAGATACCCTATCTTAAATGCGCTGAGGTTGTCACTCCACCTCAGTACGCTAGGGTTGTTACTCCATTATGTGAAAAGGATGCTACTTTATCCAAGTACACATATGATCTCTCCTTGTTAGAGTACGCCAACAGGTCATCCTTGGTGTAGTAGGCTGACATTCCCATGTCAAACGAATTTTCTACTGACGAGAAGATCGATCATTTAATACAGAGGATTTCTTGGCACGCCGACCCAGGTTATCGTTCTGCAACCAAAGTTGATATCTCAGCTCGAGTATGACACCAATGCTACTTTGTTATAGTACACCAATAGTACTACTTAAAATAGAGTACGTCGTTGATGCTCTCTCTTTTGAATACACCAACACGGATGGTTTAGCAACAGTACGCTGTCATTGCTAACATTCACTGAATACCCCAATATTGGTTCTTTAACCTGAGTATGCCAACACGGATGTCTTCTTCAGAGTACGCCAGCATGGCTATCCTCTTCCAAGTACGCCAACATGGCTATCTTCTTCAGAGTAAGCTAGCTTGGATATCCTCTTCCAAGTATGCCAACATGACTACTACTCTCAAATGATACGCCTACGTCAATAACTGACAGTAAACGGTTATGATGATATGTTTCTCATGCCATGTTTTCGGGAACATGGTACAAATAACTGCCTCCATGACCTGAGCTTTCCTCGTATAGGAAGCCACATATCAAATCATTAGTAATTTTTGCAACCACTATCTAGAACGTAGGTTCCATGTCTTCAAAGTAAACATGTACCATAAGAAACACGATGTACATTGCTCGTGCGTATGTGCACATATAGTTAATCGCTTTCCAGCATAAAATATTATAAATGCAGGATCAGTACATCCTTCAAACACACACAGAGGGACGGACGGACAGTGGAGAAGAAGAACAAAAGCTTTTGGTGCAAGTTTGACCAAATCTCTCTTGTTGGTAGATTCTCCAAATCGTCTAAGTATTTCAAAAGTATCTCTTCTTGGTGCCTTGTAGTCAAAGGAGTAATGTAATCGAACACAAATTAGATCTCCACAGCTATACGTCCATAGAATCATTGTACTTAGATTCTTGTATAGGATCTCTTATACCTTTTCTCTTTTCTCAGTTTGTAATACAATGTTTCATATAAACTTTTTGTCATGGCAAACAGTCTATTCTGAGGTTAATTTAACTTCAGTACCTAGAAACACTAGTTGGTTAGATTCTGGTACAACTACTCACATTAGTGTTTCTATTCAGGGTTGCCTGAGTTATCGAAAGCCAAGTGATGGTAAAAAAACATCTATGTGGGTGACAGAATCGGTAGAAGTGGAAGCAATCAGGTATTTTAGGTTATTATTAGGAACTGGTTATTATTTGAATTTAAAAGACACTTTTATTGTACCATCTTTTAGACGAAACTTGATTTTAGTTTCTTTATTGGACAAATCTGTATCATTGTTCATTTGCAAACAATAAGTTTAATTTGTCTTTAAAATTAAATATTATTGGTAATGGTTTCCATAATATTTATGATAACTTATACTCGCTTGAAACTATTGCATCTTACAATGAATCCTTGCATGTGGAATCACGTGGTACTAAACGAAAAATTAACAATATAAATTTAGCCTCATTATGGAACAAGCGACTAGGTCACATCTCTAGAAAAAGAGTTGGACGACTTGTGTCTGATGGGATTTTGGATTCCCTTGACTTTACTGATTTTAATATTTATGTTTAATGTGTAAAGGGAAAATAGACCAAAAGAAAGAGATCAGGTGCCAAAAGGTCTACAAAAGTCTTAGAATTGATACATATTGATATTTTTGGACCATTCCCTTCGGCTTCTTGGACTGGTCAAGAATATTTCATATAATTCATATATGACTGTTCTAGATATGGCTACCTATATCTCATTCATGAGAAATCATAGTCTTTGGACGCGTTCAGATTATTTAAAGTAGAAGTTGAGAATCAACTCAATATAAAAATAAAAGTCGTCAGGTCTGACCGCGGTGGAGAATACTACGACAGATCTGATGAATTAGGTGAACAACTTATAAGACCATTTGCTAAGTTCCTAGAGGAATATGGAATCGCCCCATAATAAACCATGCCAGGATCACCTAGCATGAATGGTGTAGGTGAAAGATGAAATAGGACTCTTAAAGACACGGTGAGGAGTATGATCAGTCATTCTACCTTACCAGAGTCACTTTGGGGTGTAGAACTCAAAACAACAACTTACATTCTGAATAGAGTGCCAACTAAAGCGGCTGCAAAAATACCTTATGAGCTTTGGACAGGCAGCAAGCCTAGTTTGAAGCATTGACTTGTTTAGGGTTGTCCAGCTGAGGCAAGGCCTTATAGGCCATATGAAGAGAAATTAGATCCCAAAAATGTAAGCAACTACTTTATTGGCTATGCTGAGAGATCAAGTGGTTATCAATTTAACGATCCCACGGAGAGGATTTTTTTTGAAATGGGAACTACAATATTCTTTGAGAATGTTGAGTTTGGAGGAAGAAATAAACTCATGGACATTATTTTTTAGGAGGAATCAGTTTCGATTCTTATTATCGCTTTTGATGAAGTGCAGGTTTCTATATGTGTTATTGATCAAGAAATAAATTCGGAACCTAAATAAGACAATGTCGAATTACCTCTACAAGTCAATGTTGAGCTACCTTAACAAGAAAATATAGAGGCACCCCCTGTTCAAGATGAGGTAATTGTTCATGAGGAACAAACTAAACAACATCAAAAACCAGTACCATTAAAATGGTCCACTAAAGAAAGGAAAAATACAATTTCAAAAGATTTTTTCATATTTCTTCAGGAACGTGAGGAAGGCTGTGGAATACTAGAAGATGATCCAATCAACTTTCGTCAGGCCATGGAAAGTTAAAACTCTCAAAAGTGGATTGATGCAAAGAATGAATAGTATACGTCTACGCAAGACAATAAAGTTTGGAAACTTGTCCCATTACCAAAAGGTACGAAGCCCATTGGTTGCAAATGGATATTTAAAACTAAGAAGAATTCGAAGGATAATATGGAGAGTTATAAAGCATGTCTTGTTGCTAAAGGCTTTACCAAAAAAAGAAGAAATTGATTATAAAGAGATTTTTTCTCCGGTTTCTTCGAAAGACTCTTTTAAAAAATCATGGCACTTGTTCCATATTTTGATCTTGAGTTACATCAAATGGATATCAAAACGGTGTTTCTTAATGGTAACTTTGACGAAACAATTTATTTGGTACAGCCAAAAACCTTTGTGTCGGGAGTTTCAAAGAATATGGTTTATAAACTGACATTTACAGACTTAAGCAAGTTTTTCGTCAATGGTACTACAAATTTTATCAAGTGATTACCTCATTTGGTTTTCAGACAAACATTGTTGAAGATTGTGTGTATCACAAATTCAGTAGAAGTAAATATTTTTTTTTGGTTTTGTATGTCGATGACATACTGCTTGCCACAAATGATATAGGCATGTTGCACTACAGTAAGAAATTTCTAACAAAGAACTTTCAGATACAAAATCTTAGTAACGCCACTTTTGTATTAGGAATCCAGATACACATGACTATTCTCAAGGTATTCTTGGATTATCACAAAGAAGCTATATCAATAAAGTGCTTAAAAGATTTTGCATGCAGAAATGCAAACCAGGTGACACCCCTATCGCTAAAGGAGACAAGTTCAGTCTTAGTCAGTTCCCCAAAAATAGCCTTGAGATTAAAGAATTGCAATCGATTCCATATTCATCATTTGTAGGGAGTCTTATGTATGCTCAAGTGTGTATGCATCCGGATATTGCATAAATAGTTGTGATTGTAGGCAGATATTTAAGTAACCCTGGGATAGATTATTGGAAAGCAGCCAAACGGGTTATAAGATATTTACAGAGAACAAAAGACTACACGCTCACTTACAGGAGATCGGATCATTTAGAGATCATAGGGTATTCTGACTATGATTTTGCTAGATGCCAAGATAGTAGGAGATCCATATCTGCTTATGTTTACCTGTTGGCTGGTGGAGCCATATCTTAGAAGAGTGTCAAACAAACAATCATAGATTCTTTCACCATGGCAGCAGAGTTTATAACATGTTATGAGGTATCCAATCATGGAATATGGTTACAAAATTTTATCACTGGGCTACACATACTGGAAGGAATTGAAAGATCACTCAAATTATATTATGACAATAAATTAGTTGTACTGTATTCCAATAACAAAAGGAGCTCATATATGTTAAAGCATATTGACATCAAGTACCTAGTTGTGAACGAGAGAATTCAAAAAATACAAGTGTCCATAGAGCGCATTGGGATAAACTCCATGTTAGCTAATCCGCTCATAAAAGGGTTACCATACAAGGTCTTTCATGAATACACTGCTCATATGGGTATTATCGTGTTTGACGATAAGCTATTATAGTGGAAGTTTGTGTTTTGTGTATTTATACCATATATAAATTTGTATTTGGACACATTTACGTATTTATGTATTTGGATATTGTTCTGATCAGACATATGGAATATTCATTCATTTTGATTCATTAAGTTAAAGTATTGATCTTATTAAAGTAAAAGAGGACCAGTTGGAAATAGACATGTGTTGATCACATTGTATGTAATTTTTATGCTACACACCCATGATTGGTCTATGTATTTTAGCTATAATAGTATATGTGACCATTGATGGTTTAGTTACGCTAAATGTGACGAAGACCGCTTTGATCCTATATTGATATGGTTAATGGACGAGATTGTCTGAATATACCCTAAGGTTAAGATAGCAAATTTTGAGCTCATAAAGTTAACACATTAGTAATGTTACATATGTGGCATAGTGGGAGATTGTTGGATTTATTCAATGATTATGAACCACACATGTAAATTTAATTGTGTTGAGCTATCTATATAATTAAGCCAAATTAATATGGTCTAATTGAGAATATGAGTAAGGGTATAAATTGTCACGGAGATAATGTACAGATATATTTAAAGATATTACTAATTTGATGAGGGGCCAAATTAGAAATATTTAAAACCACAAGTTATGGTCCCCAACTTGTACGACACTTGGAAAAGGGTTTCGAAAAATGGTTTCTCGAAAGGTTTTCTCTTTTCTTCATATTCTCTGCATCCCTAACAATAGAGATACACGAGATAAGAAAAAAAATTATGACAAAATAATTCATCTATAAAGGTCGTACTAAGTTGGAAGATAAAACCAAAAGTTCTCTACAAGAACAAACGATGGATTCATGTACACTTTCGCAATTAAGTATATATATATATATATTTCTCTCATGAATCGATGTGTTTATCTAACATGGTCGGCACTACTTGAGGTCTCATGTGGCGCCGGCATGAGGTTGCTTGAAAGAGATGACTAGATTCAAGATACGATAAGTACGTTGGTTCATCCATACAATCGACAGCGAACGGATCAAAAAGAAGAAGAGGGCTCGGGCGTGGGTGTAGTGCCGGTCGGGGTGGCCGGAGAAAGTGATGGGCCTAAATGCTAATTTGTTTTCTTTTTTCCTATTATAGCTACTAGAGCCTAAATAGAAAAGTTTTATTGTCATGCATGAGACTGGGGGTAAATTAGAAAAAGGAAAGAAAAAACAAAAATTTAGGGTCCAAAATTTCCAATTGAACATGTCAGAGTTTAAAATCTAAGTTGGTATAAAATTCAAGATCTAAACACTAATTAGCGCTTCATACATCTATAGGTTACCAGGGTGTTCGGTCACATTGGGATATGTATAGGAGTTAGGATTAGGATAATTGTAAGTCTTTGATTGGTTTAAATAGGGTTTGAAATATTTTTCTTTATCTAAATTAATTTACATATTTGAATAAGTTGTTTTACTTATATATTTATTTTTTGCTAATTTAAATTTAAATATGTTTTCTCAACTTATGATTTAGCAACCTGTTGACTTAATAGTTTTTTTGATGTATATATGTTTAGGTTTAATTGAATAGAATTTTTGTCTATTTGTTAATTAATTTAAATTAATTATCGAAAGCTTTAATATTCTATAATTCTATTTATTCCATTACCTACTAAATAACTTCTATTTTATCCCTTTATTTTTGCATTATATTTATAATTCAATCTTTAAAATTTATTTAATACTATTCTCTACTATGATTTTAACTAGTTAAATTTTAATTTATTAAACAATCACAAAGATGGAAATATAGGACAAGGGGCTTAATCCTCTTCACCCAGGCCCATAAAGCCAATTTGTTATCCTCGCGATAACTTAAATAGTGTTAGAATAAACGTAGAAGAAGTTAGAAAAAAATAGGAGAGAAGATCTATTATTAGTGTAATCAAATAGTGGGAGGCAAAGGCCTTATTTATACAACCCAATGAAGGTGTAATACTAATCTCTAACCAATATGGGACTAAAAATAAAGTAAAAATCTAACCCTTTAGTAACTCACGTTATAACACTCCCCTTTTGGATGACCACCATCTCTAACCCTATTGTCTCGCTAAAACTTTGCCAAAAAACCCATTAGGACAAAACTTGTGCGAAAGAAAAGAGTACAATCTTTAGAATGACTTAGATAGGTGTTGGACACACTTAATGTTGTAAAAAAAAATCTAATTGAAAAAATTTTATGACTAAGGAAAAAGAGTACAATGCGTTATAATCCATACAAAATTTAGCTCCCCTAAAAATAATCACTCCCCCCTGATGATGTTGATCCTGAACAGTCAGCTGATGAAGACGTCGCAATACAATTCTATAAACTAGTTTCTGAAAAGTTGACTTTGGCAACGACTTGGTGAATAAGTCTGCAAGATTATCACTTAAACGAACTTGTTGGATGTCAATATCAAACTTCTTCTAAATCTCATGAGTATAGAAAAACTTCGGTGAGATGTGCTTGGTCCTGTCCCCTATAATGAATCCACCTTGAATTTGTTCAAAACATGCTGCATTATTCTCATGAATAACAGTTTGAGCATCTGTGGTAGGGTAAAGGTGATAAGAGCTACGAATGTGTTGAATCAACGATATAAGCCAAATACATTCTCTACTTGCTTCATGGAGAGCCAATATTTCTGAGTGATTTTAGGAGGTAGCAACCATTGTCTGTTTTGTTGAATGCTAAAAAATAGGTGCATTGCTATTAAGAAACACATATCTAGTTTATGAACGACCTTTATGGGGATCAGATAAATAACCTGGATCTGCAAAGCCAACTAGATTTGCGGTCAGATAAACCACAAGTATAAAATAATCTCTTATCGGTAGTTCCACGAAAATATCTTATCACATGTTTAATGCCATTCCAATGTCTGTGAGTTGGTGTCGAGCTATATCTAGCCAACTGATTGACAGAGAATGGTATGTCTAGCCTTGTACATTATGATAGATACATTAATGCCCCAATGACACTAAGGTACAGTACTTCGGGTCCTAACATCATTTCATTGTCGTCCTTAGGATGATATGGATCTTTATTGATATCTAAAGATCGAACAACCATTGGAGTGCTAAGGGGATGAGCTTTATCCATATTGAACTGTTTAATATATTTTCTGTGTATTTGTATTGCTGCACTAAAATTTTATTAGTGCAATACTCAATTTATAATCTGTGACAATATTTTGTGTCTCGGAGATCTTTCATCTCAAACTCCTTTTTTAGATAGTTTGCAGTCTCATTAATTTTATGTCTTATCCCAATTAAGTTTATGTCATCGGCATATACTGCAACTACATCGAAACCCTCCTTAGATTTCTTTATGAAGACACATGGCCATATAGGATTATTCTCATATCCCTCTATTTTCATATATTCACTAAGACGGTTGTACCACATTCTTTCGGATTGTTTCAAACCATACAATGAACGTCTTATCTTTATGGAATGTATTTTCTTAGCTTTTGAGCTGGGTAGGTTAAATCCATCTGGGATTTTCATATAAATATCGCTATCTAAATCACCATATATATAGGCTGTTACAACGTCCATAAGTCTCATGTCCAATTTTTTCTCAACTATCAAACTTTTCAAATAACGGAACATTGTTTCATCCATTACGGAAGAATAGGTCTCTTCGTAATCAATCCCAGGGCTCTAAGAAAACCCTTGGGCCACTAATCGTGCCTTAAATCGAGCAATTTTATTCTTTTTATTTTGCTTTCTTACAAACACACACTTGAAACCTACCAGTCTGATGTCTTTTGATGTTTGTACTATAGGTCCGAACACTCCATGTTTATTAAGAGAATCCAATTCTGCTTGAATAACATCATTCCATTTTGGCCAATCTTTTCTTTGTCGACATTAATCGATGCTACGTGGTTCGGTGTCATCAATGCCCTTAGATATTTCAGTAGCTTCTGAGAATGAGAATATCTCATCTATTGTTATATCTTTGCGATCCCATACCTTTCTTATATATGTATAAAATATAGAGATCTCTTTGCTTTCAGGTAACTGAGCCTCCTCTTGGGCTTATGTCTTTTCTAAGACAATAACCTCTTCTGGGTTTTTAGAGAGGATGGATCTGTCATTTATAACCTCTTCTTGAGCGTTATGTGTAACCTCCTTAAGAGCGTTACTTGGGCATTTTGTCACTCCCCGTTCCCGATATACGTATTTGGAACATATTTTTATTTTAGCAATGTTGCATGTGCTTCGAGACTAGACCCATTCTTTGGTTTAACATGTTTTATGGTTTATTTTATGGGTTGGTTCAAGTCATGAGAATCCTTGGTTCAACCCTCAACCCTACCATATATAACCCAATATTTTCTCTCCATCTCTTCATTTCTTCCTCTCTTTTGTGTTTTCTCTCTCCATTTCCATATACAAGTATACCTTGCATGAGAAATGGAGAAATCCTTCATATTATTGTTCTATTATGTTTGTTATGTGTTTGTAAGCCATTTTAGTTCTTGGAGTTTTCTGTTTTGATGGTGATTTTGAGTAGATGTATATTTCTAACTTAGGATATGGATTTCTTGAATTTTTATTGGTTTTGATCTATTAAACATGTATTTTAGAAAACTAGTTTTTGTTACATGATAGATATTTTAATTTAGAGCATTTTGGCTTTTAGTTCACCCAATTTGGACTTAAAATAAAAAATTTATGGACAAAGCAAGATTTTAGTTTTTTGGAGCTTTCGCCTTGGTTGAACCTGCTATTTGGAGAAGGTGAAGTTTTTATGTGACTAGCGAGTTATGCGACTTAGAGTGCTATGTATCTCGAGAGGGTTATGCGGCCTGAACTCTTGTCGCATACTGACAGCATGTGTCCATCTTGTTGTACGCATTACTGCTTATTTACACAGGTGCCCTTGAATCCCTTGTGTTTTCACTCGCTGAACGAATAGGAATTTTGCTAAGTCCAAAAGACCTCCATGCGGCATCAACTCCATGCGGCAATGACTTCATATGCGGCACCTACACTTATGAGGCATTGACTCCATATGCGGCTACCATTTCCTTGGACGCATAACTCTGAACCGTGGCACGTATTTCTATAATATTTATATTTTCTCTCTGATATACTTTATGGCTTATCACATCTATCACTTTATGTCACATCACTGATACTTTATTTAATGCCCGTCACTTCAACTCTTGTCCCAAGGAGTAGACTTTAACCCTGAGCATACGACCCAGAACCCATATGCGGCCAGGACTTTTCATGCAGCCTGACTTCATATGCGGTCATGATTTGTCATGTGGCCCTGACTTCCCATGCGGCCTAGAGACCCACGCAGCCTTGCTTATTTTGATTGAATATTTCTTATCCTTTGTGACGCAATGTATAATTGGTAATTGGACTCGAATAATGTATCCATGCTAATATCATAATTGCCTGATAATTGCTCATGATTTAATGTGCGCCGAGGTACGACATATCGTGTCACGAGTTAAGTGATTATATTTGCGTTGTGCATCGATAATGCCTCTAAATTCATGAACGCGTGATATTATAAATATATATTATTTCCCTAGCACCGGCATAATAAGCGAGTCAACTATCAAAGTATGGCTAAGATTTTGATTAACTGAATGGTTCATACACGCTCGGGTGAATCCATATTTGACTTCCATGGATTTGTATCTAGCATGCCCATACTTTGTATGACACCTTAAGGAAAATTCTCATGTGACCAAGCCGTACAAATGATTAATCGATATAATAATATTGACTTTATTGTGATTGTATTATTAGGCTAGTAGCCTAGGAAAATGAACTATCATAGTGTGATGGTTCAACCCTGTCCTTGTTTTGTTGTAGGTTTGGTCCTTTACGCTAGAATATGTCATGGACCTAAGTTACGACATTGAGCCTATGTATTATTATATATTTTCCTTGGGTTTTTGTTTCTTCATTCGTGCTTCCTTTGTGATACTTGCTATTTGGGGTGTCTAACCCCACTGGTTTTGCATGGCCAGGTTTCGAATCAACACCCGAGGATCAGGCGTACTTTTTTCTTACTCATGGCGCGTACCAGGAACATGGTCGCGGGGGATAACGAGTGGGTTTTCTTTTTTCCTGCTCATTAATGAATATTTACTTCTTTTGACATTTAGCCATCGGCATATTTTAGCTGTCTCATCTGGACATTAGGTTTCTTACATGATTGCATTAAATCATACTGCAGCTGATCACTGTCATGTACTTTTGTTACTCTTCCAGCTCCTTATTTAGCATAGATGGTCCCAAGAATATTTTGAGAAAGCATTTGGGATGCCTTATTGCTTTATCATATATGCTCTATGCTTACTCTTTCTTGTTTGAATGATTGAGACATAGAAGTTCTTGACTATAGGAGACTTGATTGTAGCATGCATCCCTTGCACGGGGTATGCCATGTCCATTATCGCCGTACAACATATAACACCGTGTATGGGGTAGGCCATGTCCGTCTCTTTATTCTGGTACTGGGGCATGGCAAGGTTTTAGTGGTAGCCTATGTAGGTATGTTCTTCAAACTTATGGGGTGTCATGGTCATAGGAGTCTCAATCAAATATAATCCTTCTTGAAATTCTGAATTAGTCATCTTCGATACTCAGCTTGAATTCTTCCAGATTGGTTGCTTCTTTGTTCCTTCTCGTCCTGTACTTGTTGTTCCTTGTGATCTTCTTTTGGACTTCTCCTTCCCCCGATGTTGTAGCAATAAGAAAGGTAGAGTTGCCAATGGAATAAGATCCTGTAGAACCCCAACCAAGGATCAGAGTTAAGCCCACGATGAATGGGATAAAGTAGCAGGCTCCAGGTGTTCATGTGCCTCCCCAAGTGCCAATAATACTGGATACCACGACCTTCCTAGAGATTATCCATCGATTGTTGGCTGCCTAACAACACCAAATGGTAGTGCAACGACAAAAACAACAGCAACATCAGCAACAACAACTCCAACAGCAGGAACATAATGTACCAAGGGTTACAGACGGCCCTAGAACAAGGCAGGAGAACAAATTTTGGGGCATCTATTAGATTTTGAAGATTAAACCCTAGATATTTCGATGGCATAGAGAACGCAATCACAGTAGATAATTGGCTCCAGGATATTGAGACCATTCTGACAGCAGCTAAAGTTTCTGTTGAGGAACAGGTTGACCGGGTTAGCCTACAACTCCAAGGTCTGGAAAAGGATTTGTGGGCCATGATGGAGGTAGGACTGAGGCATCCTATTTCATGGAAAGATTTTATGACCAGGTTCAGGGCGAAGTACTTCGGGATTGTGGCTCGGTGTGAGTTGCAGCAAAGGTTCATTAAGCTCAAGCAAGTTGGAAGGACAGTAGACAACTATGCGACAGAGTTTTGCCGACTAAGCAGATTTGCTCCAACCATGGTGGCAGCAGAGTCGGAGAGAGCAATGAAGTTCCAGCAGGGACTTCATTTAGATATCTTACACATGGTAGAGGTGTACGACTACCAGACCTTCGAGGCAGTATTGATAGAAGCCAAGAGGGTTGAGAATACTTCCCAGAGGATAGAATCCAGAAGAGTAAATCAGAAGAGACCTCATGAATAGAGCAATGAGAGAGGACCAATACCGCGAACGTCAGCACCATCTCCTGGCATTCGCATCCATGATTTGACACAGAGGAGGCCAGTGATCTCGATAGTGATAGTACCAATTCGGCAACAACAACCGAGGCAGCAACAACAACGATGGGGAGCACCGACAGGTTGTACCTACAGTGGCAAGGAAGGTCATACCCGGGATATTTTTCGGGCAGCTAACAGACTAAGTTTGAGATTTGGGAGCCCTGATCACAAGGTTGCTATATGCCCATTGATACTGAGGCCAGAAGGGCCAGTACAATAGTTTTCTGCATTGCAAGCTCCGAGGGCAGTCCAGCAAGGAGGACCAACAGTAGTAGTACGACCCTTAGCTCAGCGTCCGTTGTTGACGCAGGCCTAGATTTATAGGCAGCAATAACAACATTCACATGATCTACAACCACGAAAGTAAGGAATACAATATCACGGAGCTCAACAAGACCAAGGGCAGGCACTCACCTTGTCTTTGGAGGAAGCTACGGGGTCGGAAGACGTAGTGGCAGGTAACATTTCTATTATAACATTTCCTACAATAGGTTTAATTGATTCTGGAGCTTCACACTCATTTATCTCTGCAAATATATGACACATATTAGATTGAAGTTTGAGGAATTTCCAAAGATGCTGAATATACTCACTGTCAATGGGATCATATAAGTTAGTAAGGTGTGCCTAGCATGTCCAGTCATAGTTTGTGGGCATTTATTACCTACAAAGTAGATCGAGGTCCCCATGGATAACTTTGACGTTATCTTGGGCATGGACTGGTTGTGAGAAAGTTTTGCAACGATAGACTGTCGTGAGGGTAGAGTGTTGTTTAGAATCCCCGATCTAGAATATTTTTTCCTTAGCAGAATAGCAAGAGACCAGCATAAGGGAGGAGTCACAACAGTATCAAGGGAAGAAGATCTGCTGCCCAAGATAGTTAAATAGTTCATGGACGTCTTTTCCAACAATCTTTCCAGATTACCCCCAGTTAGAGCAGTAGATTTTTGTATAGAGTTGATGCTAGGAGAAGAACCAGTATCCCATAAGGTGTACCCTATGTCACCATCAGAGCTTGATAAGTTATATTGATATGTGGAAGAACTGAAGTCGAAGTTTATTCGGACCAGTGGATCCCCATGGAGAAAACCAATGGTATTGGAGAAAAAGAAGGATGGATCAATATGGTTGTGTATGGATTACAGGCGATTGAATGCAGTGACAATGAAGAACAAGTACCCATTACCAAGGATTGATAATTTGTTTGACTAATTAAGTGGAGCAAGAGTCTTCTCATAATAAGGAGGAGCATGAAGAATATCTCATGATAGTTCTATAAACTTTGAGGGAGCACCAGTTATATGCAAGGCTTAGTAAGTATGAGTTTTGGCTGAATTGCATATCCTTTCTTAGGTATCTTATTTCTATAGAAGGAGTGTCAGTTGATCCCAAGAAGGTAGATGCAGTAGATAATTGGCCATTTCTAAAGACGGTAGCAGAAGTGCATAGTTTCCTGGGCTTGGCAGGATACTACCGAAGATTGTGTCAGATTTTGCTAAAATCTCGGTACCATTGACTTGGTTGACGCATAAGGAAGTTAAATTTGTATGGTCAGTAGAATGTCAGACAACCTTTGAAGAGTTAAAGAAGAAGTTAACCTCTGCACTAATCCTTACTCTTCTAGCAGGCTCCGGAGGATTCATAGTATACTGTGATACATCTGTAAAAAGACTTGGATGTGTTTTGTTGCAACAAGAAAGAGTAATAGCGTATGCTTATCGGCATCTCAGGGATTACGAGAAGAACTATCCAACTCACGATTTTGGGTTAGCAGCAGTAGTATTTGCACTTAAGATATTGAGGCACTACCTATATGGCGATCGAGTAGAAATATTCATAGATCATAAGAGTTTGAAGTATGTATTCACACAGAAGGGCCTTAACATGAGGCAGAGAAGGTGGCTAGAGTTGTTAAAAGATTATGACGTGGAACTTCAGTACCATCCAGGCAAGGCTAATGTAGTAGCTGATGAACTTAGCAGAAGAGGTGAAAATTTTATGTTGACTACTCAGAAGGACATTCTAGAAGACTTGCGAGAGATGGGTATCGAGATAGTACTTCCACAGAGTATAATAGTTCAAGATAGCCAATAGATTCAGTCAACTTTGGTAGATAGAATCAAACTAGCTCAGGCAGAGGACCCAAAGATTCAAAATCTACGAGAAGAATGTGAGTCAGGCCTTCGGAAGCAGTTGACAATACATGTAGATGGAATGCTAAGGTTTAGGAATTGTCTATGCATACCAAGCGGGGATATTCGATAAGAAGTTATGACTGAAGCACATAGTTCTCAATATTCCATTCATCAGAGAGGCACAAAGATGTCCCAAGATATCAAGCAACACTTTTGGTGGAACAAAATAAAGAGGGAAATAGCCCGTTTTATATCGTGATGGCTCGTATGTCAGCAAGTGAAGGAAGAACAACAGAGATTGGCATGATTATTGCAGCCACTTCCTATTCCAGAGTGGAAGTAGAAACACATCATGATGGACTTTGTGACTAGTTTACCTAGATAACCGACTGGTCAAGATACAGTTTGGGTGATAGTGGATCATCTCACAAAAGTATCTCACTTTATGCCTTTCCGAGTAGGATATTCTACAGAATAATTGGCTGAAATATATATGGGACAGATAGTGAGACAACATGGTGTTCTAGTAAGTATCGTTTCAGATCGAGACACTCGTTTTACTTCATATTTTTGGAAAATTTTTGCATAAGATTTTAGGCACCAAGTTAAGATTCAGCACAGCTTACCACCCAAGACAGACGAACAATCAGGGAGAACCATCCATATATTGGAGGATATGCTACGAGCCAGTATCTAGACCATGCTGGAACTTGGAAGAATTACCTTCACTTGGTAGAATTCTCATATAATAATACTTATCAGGCCAGTATTCAGATGGCACCTTTCGAAGCACTATACGGTAGAAAGTGTAGATCACCGTTGGCTTGGGACGACATTAGTAAGATGTTAGGCCCGAAAATAATCACGTAGACAGTAGTAGTTGTCAAGAAGATGAGAGAGCGACTTCGGGTTGAACAAGATAGTCATCGTCATTAGGCAGATCAGCATCGTAGACCTTTAGAGTTTTGTGTCGACGACCACGTATTTTTTGTAGATTTTTTCTACCCGTAGAGTCATTAGATTTGAGGTTCGCGGAAAGATTAGTCTACGATACATAGGTCAGTTCGATATTCTCGAGCGGCTAGGTGATGTTGCTTATCGTCTTGCCCTTTTGTCTTCGCTACGTGAGATACAAGATATATTTTATGTGTCTCAGTTGCATAGAAATGTTCCAGATCCGAGTCATATCCTCGATCACTCCGAATTAGTCGTTGGTATCAACTTATCTTATAAGGAGCAATCTGTATCCATATTGGATCGAAGGGAGAATGTGCTTAAGAATAAGACTATTTCTCTTGTCCTGGTTGCTTGGGGCTATCACTCTTTAGAGGAATCAACGTGGGAGCACGAGCACAATATTCGATCCCGATAACCGCACATATTCGATTCAAAAGGTATATTCTTTCTTATACCTTCATATCTCAGATTTTGTGATCAGGTGATCACTTGTATGTTGTGATGATATTGTATCGTACTTTTCCTGACTTCTCTGGATATTGCTTGGATTTGAATTTCGAGGACATAATTTTTCTAAGGTGGATAAAGATTCCACTCCCTGTTTCCGATATACGTATTTGGAACATATTTTTATTTTAGCATGGTTGTATGTGTATGAAGACTAGACCCATTCTTTGGTTTAACATAGTTCATGGTTCATTTAGTGGGTTGGTTCAAGTCATGAGAACCGTTGGTTCAACCCTCAGCCCTACTATATATAACCCAATATCTTTTCTCTGTCTCTACACATCTTCATTTCTTCCCCTCTCTCTCTCTTGTGTTTTCTTTCTCCATTTCCATAGGCAAGTACACCTTGCATGAGAAATAAAGAAACCCTCCATATTATTGTTCTATTATATTTGTTATGTGTTTCTAAGCCCTTTTAGTTCTTGGAGTTTTCTGTTTTGATGGGTGGTTTTAAGTAGATCTATATTTCTAACTTAGTGTTTTATGGATTTCATGGATTTTTTCTTGCTTTTGATCTATTAAATATATATTTTAGAAAACTAGTTTTTTCTACAAGATATAGCTTTCAATTTATAATATTTTAGCTTTTAGTTCATCCGATTTGGACTTAAAATGAGGATTTTATGGACAAAACAAGATTTAAGTTTTTTGGAGCTTTTGCCATGGCCGAACCTGCTATTTGTAGAAGACGAAGTCTTCATGCGGTCAGCGAGTAATACGGCTGAGAGTGCTATACAGCCTGAGAGGGTTATGCGGCCTGAACACTTACTGTAAACTGATAGCATGTGTCCATCTTATTGGACGCATGACTACTTATTTATACTAGTGTCCTTGTGTCACACCCCAGTCCCAAAACACCGAGGGACTAGCCACGTGGCAATGGCAACAACACACTTTAATGGGCAAACCCAATTTAATGGACCCATCACGGTGTACTTAAGCTATAACACAATAATAAACTCTACTAAACATGTCACAATCTAATCTCATCCATGGAAGATAAATATGATCAATATCAGCAAAATCAAATATAACCATCATCAAGTCTCAATAAAGTAAATCGGGGAACAACCCGATAATAAGTCTGATACACTGGTTCAACAAACCAGAAATGAAAGAGTCTAATAATAACAAATACTTAGTATAGATAAAACAAATACTCAAGAGAAATCCTCGGCCATAACCTCGTCCTCGGGGATCGGTTCAGCTCCAGTATCAGCTCCAGTGTCAGCTCTTGCTCCTGCTCTTGCTCCATATACCTCGAAATAGAACTCATCTGCTAAACCTGGGGATATAATCCAGATCCAGGTCCTTAGGGGACATAGCAAGGTACAAGAATAACTCAAGCCATAATAAATACAGTGCAATAATAAAACAATAGGGTAAACTATATAACCAGCTAAGTGAAATGCAAGATGAGAGCATCACTAGAACTCAGGCTGAGACCACTACACGCTCGGTGTCGGAGAGCCGGTAGCGGTAATATCACATAATGGGTCAAGCTCGGGTTTAGAGTCTTGAGCACCAAATTAATAAGGGTTTATATATATAATTAGCCTATAGCCTGTGTGTCTCTCCCCACCCAATATAATCATACGTCTCATGTCCATGTCACGCAAGATCATATCTAATGCAACAAGTCATAATGATATCTAAGCATGTATAAAGTATATGTCATGAACCTTGTATCCTATACAGAATCACCATGAATATCTCAGGAAGATTCTGCCTCATAAACAGCGTTAAGTGTCCTATGGTATGACGTACTTGATAATGCAAGCATGAGAATGTATAGGGTTTCGATATCCATGTCTAGGTGACGTTACACAACTCCGCGTACGGCGTTGACACCCGAATATTTTTCAGACGTTAAGTAATGTCACACGGTCCTAGGTTGAACATTTATATCACAGGAATAGATTAAGAGAACAAGAAATAAATTACTGCAAGTATTGGCAAGGTATACTTGCTTGGGATTTGGATACCAACAGCTGCTCTGGTATCAGCAAAATCTGAAGGAACTCCTCCGAATGCTATAATAAATATTACCATCAGGTTCAGAAGATATCAAATAGCTAAAATTGCCTGTCCATAAGTTCAATTTGGACACAGGAGCAAAAGTGACAGTTTTTGGTCAAAGTGGGGTCCACATGTGGCCCGCTTCGCACCAAAAAATGTGCCAAAGACAATATCCTCCAAATTTGTCAAACTTAGTGTCTACAAGTCCAGAACGACGAAACAAACCCAACGGAATGTCCAGAACTGGATTCCGATGAGCCGAGCACAAAATCGTCCGTCAAGTGGAGCCGTGGGGCCCACTATACGAGATTTTGTCAACGTTCTCAGAATCGGACCAAACTTGGGTTACAGGACCAGTGTATTGCTACGAGTCTGATGGCATAAGTTTTGTTTCGATACAATGAGCATACATGAAGTTACAATAAGTTTCAGAACAGGGCCGATACGGGACGTTATCGACTGATATGCATTAATTTCGGTGTGCACGCACATCCAAATCAACTTTCGCGAAATCTCACATGTCCGTATTAGTGGCATGCACCTTTCGGTGAAGTTCGCACATGACCAAGTCGTCCCGTTTAGCGGGGCGCACCCAGTTCTGGGAAAATCAGGGTATTTAAATAACCAATATTTTGGTCATTTTCACCCTCGAAAATAATACAAGCTACATCTCAATAAATAAAACTAAATACGGGTTAAAAACTTGGTCATATAGTCTAAATTAATGTTCAAGCCAATTTTGAAAATATTTCACAGGTTGGTCGCAAAACGGTCGCGAATTGGGGAGTTCGGGACATTTCTAAAATTTCAGAAAAAGGGGATTTATTTTCCTGATTTTGCGTCGCAGTTTGCGATCGCCACAGGACGCGATACCCCTGGCTAATGGCACGGGGATCGAGAGGGTCACGCAGGGAATGGGTTGCAATAGACTGCTCGGAAAACGGCACAACGAGGTGGGAGAAATGCTCTCCGGAACGAGGAGTCAAAATCGACTATTCTGCGCGTACGTGGACGACGCGGTGGATCTCGGCCGGTCAGAGGTGATGCTGTGGTGCTGGGGGTCGCCGGGGCTCGTCGGAGTCGGGGTGGCCGGAGGCTGCGTCGGGCTGAGGTCGCCAGCTGCGGGGTTGTCAACGAGATGCGGCCAGGGGAAACTCAGCAGGTGGCTAGGGATTCGATGGTGGAGAGGAGTCGGGGTCGTCCGGTGGCAGTGGAGGGGCGGCGAGGTGGAGGCGAGGTGCTGAGCGGTGTGGAGAGGCGGTGGCGGCTGTCGGAGCGAGGGGAAGCGGCAGAGCTGGGGAAGCGGAGGGTGGTCGGTGATGGCGGGGCGGTGGCCAATAGAGCTCGGGGCTAATGGTGGTTGGAGTTGGATGAAGGGGCGGGGTTTTATAGTGGACGGGGCGGCCGGCCGATGGGGTTAGGGGAGGTGAAGGGGAAGAGACGGCGGGGGCTTCGTAACCGCTGTTTGTGGTATTAAACGAAAGAATGAAAGTGTATTTCAATGACGGGGTTTATACGAAACCCGTGCCCTTTGGTTTACAAACAAACTTGTACAATTTAATCCTATACGAGGATATGGGAGTACAATTTATTTAATCTGGGTATAAATTGCTATAGGTGTCTGATCTGCAGTCGATCACTTTAGCCCTTGGACCACACGATGTTGAAAAAGTGCCGTGGAAGACAGGTAGCAGCTTCGAAGGTTGCAAAGGAGGGTGGATGCATGATACCAAAGTCGTCGATCCCTACTCTTTGCCTGAGCTCTGGACTCTCTCTCTCTCTCTCTCTTTCTCTCTCTCTCTTGACCTCCGGTTCGATCTTTCTGGGAAGTTCGACCTTGTTCGATCCTTCTTTAAAAGTTTCGACCTTGTTCGATCTTCAAGTTTGAAGTTTTTTGACCTTATTCCCCATTAATAGGGGTCTCTATTTATAGAGTTTTGGTGACAGTGACCACTTCGTCGGTGTAAAAACCGAGGAGTGGAAAGTACAGCACCCTTTTACACAACGGTTAAAATAACCAATGCCTGCGTATAGATGGCCTTTTGAGTGAGCATGTAACGTATGTCCAACTAAGGGGACAAAATGCGTATATCTACTGCGAAGATCACGGCGTAGAAGCCACGTAGGTAGGTATCCCTTGTGTAGAAGAGGTTGGCGTAGAAGCCAAATGACTGTCACCCTGGCGTAGAAGCCAAATAGGCATAGAAGCCGAGTAGGCGTAGAAGCCGAATGGGCATAGAAGCCGAGTAGGCGTAGAAGTCGAATGGTCGTAGAGACTGAGTGGGCATTTGAAGCCGAATGGTCGTAGAGACTGAGTGGGCGTTTGAAGCCGAATGGGCGTAGAAGCCGAATGATCACAGATCTTGAATGGGCGTAAAAGCCGTTGCGTACCGTACCAGAGTGCTGATGTGGACGTCTTAGCCAGAATTATGGCTTTTGAAGATATAATCAAATCTCTTGCAGAGATTTGCCACTATCTTGTGTATTAAATACGAAGGCATGTTTTGAAGGTCTGCAGCCCTTCTGTGCATCCGTCGCAGAGACGTGCCTTGAGAGAAACTATCACCGCTTTGTGCAATTAGACGTAGAGACGTGCCTCGAGCCCCGTACGAAGTACAGCTTTTGACGTGGCAGGCGGTTTGCCTACTGTGGAGCATAAAACAGCTCATGTTTGCCGGTGTAAAATAAGGCAGCATATCCCCTTGTACGCGAAAGAGCAGTTTATGCTGAGGGACGTCAGTAAACGACGGTTCGGTGATATTTTAACCAAATCCTCTGCATTAAATGTAGAGATCCGCCATCATACTGTGGTGCGTGTCCCGAGGAGTTTGTCCTCGTTTCCAGCCGTCGTTTGGGTAGCCGTGCAGCACTTTTTATCAGGAGTCAGAGGTCAGGTTCACTGCGTGACTTGACAGGTTTATTTCGGGGAAGGCGAAGCGTTCCTCGTACGCTTTAACGCTGCTTTGAAATCGGCTGACTTTTACACCATGGAGGCGATGAAGAACCCTGTTTATGCTGGAGCGGCCTGGACGTACTACACTTACGCGGATGGTCCTTTGAGCTTGTACTTCACGTTGTGTTTAGCGAAGAAATCTCTGCTTGTACGCTTGATGGCTCTGAAGGCCTCTGTTTACGCTGCTCTGTATCAGTATGCTGCGTAGCTCCTCCCAGCGTATTTTTTATGCTTCTACAAGACCCCCTTCAAAGCTTTTAAATTTCTCAAAATTTGAAACGCTTTGAATGAAGCATGAACGGCCCCTCGTAACTCGAAACGTTTCTGAATGGAGCGTTAAAACGGTCGATGCGAACTTTATGGCAGATTTATTGGGGACCGCTGTGATCTCTTTCGCCTATAAAAAGGCTGGGGGGGTTAACCTGTTCTCCCCACATTTCCATCACCATGCAGAGATGATCGCCGGAGTTCGTCGGGTCGACCTGAGGAAGAAGGAGATCATGTTCTTCCAGCATATAGGAAGCCGAAAAAGACGGCGTCTTCGAGCAAGTGTCCACTGCAACGATGGATCAAGGAAGGATATCTTAGCCTCCCTTGCTCGGGATAATCAGCAACTTTGTATGGCGTTTGCCCAGGAGAGAGGAAGGGTCGTATTTGACCACACCGCTTGCAAGTGGTGTCTTCTTCCGTTGCCTCCGGTGACGAGAGTCAGACAGACTTGCTCTGTCCCGGCTTGAGCGGCGCACAGAGCATAGGATCTGCATAATTTATGCAGGCCCAGCTCTGTATCCTCCCGCCGTTGATCATTGCTATGTCAGTCAGTTTGCTGGAACTGACTGACTGCTGGAGAAGATGGATGAAGAATTGAAGCCCAGCGAGAACCTGTCAGAACAGCTTCTGGGCGATCTTCAGATGACGAGGGGGGATCTCCTTTGTAGACGAAGTTTCCCTCAGATGTAATCATGAAAAATAGAGAAAAACCCTTGTAGATTGGATTTCCCTCATATATAATAATAATTTTGATTTTAATAAAATTGCCTTCTTCTTCATATGATCATCTTGTCTTATGTTGCTGTGAAGTCTGAACATGTGTAGCTTCGACACGTCTGATTTTTTATGCCAACTCTGATAAGAAGAGTATTAGGCCCGGTCCTTTACGCGTAGCGAATAGTCCATAAAATGCTGTTAAGCATTTTTGAACATTTAGAACTGTCCTGTTGCTAGGACTGAGGGACCGCGTAGAGCTCTGAACTGCTGCTTCTGATGAGCAGAAATTTTATTCAGACTTCGTCTTCAAGAACGACCTCTCGAAACTCCCTTGGAACAAGGTCAAGGATTTATCTGTCAAACTGAGTTTGCCATCTTGATAGACGAGATGTTCAGACTGGAGTCTGGATTAACCTCCAATTTTGGACCCGAGAAGAGTAATTTCTCAATGTTTGAACTCTATATGTTTCGGGTACTTTGGGGTCAAGAACGAGTATCTTCTGTGTGAACTCTTTGCAATTGACCGCTTCGGGGACTGTTCGGATATACGAAAAGTCGTGGAGCGCAAAATCATCAGCCTGTAGCCTCTGGGCGTAAAACACCATCGAGCGTAAAATCGTAGACTTGTGGTTCCTGAGCGTGAAGTCGTAGGTTTGTTGCCTCTCGAGCATAAAAGCTACTGAGCACAAAGGCATCTGGGCGTAAAACCATAGACTTATAGCTGTCGAACGTAAAGCCGTAGATTCGTAGCTGTTGAGCGTAGAAAGCTCCTTTAGCGTAGGACTGGAGATCTGTAGCCTGTGAGCGTAGAACACCATCGAGCGTGAAATCGTAGACTTGTGGTTCCTGAGCGTGAAGTCATAGGTTCGTAGCCTCTCGAGCATAAAAGCTACCGAGCACAAAGGCTTTCGGGCGTAAAACCATAGACTTATAGCTGTCGAACGTAAAGCCGTAGATTCGTAGTTGTCGAGCGTAGAAAGCTCCTTTAGCATAGAACTGTATATCTGTAGCTCCTGAAAAAAAAATTTCTCCGAGCGTGAAGTTTGCGGATCTGTTGCTTCTGAGCGTAAACTGAGCGCCACCGAGTGTGAGCTCATCGATTTGGTATCTGCTGAGCGTAAAGTCGTAGGTTTGTTGCCTCTCGAGAATAAAAGCTACCGAGCACAAAGGCATCCGGGCGAAAAACCATAGACTTATAGCTTGCGAGCGTAAAACCGTAGATCTGTTGTTGTCGAGCGTAGAAAGCTCCTTTAGCATAGAAACCGCCGAACTGCTTTGCTCGAAGAATTTTTCGAATTCGCTGACTGTCCGTCTGTTGAGAGTAGTGGGCTGACGTAGCATCCAATCATAACCACCTATTAATTGCGAGATTTGGTTAGGGTCTCGAGGAGTCCGTCCGAGGATTCGAGGAGTCGACTCGAACTCTATATATATCCCAAGCCTTTGAGAGAAAAACTTTTTATCCGTCTTCTGCGAAAGAGAGCTTTCGACTGTTCGAGTTTTTCCTTGTTCCTTCTCCGAGCACTTCGAGTCTTCAAAAATGGCGCCGAAACAAACCCCCTCTACTAAGGGAAAGAGCATAGGTTCTTCTTCTCATTCTTCTGCCCCAGCGAGGGAGTCTTTGGTCGGGCAAGGTGAACTTTACTCTGAGCGAAGTATCCCGCCGACGAGCAGCGCACCCGGTCTTAGAGGTAGAGCCTTTTGGGATGACAAAAATGACAAAAAAAATCCTTCGCACACGTTGAACGTGACCGCGCTAGGTCGTCTTCTGTGCTGATAGCCTCTTCGAGGAAGATGATGCACGGAGACGTTTTCATCTTTTACGTCCACATTTCTAATGTGCCAGCGTAAAAACTCCATATTTCCGTAGTTCCGAGCGTAAAAGCTCTGGCTAACGAAAATTGGTGTATATCGTAAAATTTGAGTTTTACGCTTGTGAAGGGGACTTCCGGCGTAAAATGACCAAATTTGTGAAATCTTGGCGTAGAGCACAGACTATCGTTTCTTTGGTCTGTATGTTTGTGCAAGATTTGTAATGACATATTTTCCTTGCACTTTTGCAGTTGATTTGGGTGAGTCTCCACTGGCCGAGGTGATGGGTTCCGCTACCGGGATGCTGCACTCGAACTATCTGGAGGATCTGTCCCACGTGGTATTTCCCATCTCTGGTCCCCAGTATCCTGAGGGAAGGGAGTTTTTGATATCGGCTCAGGACGAGCGGACGCTGCTGAACATGATAAACGGGGAGCCCCTGACATACGTAGACGGGGAGAAGTACATAAAGCCGGCTTTCCTCTTTGGGGACATGATTGATAAACAGTCCCAGACGAAGCCCAAGAGGGAACCCTAGGTTTTCCCTGCCGGGAATTTGGTTTTGTATCTGCCAACGATGCCGAGGGATTATCCCATCTCGGCTTTCTTTCATGCGACGCATCCCAGGAGGATGTCGTGGACGTTGACTCCCGATCTTCGCGGCAAGCCGGGGAAGATCTTTTATCTGAAAGGGGCTGACCAGGGGTCGTTTGTCAGCCGCCCTTTCGGCGTTGTGACGGTGTTCAGGGGACTGTGTCCGGGCAGTGTCCCGAGTGAAGACAGCTCAGTGATCCAGCCAGTCCAATTGCCGACCTTCTACAACGACTTTATGGGACGAGGTGGGGTATATCCCAAGGAGAATCCTCAGTGCAATGGGTGGATCACCCCAACAAACCTCCGATGGACTTGCCTAGTTGACTGGGCTTTGAAGCACTTTCGGAGAGAACTGGAGGGCATTGGATTGTATGCCGCTGTGAGTGCGACTAGTGTTGGGTTGCCTCCCAATGTAAACCCCCTGAATTTTCAAAATTATTAAAACTTGGATTTTCCAATTTTCTGAAATTTTCTGGGAATTTCCTGAAATTAAATCAAGGTTCTTAATTATTAAATAATTTTTAATTGTTAGTAAATAATACTTAAATATCATAGAAATAACATTTTTTGGGTGTAAAATGAAAAACTGGACTTAGGGTAATTTTTTTGGATTTTTCTGGGCCTCAGACCTATTTTTAAATACCTAAAAACTATTTTTAGTTAATTAATTATTTAATTAACTGATTTTTATTATTAATTATATTTATTATTATTATTATTATATTTTTTATTATTTTTTATTTCTTCCTTGGGCCGGCCCGGCCCAGTGAACCGGCCCAGCAGCAGCCCAGCCCAACCCTTCCTATCGGGTCGGGTCGGGTTGGTCAGACCCGAACCCGCCTACCCGACCCGCTGACCCGTTCTCCCCCACCCTCTCCCCACGATCGGGTCAGCCACCGGCGCCGCATTTCTCGCCGCTCCGGCCGGCCACGCGGCGCCCCGCAGCGCCGACCTCCCCGCTTTTTCCTCCCCCTCTCGCCGCCTAGCTCGGCCCCCTAACCGCCCCTCTCCCCTATAAATGGCCCCCGAACACCCTCCCCTCCGGCCACCACCTAACCCTAACCCTAGTCTCCGCCGTACCCCTCCGACGACCTTCGAGAACCGCCGCCCCCTCAGACCAGCGTCGCCGCCGCCACCAGCGCGCCGAGAGCCGCCCGAGCCGGCCTCCTCCTCCTCCCCGCAGCGCTGAGCAGCAGCAGGAGCTGAGGCGAACCCCGCCGCTGCTCCGGCAGCCTCCGGCCCCTGCGCCGCCTCCGCCCAACCTCGCCAGCGCCGTCTCCGGCGAAGCCCCTCTGCCCCCAGCCCTCTCCGGCGATCCTCCGGCCACCGCAGCTTCCACAAAACCCTAACCCTAGTTCGATCCGCGTGTCTGACACGTGTCGGACTCGGTTCGAACCCGGGTTTCGGGTCCCCTTCAGGTACTCGTAAATTTTTGCTCGTAGCTCCGTTTTCGTTTCCGCAAATTACGTTACGAAGCCTGTATGACCCTCTCGGTGCCCGGACAAACCGCTCGGGGCATCGCGTCCTGTGGTGATCGCACACCGCGATCCAAAAACAGGAAAAACCAGACCCTGTTTCACCCCGGAACTGAGTACGCCCCGCCAAATGGGACGACTTGGTCGCGTGCGGTCTTCACAGATACGTGCGCATCGTCGATACGGACGTGTGAGATTTCGCGAAAGCTGATTCGGGTGTGCGTGCACACCGAAATCAACGCGTATCCGCGGACATCGCTCCGTATCCGACTTTTCTGCAATTCGCCCTAACTTCTTGTACACTCGTCAGATCGAGACGAAACTTGCGCCATCGGACTCGTAGCGATACCTGGTCCTGTGGGTCAAGTTTGGTTCGATTCTGAGAACGTTGACGAAATTGCGTGTCGTGGGCCCCATAGGCCCCGCTCGACGGGCAATTTTGTGATCGGCTCATCGGAATCCAAATCTGGAAGTTCCGTTGGGTTCGTATCAGCATTTTTGACCTGTTGACACTAAGTTTGGTGAATTTGGAGACTGTTGACCCGGACACGTTTTTCGGTGCAAAGCGGGCCCACCGGCGGACCCCGTTTTGACCCGAAACTGCCGTTTTTGCCCTTGTCTCCAAATTGGACCCAAGGACAGGCATTTCTAGCTATTTGACATCTTCTGAGCATGATGGTAATGTCTATTTCAGCTTTTGGACTCATCTCTGGAATATTTCCACGCGTACAATTAATTGGATCCAAACAACAGGCAAGTACCTGCACTTCAAGTTAAATCTTTATATTGTGATAATTAATTCCCTGCTTTACTAGTACCCTGGATGATTACACCTAGTGTTAGGAATACTGGATTTCATGTCTTAAATATTTGAGTTCATGTCTTGTTTTCCATGTCGGGTGGGAGAATACTAGAAGGCATGTAGTTTACCTTTTCCCCTGCCATGTTTAATAGCTGTTGGTACGCGACTGTACCTCAGCCGGATCTCGATTTTCCCTGTTTAATAGCCGTCTATGACGGCCGGATTAGCCTTATAAATCCCTACATGCCAACTATGTATTCTAAAACAAACACTAATTCACACAGATAGTTTTTGGTCTTGTTATATTTCTTGTTGACTGTTGTAGTTTCATTTCCTGTCTCATTTATTCCTATTTTCTCATATTCATGTTTACAGCATTAACTCTGAGATATTAATGTTCTTTTATACAGTTTCTCAATATGATACTCAATTTAATTGTCATAAATATTTAGTTTAATCTTGTTGTGCACTGTGTACTTTGCTCCTTTCCTGACTGGATCTGTTGATTTAGGCGATGATGAGGACCTTGCCCCTACATATTATGGTCCCTATGAGGGTACAGATGATACTTATGAGGAGCCAGATCCCACCCAGGAGACCTTTGCTGCAGAGTAGATAGCAGTAGCTATTTTTATTTATTGCTCTTATCTTAGTAATCGGGTTTGTCCCCGATTTCATTCTGATTTCTGTACTAAACATTTGAATCTGTTGTCACATTTAGTTCATCTGAAATCTTAAGTATCTGTTTCTCATTATTATCTTGCCTATGTTAATTGTGAATGAGCTAGATTAGTTAAATGTGGATTTGACCTAGACAGCGTACTACCGCCGACTCTGCGGCGTAGGCTGGACGTACCCACGCACTCGTGCCCGAATTTCCGGGTGCGGGTCGTGACACATTTTTATGGTGGCCCATGCAGGTCCTATCCTTAAATAGGGTAATACCCTAGGATAGGGTATGGAATAAGATTGAGGATTCTAGGAAAAGCTCATTCACAGTATAGTGTCCTTATTTCAATTCTTGATATCATTTCTGCTCAATTTTCCTATCGCCCTTGATTTCCAAGTAATCTATTCTGATCTCCCTGTCCCTTAATCTTTCAGAATGGTCCAGACAAGGAACACAGTAGGAGGCACATCAGAACCAGCTGAGCAAAATGTGCCCGAGACTCTTGCACTCCCGCTGCCTCCATCTGTTCCGGCAGTTACTCTGGATGGGGCACAACTACTTGGAGTATTCCAGGGACTAGTGGAATCCCAGAAAGAACAGACTGCACTTCTGCGGACCAGCCTCTCAGAAGCTCTTAGGTCCCAGGAGTCGCCACTCAAGAGGCCAGGGAGTGCCAAAGACTTCAAGAATCTTAGACCCCTGGAATTCTACGGAACTGAGGGCATTCTCTATGCCGATGAGTGGATAGAGAATGTCGAGAGACTCCTGAAGACTGCTCGGGTTCCTGATGATCTCAAAGTGGAATTCGCAAGCCTGCAACTGTTCGACATAGCTCGAACCTGGTTCAGAGATGAACCACAACTATCTGCTCCTGACCTCACCTGGGAGGACTTCAAGAGGCTATTCAAGGAAAAATTCTACCCCGAAGTGGCTCGGGAAGCTCTCGAAAGCCAATTCGAGAGACTGGAACAAGATAACCTGTCTGTTGATGAGTATACTGCTGAATTTAGCAGGTTAAGCCACTTTGCGGAGTACATGGTTCGTACCCCGGAGGACAGAGCCCGTAGATTCAAGAAGGGGCTGTCTTCGGATATTCGCCTTGCTGTCACCACCAGCCGAGCTCGCACCTATGAGGAAATCTTGAGCGTGGCACAAGGCGTTGAGAGAGACATGGGGCATAAACTAAAATGAGAGAGAGATACCGAAAATGTGGGACCCAACAAACGCCCTTTTCAACAACAACAACAGCAGAGGGCCCCACAGCAAACTCAGCGTCCTCTCCCTCGAGCTCCAGCACCCCAACACCAGGCTCAAGGACAGAACCAACAAGCTGCTGCTTGTAACTTTTGCCAAAAACCAGGTCATACTTGGCAAGTCTGCAGGAAGAGGCTAGGTGCCTGCCTCTACTGCGGCTCAGCAGCGCATCAAATGAGGGACTGTCCAGCTGCTCAAGGACGCACCGCTGCACCCAAGGCTCCAGTCCAGGCCAGGGCCCTAGCAGCCCAACAGAGGGGTCCCCCGCTTCCAACACAACAACAACGCTTTGCTCAGCAGCAACAGCAGCAACAGAGGGGTGCACCGCAGCAAGGCCGTGCTTATGCAATAACCTTGGAAGAAGCTGAAGCCACAGCAAACGTGATCACAGGTTCTGTGCTTATAAATTCAATACCAGCTATTACTTTATTTGACTCTGGAGCTTCACATTCATTCATGTCAGTAGATTTCCTTATGAAGCATAGCTTAATCACTAAACCCCTTAGGAATTGTTATAAGATCATTACCGGTGGAGGAATTATCCCGGTTAGTGATGCCTGTAACAATTGTCCTATTACATTATGTGGAAGAGAACTGTATGCTAGGCTACTCGTAATGCCAGTTCCCAGTTTTGATATTATACTGGGTATGGATTGGTTAAGTCAACATCATGCCACTATAGACTGCCACAGAGGTAGTGTAATCTTCAGGCCCCCTGACAAGCCAGAATTTGAATTTGCTAGAGGTTCTAGAGAAATGGGTAATAACAAAATTTGTGGAGCCCTAGTAACAGAAGAATTGCCACTACCTATCATCTCTGAATACCTTGTTGTCTTCCCTGAGGATCTCACAGGCTTACCCCCCAGACCGAGAAGTTGAATTCTCTATTGACTTAGTGCCGGGAGCAGCACCAGTATCTCAAAATCCCTACAGAATCAATAAGAAGGAGATAATAGAACTAAATGAGCAAATTAAAGAGCTAGAAGACAAATGCTTCATTAGGTCTAGTGTCTCACCCTAGGGAGCTCCAGTATTATTTGTGCCCAAGAAGGACGGAACATCCCGAATGTGTATTGACTATAGGGCCTTGAATGCCTTAACAATTAAGAATAAGTATCCCCTACCCAGGATAGATGACTTATTTGATCAGTTAAGTGGAGCTCGGGTATTTTTAAAGATTGATTTGAGGTCTGGTTACCACCAAGTAAGGGTGAGAAAGGAAGACATCCCTAAAACTGCTTTCAATACCCGGAACGGACACTACGAATTCTTAGTAATGCCGTTCGGGTTGACGAATGCTCCAGCAGTTTTTATGAACTTGATGAACAGAGTCTTTCAGAAATATCAAGACAAATTTGTAGTGGTCTTTATTGATGATATTTTGATCTACTCCAAGACCCCCGAAGAACATGAAGAACATTTGAGGTTAGCATTGGAGACTTTGAGGAAGGAAAAACTTTATGGAAAATTATCTAAATGTGCATTCTTCCTAGACAAAGTAGAATTCTTGGGACATGTTGTGACTGGAGATGGAATAGCAGTAGATCCTAAGAAGATAGCAGCAGTAGAATCATGGCCCACTCCAGACTCTGTAGCAGAGATTAGAAGCTTCCTGGGACTAGCTGGCTACTATCGGAAGTTTGTGAAGGACTTTGCTAGAATTGCTGAACCCATGACAAAATTAACAAGAAAGGATGAAGAGTTCACCTGGACCGATGAATGTCAGCATGCTTTTGAAGAATTAAAGAAAAGGCTGACTACTGCCCCTATTCTGACCTTACCTTCTGGAACCGGAGGATTCGCTATTTATAGTGATGCTTCTGGAAAAGGTCTAGGTTGTGTATTGGAGAAGAACAAGAAAGTAATAGCATATGCCTCTAGACAGCTTCGACCTCATGAAAAGAACTATCCAACTCATGATTTAGAACTGGCAGCTGTCATCTTTGCTCTTAAGCTATGGAAGCATTATCTTTATGGAAAAAGGGTGGAAATATTTACGGACCATAAAAGTCTAAAATATATCTTCACCAGAAAGAGCTAAACATGAGGCAAAGAAGGTGGCTGGAACTAATGAAAGACTTTGATATCACCCTTCAATATCATCCTGGGAAAGCCAATGTAGTTGCTGATGCTCTAAGCAGATATCCTATGGCGATGTACTTGACTATGGACCGACACTTGCTCGAGGACCTGGAAAGTTTAGGTATTGAGGTAATTATCCCAGGAAAAGAAGGCCAAATGATGAACTTGCAGATTCAGTCTACTTTAATAGACAAGATCAAAGAGACTCAGTTTCAAGACGAAGGCCTGCGAAGCCTTCGAGGTCAAGTGCAAGCTGAATTAGTGGAAGATTTCAGAATTCATGAAGACGGATCACTGAGGCATGACGATAGATTATGTGTACCTCAAGGAGACATAAGGGAAGAAATTATGCAAAAGGCGCACAGATCGCAATACTCTATACATCCAGGAGCCAACAAGATGTACAAGGACCTGAGGACGCATGTTTGGTGGCATGGCATGAAAAGAGAAGTAGCCAGGTTCGTATCTCATTGTTTAGTGTGCCAACAAGTCAAGGCAGAAAGACAAAGACCTGGAGGATTGCTTCAACCATTACCCATTCCGGAGTGGAAATGGGAACATATTACAATGGATTTTGTTTCCGGACTTCCAAGGACACCTAGTGGAAAGGATACAATTTGGGTGATAGTAGATAGACTGACCAAGTCTGCACATTTTCTACCCTTCAAAGTAGGGCTATCTACAGAGAAGCTGGCAGATTTATATATCAGACACATTGTCAGGTTGCATGGAGTTCCAGTAAGTATTGTCTCCGACCAAGATTCAAGATTCACCTCTCACTTCTGGAAGAGCTTACAAGCCAGCTTGGGGACTCAACTCAAATTCAGCACAGCTTATCATCCCCAAACCGATGGACAATCGGAACGTACAATCCAGACACTTGAAGATATGCTTCGTACATGTGTTCTAGATTTTGGGGGATCCTGGGAAGACTATCTACATCTTGTGGAGTTCTCTTATAATAACAGTTACCAAGCAAGTATTGAGATGACTCTATTTGAAGCTCTGTATGGACGAAGATGTCGTACCACGCTATCATGGGACGACGTTGGAGAAAGAGCCCTACTGGGACCAGAGATGGTGATCGATTCAACTGAGAAGGTAAAACAAATAAGGGACAGACTTCGAGTGGCTCAAGACAGGCAATGACATTGGGCAAATAGCCACCGAAGGCCCTTAGAATTTGAGGTAATTAAATTTATGAATTCAAGTCAATTTAAACATTATGATTATGCAACTAAGACTTGATTATGACTCTATTTTAAGGTTGGAGAACTGGTATTCTTGAAGATTTCCCCGACACGTGGCACCATTAGGTTCGGAAAAAGTGGAAAACTCAGCCCAAGATTTATTGGACCTTTTGGCATTCAGGAGAAAATCGGACAAGTGGCATACCGACTGGCATTGCCACCTTCTCTGGATGGAGTCCATAACGTCTTCCACGTGTCGCAACTGAGGAAATATGTGTCAGATCCCAGCCATATTTTAGATCACTCAGAGCTCGAAGTAGGCCCAAGTTTGACTTACCAAGAGTAACCCGTGGAGATACTGGATCGATCGGAGAAAGTTCTGTGGAACCAGATTATTTCCCTTGTTTGCGTAGCTTGGAAGCACCATTCTCCCGGCGAATCCACCTGGGAGCGAGAAGACGAGATTAGAGAGCGCTACCCTTATCTTTTTGAACCCTGAGGTATATTTTAATTCTCGGCCTTTCCTTTTCGTGCTATTGTTATTCTTAAATTTCGAGGACGAAATTTTTATAAGTTGGGTAGGTTGTAAACCCCCTGAATTTTCAAAATTATTAAAACTTGGATTTTTCCAATTTTCTAGAATTTTCTGGAAATTTCCTGAAATTAAATCAAGGTTCTTAATTATTAAATAATTTTTAATTGTTAGTAAATAATATTAAAATATCATGGAAATAACATTTTTTGGGTGTAAAATAAAAAACTGGACTAAGGGTAATTTTTCTGGATTTTTCTGGGCCTCAGACCTATTTTTAAATGCATAAAAACTATTTTTAGTTAATTAATTATTTAATTAACTGATTTTTATTATTAATTATATTTATTATTATTATTGATATATTTTTTTATTTTTTTATTTCTTCCTTGGGCCGGCCCGGCCCAGTGGACCGGCCCAGCAGCAGCCCAGCCCAACCCTTCCTATCGGGT
The DNA here is from genome assembly GCA_036927795.1 of Iris macrosiphon. Classification (NCBI taxonomy): domain Eukaryota; kingdom Viridiplantae; phylum Streptophyta; class Magnoliopsida; order Asparagales; family Iridaceae; genus Iris; species Iris macrosiphon. The sequence goes on from JAYESA010000018.1 coordinate 104,312,070, forward strand.
CGGGTCGGGTTGGTCAGACCCGAACCCGCCTACCCGACCCGCTGACCCGTTCTCCCCCACCCTCTCCCCACGATCGGGTCAGCCACCGGCGCCGCGTTTCTCGCCGCTCCGGCCGGCCACGCGGTGCCCCGCAGCGCCGACCTCCCCGCTTTTTCCTCCCCCTCTCGCCGCCTAGCTCGGCCCCCTAACCGCTCATCTCCCCTATAAATGGCCCACGAGCACCCTCCCCTCCGGCCACCACCTAACCCTAACCCTACTCTCCGTCATACCCCTCCGACGACCTTCGAGAACCGCCGCCCCCTCAGACCAGCGTCGCCGCCGCTACCAGCGCGCCGAGAGCCGCCCGAGCCGGCCTCCTCCTCCTCTCCGCAGCGCTGAGCAGCAGCAGCAGCTGAGGCGAAACCCGCCGCTGCTCCGGCCGCCTCCGACCCCTGCGCCGCCTCCGTCCAACCTCGCCAGCGCCATCTCCGGCGAAGCCCCTCTGCCCCCAGCCCTCTCCGGCGATCCTCCGGCCACCGCATGTCCGACACGTGTCGGACTCGGTTCGACCCCGATTTTTGGGTCCCCTTCAGGTACTCGTAACTTTTTGCTCGTAGCTCCATTTTCGTTTCCGCAAATTACGTTGCGAAGCCTGTATGACCCTCTCGGTGCCCGGATAAACCGCTCGGGGCATCGCGTCCTGTGGTGATCGCACACCGCGATCCAAAAAGAGGAAAAACCAGATCCTGTTTTACCCCGGAACTGAGTACGCCCCGCCAAACGGGATGACTTGGTCGTGTGCGGTCTTCACAGATACGTGCGCGTCGTCGATACGGACGTGTGAGATTTTGCGGAAGCTGATTCGGGTGTGCGTGCACACCGGAATCAACGCGTATCCGCGGACATCATTCCGTATCCGACTTTTCTATAATTCGCCCTAACTTCTTGTACACTCGTCAGATCGAGACAAAACTTGTGCCATCGGACTCATAGCGATACGCTGGTCCTGTGGGTCAAGTTTGGTTCGATTCTGAGAACGTTGACGAAATCGCGTGTCGTGGGCCCCACAAGCCCCGCTCGACGGGCGATTTTGTGATCGGCTCATCCAAATCCAAATCTGGAAGTTCCGTTGGGTTCGTATCAGCGTTCCTGTTTTGACCCGAAACACGTTTGGTGAATTTGGAGACCGTTGACCCAAACACGTTTTTCGGTGCAAAGAGGGCCCACCGGCGGACCCCGTTTTGACCCGAAACTGCCGTTTTTGCCCTTGTCTCCAAATTGGACCCAAGGACAGGCGTTTCTAGCTATTTGACATCTTCTGAGTATGATGGTAATGTCTATTTCAGCTTTTGGACTCATCTCTGGAATATTTCCCCGCGTACAATTAATTGGATCCAAACAACAAGCAAGTACCTACACTTCAAGTTAAATCTTTATATTGTGATAATTAATTCCCTACTTTACTAGTACCCTGGATGATTACACCTAGTGTTAGGAATACTGGATTTCATGTCTTGAATATTTAAGTTCATGTCTTGTTTTCCATGTCGGGTGGAAGAATACTAGAAGGCATGTAGTTTACCCTTTCCCCTGCCATGTTTAATAGCTGTTGGTACGCGACTGTACCTCAGCCGGATCTCGATTTTCCCTGTTTAATTGTCGTTTATGACGACCGGATTAGCCTTATAAACCCCTACATGCCAACTATGTATTCTAAAACAAACACAAGTTCACACAGATAGTTTCTGGTCTTGTTATATTTCTTGCTGACTGTTGTAGTTTCATTTTCTGTCTCATTTATTCCTGTTTTCTCATATTCCTATTTACAGTATTAACTCTGAGATATTGATGTTCTTTTATGCAGTTTCTCAACATGATACTCAATTTAATTGTCATGAATATTTAGTTTAATCTTGTTGTGCACTGTGTACTTTGCTCCTTTCCTGACTGGATCTGTTGATTTAGGCAATGATGAGGACCTTGCCCCTACATATTATGGTCCCTATGAGGGTACAGATGATACTTATGAGGAGCCAGATCCCACCCAGGAGACCCTTGCTGCAGAGTAGATAGTAGTAGCTATTTTTATTTATTGCTCTTATCTTAGTAATCAGGTTTGTCCCCAATTTCATTCTGATTTCTGTACTAAACATTTGAATCTGTTGTCACATTTAGTTCATCTGAAATCTTAAGTATCTGTTTCTCATTATTATCTTGCCTATGTTAATTGTGAATGAGCTAGATTAGTTAAATGTGGATTTGACCTAGACAGCGTACTACCGCCGACTCTGCGGCGTAGGCTGGACGTACCCACGCACTCGTGCCCGAATTTCTGGGTGCGGGTCGTGACACCCAACCCTAACTTGTTGTTGGCACTAATGGAGCGATACATTTTGCTCACTGGAACTTTCACCACTCCACTGGGAGAGTTGGGATTGGCCCTCCATGAGATGGCAATGGTCTCGAGACTGCCGATGGGGGATACCCCATACGAAGAGTATGTTCCCACCAACCGGGAGTTGGGGGACTTGGACCCTCGGGTGGCGAAAGTGTATCAGGAGCTGATGTGTCAATACTTCGCGTGCACCACTTTTTATAACGAGCCTTCTGATTTGGCTCACACCACCAAGTGGATGTCCTACCTCTTCTTCCACCGAGCCAGGGCTGCCAAGTCGGAGAAAGTCTCGGGGGGCAAGAATGAGCCCGTGAACTGTTTGGGCGTGCTTATTGCCCAGGTCATTGAGGATCTTATGGAGGAGGCTAAAGCTCCAGATCAGATCCTCGTTGAGGGGGTAGGAAAGTACCCTGAAGGCACTAAGGCCTACAGTTACTTGAGGCACTGCCGCAGGCCTCTGTCTAAGGAAGCCCAGTTGGCCGATTTTCTCTCGATATGGCTGCGTCGAGTAGTAGTTCCCGGTACTGCGTCCGCGGACCGTATTCACCGGAACATCCTGTGGCCGGCAGTGCGTCTGGTGTTCGGGGCAAGACTGGGCTTGCTTCCTGCCATGGTGTGCCGTATACAGGTTGGCCTGAGAGCCATGACTGATGGGTTGCTCGTCGATGAAGCTCGGCGTGAGAGTTTTCCCCGGGTGGAATTACCATACCTGTACTTGATGGGATGGTTAATTCTCCACAATCCCCGGGTGATGTCTCCCGGCTCTGGTAGCAGCTCGGGGGGTAACTTCTTGCCGAACTACAAGGATTCTCCCTGGAATGTGAACACAAATTTGGATTGTCGGCTAGTGTTGAACCTCAGTCACGGCTGGAAGCTCCTCTGTACTCCCCTTCCTGTACATCGCAATCAATCAGGGATGAGACTTGAGGATTCAGGTGGTGAGAAGGCCGATCTTTCTCCGGAATCTTTCAATTGGTTGGTCTGCATTAGACCCTCCCATCTGCTGTACAGGAGCGAAGATCATTGCTTCTTCGAGCCCTACTTGCCTAGTCGGCTCGCCAGGCAGTTTGGGTACGATCAGTTACACGTGGGCAATGCCGTCACCAGCTTTAGGTCCAGGGGCGGACTCATTGATGGAGCCAGAGGGTGGCGATATTTTATCATGGGTTGCACGGGAGCAATCTTCATTGTGCCGGTCGTTACAACCTCCACGGAGCTCCGTATTCTCTATTCTTACGCCCAGTTCTATGTGGCGATTAACACCTTCCATCGCGATTTTGACATACGTGGAAGCTTCAGGGTGCCTTCTCCCAAGCCTGGGGGAAGAGTTGAAGTCCCTTCAGTTTATTCTGACGAGGGTGAGGAATCTGGCACTCCGGATGAGCCTCTGGTGTCGGTGTCGGTGCCGAGGTGTGAAGTGCCTCCGCCTGCGGGGGCTTTGGTAGTCTCTTCCGGGAAGCGACGGGCTTCTGCCCCGAAGGAAGCTTCTCTTCGTAAGAGGAGGAAGGAGACGGTTGCTCGTCCTCTCCGTATTCTTAGTATTGAGGCTCCTGGGAGTGAGTCTGCGATCATAGTAGGCCAATAATAGCCTATTCTCCTGATGTGATCCTGTAGCTTAGGACCGGGCTGATGTGCTCCGCATACGCCATCGTGAGCTTCACGGATAATCTGCTGTTCTTCGTCGTTAGAGAGATATCTCAATAGCAGTCCGTCGTAGGTCCGGCGATATAGGCATTTTGAAGATGCGTCGTAGTAGAAGCGTAATGATCGTCTTTTGACGGATACTGCTTCTTTGGGGTCCTCCGGAAAGATTCCGTATGCGACGAAATCTATGAAGGGACTTCTCCAATCTCTTTGTCACGACCCGCACCCGGAAATTCGGGCACGAGTGCGTGGGCACGTCCAGCCTACGCCGCAGTGTCGGCGGTAGTACGCTGTCTAGGTCATAATCACAGGTAATTTAAATCTATCTCATCCACAGTAAAGTAAATAGACAAGGGAAATGACAGGGAAATAGAAATGATAAGATTTCATATACAATTCCATGGTTTAATACAGAATCCAGAAGATAAATCGGGGACAAACCCGATTACTGTGCTGAAGGAAAATATACTAGATAACTGGCTGCTACTCCTCAAAGGTAGTCTCCTGAGTAGGAACTGGCTTCTCAAGAGTATCAGCTGCTATCTCGTAGGGGCCATAAAAGGTGGGGCATAGTTCTCATCATCGCCTAAAACAACGGATCCAGTCAGGAAAGGAGCAAAGTACACAATGCACAACAAGATTTAAACTAAATAATTGTGACAGGTAGAAAATAACTGACTAAACATCATGTTGAGAATATGCATAAGTAAGTAGTGAAATTAACTGAGAAATAATGCTATAAATCAGGACTAGAAGTAAAATATAGTTAATTGCTATAAACCAGAAATGAGTAAAACAGGAATAAAATGTGACAGGAATGTAACTGTAACAAGACAACAAGAACTGCAACACGACAAGAACTATTGCGTGTGAACACGTGTATTTAGAATACCTAGTTGGCATGTAGGGGTTTATAAGGCTAATAGGGCCGTCATAGACGACTAGTACACAGTGACTACGGGAATAATCAAGTATAAGGCTGATGGTACAATCGCGTACCAACAGCTGGCACACAGTGATTACAGGGGGAAAGGGTAAACTACATGTCTCCTAGTATTCTCCCGCCCGACACGAAAAGCAAGACATGAAATACATTATTCAAGACATGAAATCCAGTGTTCTAACTCTAGATATAATCATCAATGGTACTAATAAAGCAGGGAATTTATTTATCACAATATAAAGGTTAAACTTGAAGTGCAGGTACTTGCCTGTTGTTTGGATCCGATTACAGTTTTGTCTCTCGAGGAAATTTCCAGAGATGAGTCCGGATGCTGAAATAAATATTACCATCACGCTCAGAAGATGTCAAATAGCTAGAAACGCCTATCCTTGGGTCCAATTTGGAGGCAAGGGCAAAAATGGCAGTTTCGGGTCAAAATGGGATCCGCCGGTGGGCCCGCTTTGCACCGAAAAACGTGTCAGGATGAAAGGTCTCCAAAATCACCAAACTTAGTGTCAACAGGTCAGGAACGATGATACGAACCCAACGGAACTTCCAGAATTGGATTCCGATGAGCCGATCACAAAATCGCCCGTCGAACGGGGCCTGTGGGGCCCATGACACGCGATTTTGTCAACGTTCTCAGAATCGAACCAAACTTGACCCACAGGACCAGCGTATCACTACGAGTCTGATGGCGCAAGTTTTGTCTCGATCCGACGACTGTACAAGAAGTTAGAGCAAATTGCAGAAAGGGCGGATACGGGGCGATGTCCGCGGATACGCGTTGATTCCGGTGTGCACGCACACCCGAATCAGCTTCCACAAAATCTCACACATCCGTATCGACGATGCGCACATATCTGTAAAGACCGCACGCGACCAAGTCGTCCCGTTTGGCGGGGCGCACTCAGTTCCGGGGTGAAATAGGGTCTGGTTTTTTCCTGTTTTTGGATCGCGGTGTGCGATCACCACAGGACGCGATGCCCCGAACAGTTTGTCCGGACACCGAGAGGGTCATACAGGCTTCATAACGCAATTTGCGGAATCGAAAACGGAGTTACGAGCAAAAAGATACACGCACCTGAAGGGGACCCGAAAACCGGGTTCGAACCGTGTCCGACACGTGTCCGACTCGTGTCGGACACAGGGAAACCGAATTAGGGTTAGGGTTCAGGGAAAATTGGCCGGAGATACGGCGGCTTGGGCGGCGGGGAAGGCCGGAGGCGGTCGAGGGTGACGCCGGCGTTGCTGGCGGAGGCGGCGGCGCGGGCACGGCGGCCGGAGGCTGTCGGGACGGCCGCTGCTGACTGCTGGGAGGTTCTGTCGGGGCGGAGGAAAGGAGGAGGAGAGGGGAGAAGGCTGGTGGCGGTCGTCGGCGGAGCACGGCGAGGGAGGAGGAGCTCAGGCGCAGCGGCGGGGGTTCCGGTGGGTGCTAGGCGGTGGACGGAGGCTGACGAGGAGGAGGGGGAGATTATATATAGGGAGGAGGCGGTGGCGTTAGGGGCCGAGGGAGGCGGCGGCCAGCGCGGGGGCGAGGGCGCGTGGCCGCGGGCAGCGCGAAGGCGGTGGCTGCGTGGCGCGGTGGCCGCGGTCGGCGGCGTTGGGAGCGTAGCGGGGGAACGGGTCTGCGGGAACAGATCCGGGCGGGTCGGGTTCAGGTGGACCCGACCCGACCCGTTAGGGGGCTGGGCCTAATGGGTTTGGGCCGCGGGCCGGGCTGGGCCGGACTGGGCCGGAGAAAAGAATAATAATAATAATAATAATAATAATAAATAATAATTAATAATTAATAATAATTAATTAAATAAATAAATAGTTTTTAGGCATTTAAAAATAGGTCCGAGGTCCAATAAATTCTAGAAAAATTGTCCTAAGTCCAGTTTTTCATTTTACACCCAAAAATATTATTTTCATAATATTTTAATACTATTTATTTAGCAAATAAAAATTATACAATAATTAAAACCCTGATTTTAATTACAGAAAAATTCCAAGAAAATTCCAGAAAATTGCGAAAAATCCCAATTTTAATATTCTTGCAAAATCTGGGGGTTTACAATCTACCCAACTTATAAAATTTCGTCCTCGAAATTTAAAACTTAAGCCATACTCTGTTAACCCTTTATGTACATCAATCGCAATCTCCTTGCGATAATTGGAAACCCTATCATATCCACTGCAATCATTTCATGGTTAAGATGACTATTGTTCCAATCAAGATTCAACCTAGGGTTATTACTTCTTACTTCCTCAAATTTCCCATAGGCAGATTTTTGATTAAGTCCATATAGCATTTTCAAGACTTGCACATGACTTTGCCTTACTATTCTAATTATCATAATTCCTCTAGAGGTGATTCGAGTCCAACAGTATTCCCATTCACAATTGTATGCTTCAAATTTTTATGTTTCATTCACATCCGCAATAATCCAACTAGGTAGTCCAACCATCAATTTTAATTCTTAATCCAAATCATAAAAAAAAAAATATTTAAAGGTAGTCCACCAATGTTCAAGTCTGAATCATATATCCTCTAAATTCAAATTGACGATTTTACTTTCATTATTCAAGATTAAATCATGTACCTAAGGTATAACTATTGGGTCCTCGATATCAATTCATTACTCATCTTAGTCACTCCTCTAAATTTTCAAAATTAGAATGGCTTGCTTCTTCCAATCTAACCTTACTCGGTCATAATCCAAAAGACATTCCTCTCGAGTTGACAAATGCATTGCTACCCAACTTAGAATTTACCCATTCATCACAAAAGACTATATACTCTAAGAAAATATTCCTTAATATGGTTACTCATGTCATTCAATCCTCGAAACTTCAACGCCGATCACGTTACATATGATATGTCCTCAATTACGAAGGGTTAATCCTCAAGTATGTGATCGGCCTATGGGCATATCTAGTATCCTCTGTGTATCAGACTTATACCAGACATGAGGTTTCGTCTTTCCGAAATAAGGGAAGACGAAGATCAATAATAAAGAGTTCAAGGGTGGGGTGATAGAACAGAAATATCGAGATCAAGGCGTTTTAAAGAATTCAAATGGGACTTGTCAAGTAGTTGTGGACTGAATCCTATCTTGGTAATCCTCGTATTAATACAGTTATGCTCGGACATATCTAGAGGGCAAGTATACTAGGCAACTATATATCTCAATCCACGTAAAGTATTAATTCGAAGGGCGAATCAAGCGCACTATGGTTGATCAGACCGTAATACACTAATTCTGAAATGTATCATTGTGGGCCTCCCCAATAATACACTTGTCATGAACAAGCTCGATAAAAAGTAAGCTTGCAAAACTAGGCTATAAAATAGCAGCATAAGTCAAGTACAGAAAATTAAATACGCTAGATGATGATAAAAGGAGGTACTAATTATTTAAATACGCAAAACAACCTACAATAAGCACTGTAACAAAGATTCTACAAACTCTACAGTTATCAATATAAGAGCATTCCAGGTTATTTAGCAAGTTTAAAATTACTAGGTTAGGGCTGAGGTCACGAACCAATAGGCACGAGCTAAACAATACTTGAGACGACAGTTAAAAAATTACTTACGTGCATTAGCTACTCCAGGGGTCTGCGCGTTCTCCGCGGTCATGCTGGTAGAGCATCTCATGGTGATCTTGTAGGAACCTCGTCGCTTGCAGGTAGATCCTTTACTCTGCATCCAAAAATAAACGATAAAGGCGCACAGGAATCAAGGCAGGATGCAAGTCAATAAAATGATTTGAAGCTGATATGAATATCAAGAACGATTCAATCAAGTGGATGAGTTTTTCCTAAAATCCTCAATCTTATTGCAAGCCTGTTCGGTCCCTAAGTTGAAACCGAACAATTTAGTCGTTGACCTGCATGGGCCACCACAAAAACGTGTCATGACCCGCACCCTGAAATTCGGGCACGAGTGCGTGGGCACGTCCAGCATACGCCGCAGTGTTGGCGGTAGTACGCTGTCTAGGTCATAATCACAGGTAATTTAAATCTATCTCATCCACAGTAAAGTAAATAGACAAGGGAAATGACAGGGAAATAGAAATGATAAGATTTCATATACAATTCCATGGTTTAATACAGAATCCAGAAGATAAATCGGGGACAAACCCGATTACTGTGCTGAAGGAAAATATACTAGATAACTGGCTGCTACTCCTCAAAGGTAGTCTCCTGAGTAGGAACGGGCTTCTCAAGAGTATCACCTGCTATCTCGTAGGGGCCATAAAAGGTGGGGCATAGTTCTCATCATCACCTAAAACAACGGATCCAGTCAGGAAAGAAGCAAAGTACACAATGCACAACAAGATTTAAACTAAATAATTTTGACAGGTAGAAAATAACTGACTAAACATCATGTTGAGAATATGCATAAGTAAGTAGTGAAATTAACTGAGAAATAATGCTATAAATCAGGACTAGAAGTAAAATATAGTTAATTGCTATAAACCAGAAATGAGTAAAACAGGAATAAAATGTGACAGGAATGTAACTGTAACAAGACAACAAGAACTGCAACACGACAAGAACTATTGTGTGTGAACACGTGTATTTAGAATACCTAGTTGGCATGTAGGGGTTTATAAGGCTAATAGGGCCGTCATAGACGACTAGTACACAGTGACTATGGGAATAATCAAGTATAAGGCTGATGGTACAATCGCGTACCAACAGCTGGCACACAGTGATTACAGGGGGAAAGGGTAAACTACATGCCTCCTAGTATTCTCCCGCCCGACACAAAAAGTAAGACATAAAATACATTATTCAAGACATGAAATCCAGTGTTCTAACTCTACATATAATCATCAATGGTACTAATAAAGCAGGGAATTTATTTATCACAATATAAAGGTTAAACTTGAAGTGCAGGTACTTGCCTGTTGTTTGGATCCGATTACAGTTTTGTCTCTCGGGGAAATTTTCAGAGATGAGTCCGGATGCTGAAATAAACATTACCATCACGCTCAGAAGATGTCAAATAGCTAGAAACGCCTGTCCTTGGGTCCAATTTGGAGGCAAGGGCAAAAATGGCAGTTTCGGGTCAAAACGGGATCCGCCGGTGGGCCCGCTTTGCACCGAAAAACGTGTCAGGGTCAAAGGTCTCCAAAATCACCAAACTTAGTGTCAACAGGTCAGGAACGATGATACGAACCCAACGAAACTTCCAAAATTGGATTCCGATGAGCCGATCACAAAATCGCCCGTCGAGCGGGGCCTGTGGGGCCCACGACACGCGATTTCGTCAACGTTCTCAGAATCGAACCAAACTTGACCCACAGGACCAGCGTATCACTACGAGTCCGATGGCGCAAGTTTTATCTCGATCCGACGACTGTACAAGAAGTTAGAGCGAATTGCAGAAAGGGCGGATACGGGGCGATGTCCGCGGATACGCGTTGATTCCGGTGTGCACGCACACCCGAATCAGCTTCCACAAAATCTCACACATCCGTATCGACGATGCGCACGTATCTGTAAAGACCGCACGCGACCAAGTCGTCCCGTTTGGCAGGGCGCACTCAGTTCCGGGGTGAAATAGGGTCTGGTTTTTTCCTGTTTTTGGATCGCGGTGTGCGATCACCACAGGACGCGATGCCCCGAACAGTTTATCCGGACACCGAGAGGGTCATACAGGCTTCACAACGCAATTTGCGGAATCGAAAACGGAGTTACGAGCAAAAAGATACACGCACCTGAAGGGGACCCGAAAACCGGGTTTGAACCGTGTCCGACACGTGTCCGACTCGTGTCGGACACAGGGAAACCGAATTAGGGTTAGGGTTCAGGGAAAATTGGCCGGAGATACGGCAGCTTGGGCTGCGGGGAAGGCCGGAGGCGGTCGAGGGCGACGCCGGCGTTGCTGGCGGAGGCGGCGGCGCGGGCACGGCGGCCGGAGGCTGTCGGGACGGCCGCTGCTGACTGCTGGGAGGTTCTGTCGGGGCGGAGGAAAGGAGGAGGAGAGGGGAGAAGGCTGGTGGCGGTCGTCGACGGAGCACGGCGAGGGAGGAGGAGCTCAGGCCCGGCGGCGGGGGTTCCGGTGGGTGCTAGGCGGTGGACGGAGGCTGACGAGGAGGAGGGGGAGATTATATATAGGGAGGAGGCGGTGGCGTTAGGGGCCGAGGGAGGCGGCGGCCAGCGCGGGGGCGAGGGCGCGTGGCCGCGGGCAGCGCGGAGGCGGTGGCTGCGTGGCGCGGTGGCCGCGGTCGGCGGCGCTGGGAGCGGAGCGGGGGAACTGGTCTGCGGGAACAGATCCGGGCGGGTCGGGTTCAGGTGGACCCGACCCGACCCGTTAGGGGGCTGGGCCTAATGGGTTTGGGCCGCGGGCCGGGCTGGGCTGGGCCGGACTGGGCCGGAGAAAAGAATAATAATAATAATAATAATAATAATAAATAATAATTAATAATTAATAATAATTAATTAAATAAATAAATAGTTTTTAGGCATTTAAAAATAGGTCCGAGGTCCAATAAATTCCAGAAAAATTGCCCTAAGTCCAGTTTTTCATTTTACACCCAAAATTATTATTTTCATAATATTTTAATACTATTTATTTAGCAATTAAAAATTATACAATAATTAAAACCCTGATTTTAATTACAGAAAAATTTCAAGAAAATTACAGAAAATTGCGAAAAATCCCAATTTTAATATTCTTGCAAAATCTGGGGGTTTACACTCTTCTAGGGAGATCTGTGTTCACAGCGTAGCTGCGTTCTATGTGAAAGTTGTTCTTCACATAGAATAAATCTCTGTTAAGAAGGATTACCGAATCCTGCCTTCTTATAGGAGTGGCTAAATCTGCAGCTAGACTGGCTAGGGCATCAGCTTCTAGATTCTGAGATCGAGGTACATGCTCTAGGAAGAATCCTTTGAATGTCATGGCTATCTCGACCGTTGCTCGGTGATAGAGAATGAGTTCTGGATTTCGGACTTCATATATTCCCCTGACTTGATTGACGATAAGCAGAGAATCACCGAAAGCTTCCAGGGACTCGACCCCCAGCTCTTTAGCGACTTGGAGCCCGATTAGTAGAGCGTTTTACTCTGCCATATTGTTGGAGCATGGCTCGCTAAGAGAATATGCTCGGTAGATGACGAGTTTATCAGGAGTGACCAGGACGACTCCTACTCCTGAAATGATGTTTCCCCTAGGACCGGTTCTGGAGGCACCATCAAAGAATAGTTGCCATGCGTCAGTTTCCATTACAGAATTACATTCTACAACTTCATCGGGAATGTTCTCGTATAATTTGGAGGCCTCCAGGATCGGATGAGCAGCTATGAAGTCAGCCAGCACTTGGCCCTTGATGGATTTCTGCGGTACGTATACCATGTCATATGGTGTTAATAGCATTGCCTAAGTCACGAGTCGAGAATTAAGAGCACTGGGCTTGCTCATCAGTACTCGAAGAGGGTTGATCCTGGAGATGATATGAATAGTCTGGCCGACGACATAGTGCCGCATCTTCTGGATAGCGAACATCAGAGCCAAGCATTATTTCTCTACTGGGTTGTACCGGTGTTCGGCTCCGACCATCATCCTGCTGAGGTAGTAGATAGCTTGTTCATGACCCATGTCATTCTTCTGTGCGAGAAGAGCTCCTAGCGAATGATCCATCGCTCGAACGTACAGCAAGAATGGTCTTCCCATGACGGGAGGCACCAGAACTGGCGGACTGGTGAGGTAGCGCTTGATATCTCTGAACGCTTGCTGACAGGCTTCGTCCCATACGAAGGATACACCTTTCTTTATGAGATAAGAAAAGGGCTGACATCTTCCCGAGAGGTTGGATATGAATTGTCGGATATAAGCCAGACGACCTTAAAATCCCAGGAGTTCCCTCAGATTACGGGGCGATCGCATTTCTATGATTGCCTGGACTTTGTCAGGGTCCACCTGGATGCCTTTGGCGATGATGACAAATCCCAGGAACTTGCCACTAGATATACCCAGAAAGGACTTCGTAGGGTTCATCTTGAGTTGATGTTGGCGCATTAACTCGAATACCGTCCTCAAGTCTAGAATATGATCGTCTTTGAGGCGACTCTTGATGGCTATGTCGTCCATGTAATATTCCACTATTTTGCGTAAATGCTCATGGAATATGTTACTCATATCCCGTTGGTATATAGCCCTGGCGTTCTTCAATCCGAAGGGCATGACCGTATAGCAATATACCCCCAATGGTGTCCGGAAGGCAGTGTGCTTCTCGTCTTCAGGATGCATCTTGATCTGATTGTATCCTGAGAATCCGTCCATGAAAGACATGCATTCAAAGCCGCAGGTGTTGTCGATCATGATGTCCGTGATGGGAAGAGGAAACTCATCTTTGGGGCAGGCCGCATTTAGATCTCGGTAATTGATGCAGATACGTACCTTCCCAGTCTTCTTCATGATTGGGACAACGTTGGCGACCCAGTCGGGATGTTGTTCTTCCCGGATGAAACCGCAGGCTATCAACTTCTTGACTTCAGTTTCGATGGCGTCCATCATATCTGGGCGGAATCGGCGTTGGTGCTGCTTCACTGGCTTCGAATTGGTCAATATATTGAGTTTATGAGTAGCTACCTTCGGGTCTAGGCCTGGCATGTCCTCATAATCCCATGCAAAGACGTCGATATATTCCTTTATCAGCTGTATGATTTCTTCCCTTTTAGCTGGGGGAAGATTGTTGCTGATAAATATCGGCTTTGGCGAAAGTTTGCCCCCAACATCAATTTGGATAACTTCGTCCTTGGTGGGAAGTTCTCTTTGCTCGAAGCAGAATTTCTACTGCGTATCCATTTATTGAGCCCAAGAGTCATTCTAAAATGGCTCAGAATCCTGTTCATCTGCTTCTGAGGGATCTGTCACTACCATATTTACTGATAGTGTTTGTTCGAGAGCATCAGGTGAGTCGGGGGGCGACGAGCCATTTTGGGAAGAGGGAAAGATGTCCTCGTCTGACTTGGAAGTCGTAAGGGAGGTGGCATACCCTAACCCGAAACGAGTTTATCGATAGTGGGGGTCGCCGCGCGGCGGCGTTCGTCTGTCGCTTCCGTAGTTGAGGCCTGGCTTCCGCTTCAAGTCGTAGCCCATATTTTGTATGATCTTCAGCGCTTGCAGGCTGTATCGGTGAACTTGCATTTTCCTAGTATCTTCATCGAAAGGATCTTCCTGGTCAGTCGGTTGATTGCGCATGCGGCCGAAGAATATTGGACGTTGACTGCTGCAGGTAGGCGGGACAATGAAGATAGAATCCTCATGTGGTCCATACGTTGTGATGACGTTGGATGATGACGTTACTTCCCAGACATACGGACGGTAGGATTTTATAGCTTCCAAGAATTTTTGTGCTATGGGTTCTACCTCGTCATGGGGAGTGGTTTCCTGTTTTGGAATTTGAGCGTCAATATACTGGAAAAGAGGATGTTTATTATCATCTGGAACTCCGTTCCTGGTTGCATTTACATCAGTCGGCTGCCTATCGCGCCGAAGGTTGATGACCAAGGGTGGGGGCTTCCGGTTCAAAGTGATCACCAGAGGATCACTCCCTTCTCCTGACCTGGTCTTGTTCCGGTGGATAGCCATAGGCTCTATGGCTTTTGGACGAGTGGTTCGTTCTTTTACTCTGATTGACAGAGTGTGGCAGAGGGTTCTTCTGGCTTCCGGTGGGATTCCTTCTCTGCCTCGCCTGACGCTTCTTCCGTGTGGTCTTGGGAGTACAATACGGCCTCGGAATAGTAGGATTCTATTCCTTTGAACGGGTTTAGGTCAGCCACCTCCGTTTGTACTGTTCCTTGTGCGTCTACATATTTAAGGCATTGATGTAGGGTTGAAGGAACGATGTTGTGGTCGTGGATCCACGGTCTTTCCAGCAAAATATTGTAGGACACCTTTGAATCGATGACGTAACATGTGGCCACCGATCTAAGGTTGCCGATCTGGATCCTCAGGCGAATTTTCCCCAATGGCTTACTTCTTCCGGCGTTGAAACCCACGATTGTAGTGGTAGTGTAAGCCAATTCGCTGGTAGGAATTCTCAGCGGTCTGAGCAGACTGTGAGGGATGATGCTGATCGACGATCCCGGATCTATGTGAATCCGGTCGACCTCCATGGAACCGACGTATCCAGTATAATAGAGGGGCCTGTCATGTCTGCTATGTTTTAATAGCATGTCATTTTGAGTGAAAGTGATATTCGGGACCACCTCCATTACACTGTGGCATTGAGGAAACGCCACTGGTTCTTCGTCGGGGGACTTGAGCTGGGTCAAGTATGCCTCCGCCTGCATCAGCGCTTCACTCAGGGCTAGACGAGTGTCTTGGGGGAGCCTAAGTAGCTCGAAGATGGACAACCTGGCTGGCGTATTAGCTAGTTGGGCCAGGATGTCGAAGTTGTATGGCTTCTCTAAACCTTTGCTTGGAATGTTTTTCACAGGTTTATCAAAGCGCACTTCTTTTTGCTTCCCCTTCTCTGCCGGAGTTGGTTTCGAAGGACTGATATCTGGTACGACAGGACTTTGCTCTGAAGGTTTGGCCGCTGGAGCGTCTGCCGGTGCACCTTCCTGACTTGCTCCGTAGTCGTTGAGGTAGGCCTTCCCTGAACGGGTTGCAGCAAATACCTCGTCTTCATCTGATGCCGAAGAAGTCGCAACCATATGGCATGGCCTGCATTTGGAGCTCTTTTTGGATGTAGGCTTAGTAGCCTTAGTTTCTTCCTCGAACTCTGACACCAAATCTGGATGAACCCACATAATCTCGCCTTGCCGGGTAGTCAGGGGTACCAGGTCGTGATTTTGATCCCTAGCTGGAGGGAGATTGACGATGTTCATTGTTGTCCGGGAGATGGGTGCAACGCCATTCGGGATCTCTTAGGGAGGCAGATTGCCAAACTGTAGAGAGATCATGTTGGCCGTGACCGTCTTCTCGGTGTTGTGCAGAGTGATGGCCTTAGCATCGATTAACACCTGGATCTTCCTTTTCAGTATGTAACACGCCTTTGTTGGGTGGTATACGTATCTGTGGAAGACGCAATATTTGGGGTCGTTAGTATTGCCGACTTCCTGGGGCTGCCTCAGCTCTGGAAGGGTGATCTTTCCACTTTTGACGAGACACTCGAATATACTTGGGATATTGTCGTCGTCGAAAGAGTAGACTTCGACGGGCCTGGAAGTCCCAGGTCTCGTTTGCGTGCTTGCCGCAATCTTTGGTCTGGCCGTATTGATTGCCAGGGCTTCTTTCCCTTTGGGACCACGAGGATGGTCGCTGCTAGGAGATGACCTCTTGCCTCTGTCAGAGGCGGAGATCATGATGCCATTGTCGCGCGCCTTGCGACTGTTGTCTTCGACGGCTACTGCCGAGATGATGAACGAGAGCCAATCATGGAACTGATACGGTCCTGTGAATACCGAGACCACGGGAAGGAGGTTCTTCCTGTAAATGTCTACCAATACAGAGTCTGGAACTCCTGGAGACATCTGTAAAGTGGCCTGACGAAAATGTTCGATGAAGATGCGAACGTCCTCCTTTTTCTTCTGCTTGACTTCGATGAGAGAGGACATAGACATGTCCATTCCTCCCTCGTAGAATCACGTGAAGAATAAAGCTCTGAAGTCCTCGAAGGAAGTAATACAGTTGTCCGCCAAGCTACGGTACCACTGATAGGCTACTCCTGAGAGACAGCCTTTGAACACCCGAGTGAGGAGGGCGTCATTCCCTTGTAGCAACACCGTCATCATACTGAAATAGTTCATGTACTGACTTGGTGATGTTTTTCCCTCGAACAGGGCCATAGTCTGAGGTTTGTACCTCGGCGGGAAAGGGACCTCCTCCCAGATAGCTGGGTAGGGCTAGTTGATTCCCAGTTTCTTGAGCTGATCTTTGTGCTTCAAGGCGTCGAACTGGGTTTCAACTCCCGTACTGCCTGCATCGGATTTTCAGTCAGAAGTAGGGCGACGGAGTGGTGCGGAGTCGGTTGTATCGTAACTCCAGCGGGAGGTAAGGCATTCTCTGAGTGAGGAAGCGGAGGAACTGCTGACTCTTGATCTAGCGCAGGCTCTTGGCTCGGGTTTGATGGTGGTAAGTCCACCCCCACACGTATCTGAGTTGGCGGGACCGATGCTTGAGCCATGGCAGTTGTGTGCTGAGTTAGCATCATCTGGTGCATGTTCTCCATCATGGATTTCATTTGTTTCAGAGATGTCTCCAGTATAGTGATGCGTTGTTCCACGTTCCCTAATGGCGAAGCTTCCTCGCATTCATCTTCAACGGCGTAAACTCCCATCTCCCGGGGTGTCATTGAAGGATTAGTATAGGTCGCTGTAGAAGTCGACTCTACACTTTCTGCCTCTGATTCGGGGGCTTGGCGACCCCCAGCGTCGGAATCAGAAGAGGATAAAGCTGGTTGTCGTGACCTTGCGCGAGTGTTTTGGAACACCCCAGCTTCAGCATTTCTGAGGAGCTCACTGAACCTCCTTCGGCTCGGAGGCCTGGAGGGATGACGTCTTGAGCTCTACCCTACTCTACGTATGTGTGAAGCCATGTTCACAGATGCATGTGCGGGTTCCTCTTCCTGGGAAGACAGAGAGTAGCTCAACCGGTCGAAAACCGATCGTTTTGTTTTAGAACAGCAGCAATTAATCACAACCATATGACTATTACAATAGTGCTCGCTTGGAGGCGTAATAGACATGTTGGAAGGTCCCCTCTCTTTACGCTTCTGGATTAGATATTTGCGTAGGTCAGGAGGAGTTGCCGAAGAAGAAGACGAAGGCTTGTTTCTTCTGTTCCCATCAGCGGGCATGCGGAGGTTGGGCACCCCGGTTTTCCCTGTGCCACCTGTGTACAACAGATTGGCCATCTGGGTGGCGGATAATCCCCTGGGAGGGTGTCTTTTCGCAACCTGAGCTTGTTTTACGCTGAGGGACCTTGCCTGGCGTAACTCGGAGATTCGCTCAGACTGGCGTAAAGCTGGAGAGGCCCTCAGTCGGCCATCGGCTTCCCGCGTAATCCGGAGGGTAGGCAGACTGTTCCCTTGCTGGCGTAAAGGCCGAGAAGTTGAGTACTCTGCCGCTTGCTTTCCCTTGCGGAGATCACAGCGCTCATCTGGTTCACCGTAGAGGTCAGATGTTGTCTTGCGCGTGGAGCGTGATCTGTACCTCCGATTTGGCGTTGAGGCACCATCAGAAGTTTTGTCTGTACCGCGCGGAGCGGGAGACTGATTTCTATACGTGGAGCGTAGTGGATGCTTCTGGGTTAGCACTGAGGCTTTGCCCGAAGTTTTGTCTGTACCGCGCATAGCGGAAGACTGATTTCTATGCGTAAAGTGCCATGGATTCTTCTGGGTTAGCGCTGAGGCTTTGCCCAAAGTTTCGTCTGTACCGCGCGTAGCGGGAGACTGAATTTTACGTGCGGGATACGGAGGGAGCGATGCTACAACCTAATTGGTCGGAGAGATCGGAGAGTCCACAGGAATGGCGGAGGATGTCTTGGGCATCCACACCTTGTGCAGCTTCCTATTGTCTTGGACGGAGAGAGGGTGAGAGCTACCCCCGGTTCGAAGCATGTCTTCGTAGGCAGACTGGTCGAAATAAACGACCAGTGTCTTCTTCACGGTTCCAACAGATACCATATCGTATTGAGCAATTACTTCCTAATCAGAAGAGAAAGACGTCCCCAGCAGAGTCGCCATCTTGTTTGTGGTATTAAACGAAAGAATGAAAGTGTATTTCAATGACGGGGTTTATACGAAACTCGTGCCCTTTGGTTTACAAACACACTTGTACAATTTAATCCTATACGAGGATGTGGGAGTACAATTTATTTAATCTGGGTATAAATTGCTATAGGTGTCTGATCTGCAGTCGATTATTTTAGCCCTTGGACCATACGATGTTGAAGAAGTGTCGTGGAAGACAGGTAGCAGCTTCGAAGGTTGCAAAGGAGGGTGGATGCACGATGCCAAAGTCGTCGATCCCTACTCTTTTCCTGAGCTCCAGACTCTCTCTCTCTCTCTCTCTCTCTCTCTCTCTTGACCTCTGGTTCGATCTTTCTGGGAAGTTCGACCTTGTTCGATCCTTCTTTCAAAGTTTCGACCTTGTTCGATCTTCAAGTTTGAAGTTTTTCGACCTTGTTCCCCATTGATAGGGGTCCCTATTTATAGAGTTTTGGTGACAGTGACCACTCCGTCGGTGTAAAAACCGAGGAGTGGAAAGTATAGCACCCTTTTACACAACGGTTAAAATAACCAATGCCTGCGTATAGATGACCTTTTGAGTGAGCATGTGACACGTGTCCAACTAAGGGGACAAAACGCGTATATTTGCTGCGAAGATCACGGCGTAGAAGCCACGTAGGTAGGTATCCCTTGTGTAGAAGAGGTTGGCGTAGAAGCCAAATGACTGTCACCCTGGCGTAGAAGCCAAATAGGCATAGAAGCCGAGTAGGCGTAGAAGCCGAATGGGCATAGAAGCCGAGTAGGCGTAGAAGCCGAATGGTCTTAGAGACTGAGTGGGCGTTTGAAGCCGAATGGTCGTAGAGACTGAGTGGGCATTTGAAGCCAAATGGGCGTAGAAGCCAAATGAGCACAGATCTTGAATGGGCGTAAAAGCTGCTGCGTACCGTACCAGAGTGCTGATGTGGACGTCTTAGCCGGAATTACGGCTTTTGAAGATATAATCAAATCTCTTGCAGAGATTTGCCACCATCTTGTGCATTAAATACGGAGGCGTGTTTTGAAGGTCTGCAGCCCTTCTGTGCATCCGTCGCAGAGATGTGCCTTGAGAGAAACTGTCACCGTTCTGTGCAATTAGACGTAGAGACGTGCCTCGAGCCCCGTACGAAGTGCAGCTTTTGACGTGGCAGGCGGTTTGTCTACTGTGGAGCATAAAATAGCTCATGTTTGCCTGTGTAAAATAAGGCAGCGTATCCTCTTGTACGCGAAAGAGCAGTTTATGCTGAGGGGATGTCAGTAAACGACGGTTCGGTAATATTTTAACCAAATCCTCTGCATTAAATGCAGAGATCCGCCATCATACTGTGGTGCACGTCCCGAGGGGTCTGTCCTCGTTTTCAGCCGTCGTTTGGGTAGCCGTGCAACACTTTTTGTCAGGAGTCAGAGGTCAGGTTCACTGCGTGACTTGACAGGTTCATTTCGGGAAAGACGAAGCGTTCCTCGTACGCTTTGACGCTGCTTTAAGATCGGCTGAGTTTTACGCCATGGAGGCGATGAAGAACCCTGTTTACGCTGGAGCGGCCTAGACGTACTGCACTTACGTGGATGGTCCTTTGAGCTTGTACTTCACGTTGTGTTTAGCGGAGAAAGCTCTGCTTGTACGCTTGATGGCTCTGAAGGCCTCTGTTTATGCTGCTCTACATCAGTATGTTGCGTAGCTCCTCCCAGCATATTTTTCATGCTTCTACAACCGCAGGAGAGGATCGCGGCGGTCGACGGAGGGGAAGGCGAACGGGTCGGGAACGGCTGGGGGAGACGAGGGGATTACTGTAGCTGAGGGTCGGGTCTTGCGAGTTCGGATTTAGGATCCGGATCTGACCCGATCCGATAGGGTATAGGTCGGGTTCGGGTTAGCGGGTTCCGGGTTGGGTTCAGACCCGACCCGTCCCGCTAGGGGTTTGGGTCCGGTTTAGGATTTAGGCCGGTTTGGGTTGGTTTGGTTCATTAAACCGGTTGGTTCAGGTTGGTTTATTTTGGGTTTAAATAAACATAGTTTTTAGGTCTTTAAAAATAGTTCCGGGGTCCAATAAATTCCAGAAAAATTACCCTATATCTAATATTTTATTTTACACCCAAAAATATTATTTTTATAATATTATAATATTTAATAAAATCACAATAATTATTTTAATATCAGAAATCATTTATTTTAATTAGTTAAAAATTCCAAAAATTCATTTTTAAATTCCTAAAAAATATGGAGGTTTACAATCTACCCCACTTAAGAGGATTGCGTCCTCGCAATCAAAGAAATAACCGGTCAGAAGAGATGACACGGTTGCAAGCATTGTTTGAAGCATGACACAATCAAAGAATCATGATCAAAGATAAATCGAAGGACGAGAGTTAAACAAAACACATAGGGAATGAATAAAATATTTCCCTAAATAATGAAAATTAGGTAATTGAAGAAAATCTGGTTAGAGCAAAGAAAACTATAGTCTTACAAAATTAGGTTTATCAATTATTAACAAGTTCAAAATACTAGGTTTAAGGCTAAGGTTATGAACTAACAGGCACGTGCTAAAGAATGCTAGGAATAAACATCTATGAATAACTTACGCGTATTCGCTACTCCACGAGTCTGCACGTCCTCCATGGTCATCGCAAAAGTTTGTTCGCGTCCTTGCGATGGTGCCCTCTACTGTTGTTGGGCCTGCCGGAAGAGTGCTGCTTGTGGTGCCAAGGGTGGCCTCGGCTGATATACTCCCGGAGCTGCTAGTATGACTCTTTCAACTCCCCTTTGTGTTGCTCCTAGTGATGAATAGGCTGGACTTGGTGCTGGTAGAGCTTGTTGGTTTACCATTGGAGCTCCTTCTCGACGTTCAAGGCATTCCTTCACTAAATGCTGACTGGATCCGCAAGCTAAACATAATCCCATTTTGTGTCTGCACTCGTTCTCAATATGGCCTCGCTTGCCACAATATTGACACATAGGCAGTATTTACGGAGATGCTCTGGGTGGATGGTGCATGTGAATTCTCTTTGCAGCTTCTTCCTGTGGTGCTCTTGCTGGTGCTGATGTAGCTGGTTGATGAATCATTAATGCTTTCTCTCGACATTCAGGGCAATCCCTTAACGAATGCTTTTTGGATCCGCAAGATAAATATAGTCCCAATCTGAGTCGACATTCTTTAGCGAGATGGCCTACCTTGCCACAGTAGTGAGAAGTAGGAAGGACTAGTGCTAGTCGAGTAAATACTCTTTGTGGTGGATTCATCTATGGTCGCTTTGTAGCTCTTTCCTGTTTTGTTTGGTCTGGTGCTAATGCATACGGCCGCTTCTGGCTGGACTCTCTCCCGGTGATGCACTCCATGGGCCGTGCTGCAGCAAGAATGTCCGTGTTTAAAGTAGTTACAACGGAGCTGATTAACTTCCGTAGCTCAGAGCTAAATCTGTCAATGAACTTCTCTGTTTGGCTTTGCTGGGCTTCTTGATGAACCTTCTGATGGGCTTGCATCATCGCGTAGAACATTTGAAACATTTTTTGTTCGTCCATAGCCTGTCCTTGTGGAAAAATAGGTATCGGAAGAGAAAATCACGGCGGAATGTCATCTTGCTGGATTCTCGAGGCATGCTGATTTGCTTGACTACTTTGGTGAGTGGAGGGATCTCCACTTAATGGTGTCACTCAATCTTCTTCGTAGGTGACTACATCACCTTGCGGTGGTCCTGTAGGAGTTTCTTCGTTTGATCGTGGATTCATTTTTCTGCATCCAAAATAAACTATAAGAAGCATAAAGATCAATCAAGGCAGGATGCAAGTCAAGAAATTTGAATCCGATATAGAGATCAAGAACGATTCAATCAAGTTGATGAGATCCTATAACTTATCCTATCTTTAGTACAGGCTTGCTCGGTCCCTAAGTTGAAACCGAAGTAATTTAGTCGTAGACCTGCAAGGGCCACCACAAAAACTATGTCACGCCCCAGTCCCAAAATATCGAGGGACTAGCCACGTGGCAATGGCCAGCAACATACTTTAATGGGCAAACCTAATTTAATGGAACCATCAAGGTGTACTTAAGCTGTAACACAATAATAAAGTCTACTAAACATGTTATAATCTAATCTCATCTATGGAAGATAAATATGATCAATATCAGCAAAATCAAATATAACTATCATCAAGTCTCAATAAAATAAATTGGGGAACAACCCGATAATAAGTCTGATACACTGGTTCAACAGACCAGAAATAAAAGAGTCTAATAATAACAAATACTGGTATAGATGAAATAAATACTCAAGAGAAATCCTCGGCGATAACCTCGTCCTTGGGGATCGGTTCAGCTCCAGTTTCTGCTCCTGCTCCTGCTCCTGCTCTATATACCTTGAAATTGAACTCATCTGCTAAACCTGGGGACATAATCTGGATCCAGGTCCTCAGGGGACATAGCAAGGAACAAGAATAACTCAAGCCATAATAAATACAGTGCAATAATGAAACAATAGGGTAAACTATATAACTAGCTAAGTGAAATGCAAGATGAGAGCATCACTAGAACTCAGGCTGAGACCACTACAAGCTCGGTGTCGGGGAGCCGGTAGCTGTAATATCACGTAATGGGTCAAGCTTGGGTTTAGAGTCTTGAGCACCGCATTAGTAAGGGTTTATACATATAATCATCCTGTAGCCTGTGTGTCTCTCCCCACCCAATGTAATCACACGTCTCATGTCGATAACGTCTCATGTCAATGTCACGCAAGATCATATCTAATACCGCAAGTCATAATGATATCTAAGCATGTATAAAGTATATGTCATGAACCTTGTATCCAATACAGAATTACCATGAATATCTCAAGAAGATCTATCTCATAAACAGTGTCAAGTGTCCTATGGTATGACGTACTTGATAATACAAGCACGAGAATGTATAGGGTCTCGATATCCATGTCTAGGTGACGTTACACAACTCCGCGTACGGCGTTGACACCCGAATATTATTCAGACGTTAAGTAATGTCACACGGTCCTAGGTTGAACATTTATATCACAGGAATAGATCAAGAGAATATGAAACAAATTACTGCAAGTATTGGCAAGATACACTTGCCTGGGATTTGGATACCAACAGTTGCTCCGATATCAGCAAAATTTGCAGGTACTCCTTCGAATGTTGTAATAAATATTACCATCAGGTTCAGAAGATATCAAATAGCTAGAATTGCCTGTCCATAAGTCCAATTTGAACACAGGGGCAAAAGTGACAGTTTCTGGTCAAAGTGGGATCCATATGTGGCCCGCTTCGCACCGAAAAATATGCTAAAGACAATATCCTCCAAATTTGTCAAACTTAGTGTCTACAAGTCCAGAACGACGATATGAACCCAACGGAATATCCAGAACTAGATTCCCATGAGCCAAGCACAAAATTGCCCATCAAGTGGAGTCAGGGTCGATACGGGACATTGTCGACGGATACGCATTGATTCCGGTGTGCACGTACATCCAAATCAACTTTCGCGAAATCCTATACGTTCGTATTAATGGCGTGCACCTTTCGGTGAAGTTCTCACACGACAAAGTTGTCCCGTTTAGCGGGGCACACCAAGTGCCGAGAAAATCAGGGTATTTAAATAACCAATATTTTGGTCATTTTTACCCCCGAAAATAATACAAACTACAGCTCAATAAATAAAACTAAATATAGGGTTACAAACTTGGTCATACAGTCTAAATTAATGTTCAAGCCAATTTTAAAAATATTTCACAGGTTGGTGGCAAAATGGTCACGAACTGGGGAGTTCGGGACATTTCTGAATTTTTAGAAAAAGGGGATTTACTTTCCTGATTTTGCGTCGTTGTTTGCGATCTTCACAAGGCACGATACCCCTAGATAATGGCACGGGGTTCGAGAGGGTCACGCAGGAAATGGGTTGCAAAAGACTGGTCGGAAAATGGTGCGATGAGGTGAGAGAAATGCTCACCAGAACGAGGAGTCAAAATTGACTATTCTTCTCGTACGTGGACGATGCGGCGGAGCTCGGCCGGTCGGAGCCGGCGTTGTGCTGCTGGGGCTCGCCGGGGCTCGTCGGGGTCAGGGTGGCTCGAGGTTGCGTCGGGCTGAGGTCGCCAGCTGAGGGGTTATCGTCGAGATGCGGCCACGGGAAACTCGGCAGGTGGCTAGGGATTCGATGGTGGAGAGGAGCCGGGTCGTTCGGTGGCAGCGGAGGGGCGGCGAGGTGGAGGCGAGGTGCTCAGCGGGGTGGAAAGGCGGTGGCGGCTGTGGGAGCGAGGGGAAGCGACGGAGCTGGGGAAGCGGAGGGTGGTCGGTGATGGCGGGGCGGTAGCCGATGGAGCTCGGGGGTCGTGGTGGTTGGAGATGGATGAAGGGGCGGGGTTTTATAGTGGACGGGGTGGCCGGCCGGTGGGGTTAGGGGAAGTGAAGGGGAAGAGACGACGGGGGCTTCGTAACCGCCGGAGGGGATCGCGGCGGTCGACGAAGGGGAAGGCGAACGGGTCGAGAAAGGCTGGGGGAGACAAGGGGATTGCTGTAGCTGAGGGTCGGGTCTAGCTGGGTCGGATTTAGGATCCGGATCCGACCCGATCCGATAGGGTATGTGTCGGGTTCGGGTTAGCGGGTTCTAGGTTGGGTTCAGATCCGACCCGCTAGAAGTTTGGGTCCGGTTTTGGATTTAGGCCGGTTTGGGTTGGTTTGGTTCATTAAACCGGTTGGTTCAAGTTGGTTTATTTTGGGTTTAAATAAAAACTTAGTTTTTAGGTCTTTAAAAATAGTTCTGGGGTCCAATAAATTCCAGAAAAATTACCCTATGTCTAATATTTTATTTTACACCCAAAAATATTATTTTTATAATAATTTAATATTTAATAAAATCACAATAATTATTTTAATATCAGAAATCATTTATTTTAATTAGATAAAAATTCCAAAAAAATTCCAAAAATTCATTTTTAAATTCCTGAAAAATCTGGGGGTTTACACCTTGAATACCTTATATTTTCACTCGTTGAACGAATGAGAATTTTGCTAAGTCCAAAAGACCTCCATGTGGTATCTAATACATGTGGCATTAAATTTATATGCGGCACCGTCACTTATGCGGCATTGACTTCATATGCGACCACCATTTCCTTTGACGCATGACTCTGAATCGTGGCATATATTTCTATAATATTTGTCTTTTCTCTCTGACACACTTTATGGTATGTCGCATCTATCACTTTATGTCACATCACTGATACTTCATTCATTTCTTGTCACTTCAACTCTTGTCCCAAGGAGTAGACTTTAATCCTGTGCATTGGGCCCAGACTCCATATGCGGCCAGAACTTTTCATGCGGCCTGACTTCATATGCGGCCAGGATTTGTCATGCGGCCCTAACTTTTCATGCAGCCTAGAGACCCATGTGACCTTGTATATTTTGATTGAATGTTTCTTCTTCTTCATGACATAATATATAATTGGTAATTGGAATCGAATACTGTATTCATGCTGATACCATTATTGCCTGATAATTGTCCATAATTTAATGTGCTCCAAGGTACGATACGTCTTGTCATGAGTTAAGTGTTTATATTTGGGTTGTGCATCAAGAATGCCTCTAAATTCCTAAACGCATAATATTATAAATATATATTGCTTCTCCAGCACGGGCATAATAAGCTAGTTAACTACCAAAGCGTGGTTATGATATTGATTGACTGAATGTTGCATACACGCTCGGGTGAATCCATATTTGAATTTTATGGATTCGTATCTAGCGTACTCGTACTTTGTACGACATCTTAAGGGAATTCTCATGTGACAACGCCTTGAGATTTCGAACACAACATAGGACTAATTAGGTAACTAAAAGTGGTAGTAATATTGGAAGGAACGGTATTTTGAGATCATGCCAACCAACCTTCCGACAGAGATTCATTCTAAGTGCGTTGTGGGATGGCCACCATAGATACTGTATATCATCTGCCTTAGTGGAGTGCAGTATCTGACCTATTATTTTGTTAAGCCATTGTTTCACTATAGGAACACTGGAATTGCTAATACCATATTTTTAGTACAGTAGCCCTACGGGGAACTAGTGCATCTCGTGAATACCTTTTTTATTTATTTTGCTCGGTTAGCTCGTGTTCAACACTGGCGTGATCTGAGGATTTCTATTATGTATTATTTCTGAGATAACCTCAAACTCCATACAAATAGCAAGCCGTACAAATAATTGGCCGATATAAGAAAATGGACTTGGTTGTGATTGTACTATTCGGTTAGTAGCCTAGGAAAATGGACTATCATAGTGTGATGGTTCAACCCTTGTCCTTGTTTGGTTGTAGGGTTGGTCCTTTGCGCTAGGATATGCCATGGACCTAAGTTACAACACTGAACCTATTTATTATTATATATTTTCCTTGGGTTTTTGTTTTTCTATTCTGTGCTTCCTTTGTGGTACTTGTTATTTGGGGTATCTAACCCCACTGATTTTGTATGACCAGGTTTTAAGCCTGCACCCGAGGAGCCAGCGTACTTTTCCCCTACTCATGGAGTGTACAAGGAACATGGTCGCAAGGGATAATGAGTAGATTTTCTTCTTCCCTGCTTATCAATGAATATTTACTTCTTTTAGCGTTTAGCCATTGGCACCATTTAGTCGGCTCGTTTGGATATTAGTTTCCTTATATTATTGTATTAAGTCAGACTGCAGCTGATTGTTGTCATGTACTTTTGTTACTTTTACAGCTCCTTATTTTGCATGACTGGTCTCCAGAACATTTAGAGAAAGCGTTTGGGATGCCTTATTGCTTTATGATATATACTTTATGCTTACTATTTCTTGTTTGAATGATTGAGACATAGAAGTTTTTGACCATGGGATACTTGATTGTAGCATGCATCCCCTTGTCTTATACAGCCGTGATCGTCATACGAGTAGCACCTTGTACGGGGTATCTGGCCACGTCCGTCTCCGTATTCCGGTACTGGGGCGTGATATATTTTCTCTTTCTAGGGACTAAGTCCTTCGAACCTATAGGTCTACCACGCTTTTGGTATATAGTAGATTCGTTAGCCACTCTGCTATTTTTTCCTATGGGGATATCACTTTGAGATGGCGTATTCCAGCGGGCACATTATTTAATCACTTTAGCTGCATTAATAAATGCATCTAGCATTAGATTTACAATCTCTTATAGATGCAATATTCTTCGTACCTCAGTTTTACATTGATTATTACGAGGATCTAGATGAGACAGAGTGGGATTATCCCACGATAATTCATGCCATTTATTTATGGCGAATGGTTCTGTATGAATATATTTTCTTTCTTATCTCCCCTTAAAGGCGGGAATTTAGTCTCAACAAAATGGCAGTCAATCTAGCAGTAAAAATATCACCAGTTAAAGGTTCCAAATATTTAATGATTGAGGGTAAATCAAAACCAATATAAATTCCTAAACGGCGATGTGGTCCCATTTTAGAACGCTGAGGAGGAAGAATAGGAGCATAAACAACACAACCAAATTTACGCAAATAAGAGATGTTAGGTTGATGGCATGTCACAAGTTATATTGGTAATGCAGTTAGCCTAACAATGATAAATTTAGCAGCATGTAATATGGCATGTCCCAAAGCTAAAATAGATAAATTTGATTGCATGAGTAAAGGCCTTGCTATGTGCTGAAAATGCTTAATCAAGGACTCTACTAAACTATTTTGGGTATGAACATGAGGGACAGAATGTTCAACTTTTATTCCTACGGAAGCATAATAATCATCAAAAGTACGGGAAGTGAACTCAGCTACATAATCAAGTCGAATCGTTCTAACATGTTCGTTAGGAAAATGAGTCTTTAAGCTTAATCAATTGAGAAAGTAGCTTGGAGAAGGCAAAATTTCTAGATGAGAGTAATAAAACATTTGACCATCGACTAGAAGCATCTATTAGAACCATAAAATACCAGAAAGGTCCGCTAGTATGATCAATTGGTCCGCAAATATTACCTTATATTCTCTGAAGGAATGGTGGTGATTCAAAAGCTATTTTGAGAAGTAAAGGTCTTGTAATGATTTTACCCTGTGAACAAGCTACACACAATTATTCAGTAGGAAAGAAAAGACTTTGGTATAATAAATTATGCCCATTGGTATTGTTGATGACCTTTCTCAACATAGTCGATCATGGATGACCCAATCTGTCATGCCAAAGGATTAGATTCATTGGATCATTTAGCCTTTTCCTAGTGATAGGGTAAGATTCTATTACCTTTAGTGTAGTTTGATATAGCCCCGAGGAGATTAACTTGCACTTTTCTAATGTAAGCTTATTGCTTCCAACATTAGAAGTGATACAAATATACTCTTTTCTATCATCGTTCATGGTTTCAACATGAAACCCGTTTATTCGAATATCTCAAAAGCTGATTAAATTTCTATTAGATCTACTAGAGACTAATGCATTTTGAATAACTAAGTGTGTTTCATTTGGCAATAAAATATCGTTCTTACCATAACCTTCTATAATCTGCATGGGTCCAGCAATGGTGGTCACCTTGGCAGTGTTTGAGGCATATGATGTAAAAAACTTCCTAGTTTTTAATATAGTGTGAGGTATTTCAGTATCTATCAAGCGTATGCCATCATCATTGTCTATACCTTTCAAAAACAAAATTAATAATAT
The DNA here is from genome assembly GCA_036927795.1 of Iris macrosiphon. Classification (NCBI taxonomy): domain Eukaryota; kingdom Viridiplantae; phylum Streptophyta; class Magnoliopsida; order Asparagales; family Iridaceae; genus Iris; species Iris macrosiphon. The sequence continues at coordinate 104,341,409 of JAYESA010000018.1, forward strand.
ATGAATATGCTACTAAATGGTTAAACTTGGTATATTGCCAATTATTATAACTTGATCTAAATCTAAATGAAACTGCTTCAAAGAAAGTAAACTACCTAGACTATTGATCATATAATGACCCATTTATTCAAAGTAGAAAGTGAATAAACTTAGATAAGCATACAATAACTATTCATTGACTTCGCCTATCATGATGTTGAACTGGTCTTCCGAAATTGCGTTTCCATCATTATCTTGGAATAAATTATCAAAATTCATGTGTGTTGTACTATCCATGAGATTAGTCTCCACACCTTTGAGGCTTCATACTCGTCCAATTTCTTTTGTAAGGTGCAACAGTTTCGCATCCAATGACCTGCTCTTCCACAACGTTTGTAAATATCAGTTGGAGCAGCTGAATTGGAAATTTGGGCATTATTTCTTTGAGGATTAAATCTCTTATTTTTGAATTGTATATCGTTCCTTAGACCCAGATTGTAGCCATTTCATTTGGCTTCCACAACGTTTATGCCCTCTACCTTTGTGATTTCCTCGACCCCTAGTATTGGTCACATTTTTCCGAGCACTAGTCGTATTCACTTCAGCTGGAATTGGTGTAGACCCAGTTGGTATACTAGTGTAATTTTTGATTAATAACTCATTATTTTTCTCTACCACGAGTAAGACAGCAATGGGTTCGGAATACTTCTTAAAATTTATCTCCCTATACGTCTGTTGTAGGGTCATATTAGTCGCATGAAAGATGGTAAATATTTTCTCTAGCATGGAATACTTTGTCATTTCTTTACCACATAACTTCAATTGTGAAGTAATCCTCAACATATCTAAATTATAGGCTGCAACTGTCTTATAATCTTCAAAACGTAGATTGAGCCATTCATGGAGTGTACCTGTTAGTATGACAATTTTTTGGTGATCATATCCCTCAGCTAGAGAATTCCATAGCACCAAGGGGTCCTTGAATGTTAAGTACTCAGGCTTGAGATCATCATAAATATGATGTCTTAGAAAAATTAAAGCCTTCTGTTTATCTTGTGCATATATTATTTTATCTGCCACAATTGCATCACCTAAGCCTTTGGCTTGAAGGTGCAATTCAGCATCCAATCTCTAGTTGAGAAAGTTCTGGCCTTTTAAGTTTAGAGGCTTGAAATCATGCTTTATGAGGCTCGACATATTGCTGTAAAAGATCATTAATAACAAGTTAACATAATAACTTGGTAAATCACCAAATAATTGATGTTCATGGTGTATGCTTCAAACAATGATGTTTCATAAGTCTATTCATACCAAACAAATCATGTTCATGATATTTTTTTAACAATGATGTTCCAGAAGTGATGTTTCAGAAGTCGTAGGTAAATACCAAACACTAGATGTTCATGGTATGCTTCGAACAATGATGTCCAGAAATCTTATATATATAGACCAAACAATTAATGTTCATGGTCATCAGATCTCTGATGGTTTTGGTCTGAATATATTAACATATAAAAAATAAATAAATAAATAAATAAATAATAACTCAGACGTTCTCTCCGAGAGATCTATATGTGATTAACATCGAAGTTATATCAGAGTTAACTAATAGAAGTAAGATGAATGGATAAAAAATATTCTCTTTGCAAGTTATATGCCATGAGATGTATAAACATCAACATCAAGTTGCGCCTAGGGTATGCATATGCAAAAAAAAATAAACATAAACAACCATACCTATTACCGAAGTAGAGAATCCGCAAATGGAGGCTTCACTGAGATGCTTTCGCTTATTTCCTCCCATTAGAGCTCATGCTGATAACGTGTTAAAATAAACGTAGAATAAGGAAGAAGAAAATATGAGAGAAGATATCTTATTAGCATAATCACATAGTGGGAGGAAAATGTCTTATTTATACAACCCAATGAAAGGTGTAATACTAATCTCTAGCCAATGTGGGACTAAAAATAAAGTAAAAATTCAACCATTTAGTAACCCACGTTATAACAAATAGAGCCTTGTGGCACAAAAATATAGGCAAAAGAAAGTAGAGAAAAGTATCAACTTCCACATTTTCCATTAGGTACTCCGAGGTGTTTTCACTTACACTATGTTTGGGAATTTTTGTGGGAAGGGGCAGGAAAATTTGAGGCAAAAGAAAGTAGAGAAAAGTAAAATAGAAGAAAAGTTAATTTTCTCTCCCCTCTTACCTTGTTAGGGAAAGAAAAAGTGTAAAAAAAAAATTTGCTTGTTTGTGAATAAAGATATAATTACTATTTAATTATTGATATTCTCAAATCATAATTTATGCTTACTTTTTTTAGGGAATGTTGGGTAAATTCTCTCCAAATCCTCTCATCTCTTTACATTTTTCTTGCAATTTTGGGAGAAATTTTATTTAGTGAGACCCACATAATTTTTTTCTCAAATTCTCCTCCCCCATCTTCCCTTCTCCTTCCCAAATACTGTCACTTTTAATTTTTCTCACTTTTTTCTCAACTTTTTTCTTCGTCCCATTTTTCTTCCATCCTAAATAGTACCTTAACCCACCCCCCCCCCCAAACCAATTCTTAAGGGATGTTTAGTATATAAATAGTATATAGCCAAAATTATTATATTTTTGGTGTAAAATTTACTAGAGTTAAATTTTCTGAAAATAATATTTGCATGTTTGGTGATTATATAAATATTTTTAGGAAAAAGAAAGATAAAAAAAAATGAAAAAACAAAATAATGCAGTAAAATTAAGAAAAACAAATTCATTCTTATAAAATGAGAAAACTGAAAATCTGAGATTATTTTTTTGAATGAAAAGATAATAACCAAAAACCACCATTTCTTGAAAAACTTAAAAACAAAATTCATTATGGCTCGCTTCAATAGGTCATCTCCTCGTCCTCCTCGTCGCGGCCCGCCAGTGCCATATCATGCAAACCTCAACTCCTCCTCAGAGTCACTCCAACAGCTCCTCCTCCTTGCCGTGGCCCACATCAACAACTCCTCTCCTCTCCTCGTGTATTCCTTGGATGTCGGAGGTTTATATCCGGCTTCGTCGTCTCAGATCGGGTTGGATCCTGCTGTCGGAAGTCCAGATCAGTCGTCGCTGAGGTCTGGGAGTTTAGCTGCTCCTCGGAAGGTCATCTTCGACGTCGAGGTCTAGGATATTTTGTGAGTTCTCGCGGTTGGAGCAGTCAACGAAGCCCTAGGGTTTCTCCAAATCCAATTTTTAGTGGGGGAGTAACCAAACAAGGTTTCTCCAAATCCAAATACTGGATTTGGATTTGGATTTGGGTTGGATTCCATAATTTGAAAAAGTAAAAAAAAAAAATTCGATCCAAATTGCCACAACCAAACAACCCATTAGGGTCTGCTTGGATTGAGGAAAAAAAAAAAGCAGAATTAAGTGAAGAAAAATTAAGTGAGGGGATTAGTGTGGGGTGTGTTTAATAAATATTGCTTGGATTGGAGGTTTTGAGTGAGAGAATGATTTATAAAAATACAACAGTTATCGAAATATTCTTATTATGTATGTCATAAAATTAAATTTGACTGAAATTTTATTTATAATTTATCAAAATATCTTCCCAAATGAGGAAGCTACGAAGCAGCATGTTGAGAGCAAAAAAAAATTTGAGAAAAAAAATTATAATATTTTATAGGACAAATAATAGATTTTTATAATTTTTTAAACAAAAAATTTCAATTATTCTCTTTGATCCTCTAATTTGGAGGGTTAAAAAAATAGAAAAAAAATTTGGTTAATCAAATCCTCACTCAAACAAAGTATGATTTTTATTTCCGTTACCTAATTTTATCTCAATTAACTTTCTTAATCCTCAATCCAAGCGTACCCTTAGTGTAATTTCTTTTTTTAGATGGCGCATAGGTGTCTACTAATCCAATGGAGTGCAATGTCTTCAGCCCGATTGTAGAACAAAGGCTCAGCCATCAAGTAGTCAGTGTATCTTGTTAAAACGGTACTAATATTTGTCACCATGGATGCTTTTTTCCATGTGTAGTCCGCCAGTAAATTGGCACCTCCGCACTTTGTTTATATGATTATGATAATAATGATGTAGAGTGCATATATGATATAGCTTAAGGTTCTGCACAGGAACTCCTTGCTTTTCGGTACGGCGATCGTCACCGTCCATTGCGAGTCTTGCTCTCGAATCTTGGCCAGGTAGGCGACAACCATCTTGACAAGAATATAATTCTTATGTAGGTTAACCCATCAATTGAAAGTATTGCCAGTTCTTTGTTGCCCATCCTTAAAAACAAGGATTATATCCAAAAGCAGACTCAACCATTAGATTTAGGCCAACTAAACTAATACAATACTTAATTACATCCAATGATTGTAACACTAAAAGTAATGAAATAAACAGATGGACAATATTAAGATCCTGATGTAACTTGCATCTTAGTTTACTCTAGCCGAATTTACAATACGGTTGATATTTACTAAAATATGTTGATTCCTAGAAGTCAAACACATTATTTGTTTGTTGACTCAATTTTCTTTTATAATGCATTTGACTTTTCCCTCAGAAGTAGCTAACAAGTATCTTGTATCCTCGAGCAGATCATCATGTATTGTGTACGTCGTACACATGCATCAAATCAAACACAAAACGACTTCAATAAGTCTCTGTTGGCACCAGCAGCGTCGATACCGTGCTCCGATATCACGTATCTGAGATTGACCGTAGCGAAAACTACACCAACCTATTTGAAGATAACAAACCATGATCTCTGCAGAGGGCCAAGAAAAATTAAACACAGTATTTTCGGTGACTACTTCACTGGAAAAATATCAATCTCTATAACTTCACAAAAGATACAAGATTAAATAAATATGTTGAATTCTTGGCCAAAAGATTCAACTCCCTCACAAAACTAAAGAATAAAGCAGAAGATTACAATGAAATCAATCACTCAAGCCATAGTGGTCTTCCTGAACAAAGACGACGACTCTCCGAACAGATCTTCTCTTCATGCTGTCTTGGATGGCGAGCCCTAAGAGCAAAGTATAAATTTTTTCTTAGATTTTCTGTGGACTTGCTTCCTCGAATCTCCCTATTGATCTTCTATTGACAACCACCCCCCCCAACACACACACACACACACACACACACACACACACACACACACATATATATATATATATATATATGTGTGTGTGTGTGTGTGTGTGTGTGTGTGTGAGTGTGTGTTGAAAAACTTATTTTAGGGTATAGAAAATCCACAAAATAGTCCACCATCATATCTGGTTATCCACCAGCATCCAACGGTGCTGATTAAACCTGAACCACGTTCAGCTAGGACAAAATCGAATTATGATCAAATTGAGTTAGAATGCCCACAAGTTATGTTTGGAAATGGATGAGTTCGGACAGAATTCAATGGGACCGAATTTGAACCTAACTTGGTCCTTCCTCATAAAACTCTCCAGACTGGACACCAATATTTATTTTCCTCCAGTCTTAAGAGAGGTGTTGACCCCATAGCTTCTCAATTGGACTCCATGCCTGTCGACCCATGACAGAGTTCCAGCTCCCCCTTGTTACTAATCTATGATCCCCCGAGATGTTGTGCATCCTCCTTTGACTCCGCTCCTCGACCACCACATCGACGCTAGTTGCCATGCGTAGCATCTCCTGTATAATTAGGATCCTACCGAAATAAATAACTTGGCTAAGACCGAAGTCCCAAACGATTAGTCTCATAGTAAATCATGGTTGCATGTCTCCGACTTCTGTTTTCCACCGGAACGTTCCACCTTTCCGTCGAGATTCTTCACTCTTGGCTAGGCCAACTAAGTGGACGATGCGATTCCCTTGAGATTTAAGCTCTTGAAGATGTCCACCTTCGTGTCCGATATTAAATATCCCTATACACATGCATCCTTGAGCAGATCATTATGTACTGTGTACACCATAGATGACCCATATCTCCCTCAGAACTATGTAAATAGAGATACACTTACCTTAGTTTGAGTTTTTTGTACACCTTTATCTTCCCCCTGAGAACGAGCTTCTCGCCAAACTTCTTTTTCAAGTGCACTTTCTTGATGTCCACAACTACAGTTGTACATTTATTTTCCATCTTCACACGTCCAAACGAACCGCCTCGGTGTGATGTAAAGTTCCTCTTTTGTAGAGTGGCATGATACAATGACCTCGTATCGAAGACCCAATCGCTATCATGACACATGCCATAATATTCAATTCCTCTGAGTCGATTACCACGAAGACGAGATCTCCCATAGACATTAAATATACCTGATCATCCTTAACTTTAGCCTTATCATCTTTGAGCTTCATGTAGTTCCTTTTAAAATGATACCTTTCACCACAATGATTGCATCCCTAGCTTATTGTAGTCTATGGTCGCAATATCCCGAGAACTCCCCCCCATCCTCGACTATGACTTGATTCTTCCCTTCTCGTATGAAGTGTCACTCCCCGATCTCCCGCAGGAATCGGTCGTCCCCGCTAGGCGCGAATCACCGTGCCAGCGCTCCCGCAGGACGATCGTCTATCGGGACTTGATGCCGTGCGAGCTTGGGGCTGCGCTCGCACAAGACAACATCGTTATAGTTTTGGCTTTCATCGAACCAATCGAATATGCAGCGGAGGGATAGTGTTACAAACAATAATCCATCTGAGTATACGGGGCAAAGATTAAGGCACGAGGTTCACTGAATACAATGTCATCGTTCCATATATTATATCCCTTTAGACAAAAGCAGATCAAAATAATCGATACGACTAAAGGCATCGGCACCATATTTCCGGGTCCTAGGGTTGAGGCACGGCTATCGCTTCCTCGGACGATCCAGTATCTGCGGACAAGCAAACTGTTGGTGGGTCAGCACTTTGGAGAAAGTACTGGTGAGTATAAAATCAACGAACAGAAACAACATTCACTAAAACCAATAGTAAGTAATTATGTTATAAAATATTACACTACTAGTGATCTTTCTAGTTTTACCTAGGTTCGTTACTTGCAGTACAAGAACGCAGTCATATTACTTCTTTTGGAAATATCTTTGAAATAAGAGTTCATGTTCGATATACAAGCAAGCAGGCAAGACAAGTAGTTCATGTACGATAAGCAAGTTCAATTACTATCTCCGGTGCGCAGCGTGTCTCGTGAGTCATATTTATTTCTTTGAAGACTCTAACATGAATCTAGTTGACTATCTTCTTTTTACTATTCAAGGCGATCATCTTATTCAAGCAAGCATGCAAATCTAAGGATGATGCAAGACAATATGCAAAATATATCACTTATATAGTGATTTTTACTCCTCGTCGAACGGTTATCCCTACAGCAGACATACAAATTAGCAACATATACATATAGAAACAAGGTTCTATTTCCCTGTCCATCTCTGCATCAAACAGTTAGATATGCAAGAAGGCTAGCCTAGCATGCGCCCTAACTATATGATGGCCCACGGGAAACCCATGAATAGCATCTGGAACTACAAGCCCAGACTAACCATTAGACATGACACCCCCCTAATCGTTAGGACTACAAGCCTCGGGGTATTTCGATTATCTCCCTCAGGACGAACGATTTTCAATGCCCCAAAAAATGGTCGAGAGATAGTACCTTGTGCACAAATTGTCCAAAGACCGATGCGATGAATGTGATTCTATCAGAAAAGACTATTGATGCACATAACCGTGACAAGCAAACATGATATCAAATGATAGAGCCAGAGCTCTCTATTCTCTTCTTTCAATCAAGTCGATAGGTTTGATAAGTTCAATCAATTCGATAGGTTCAATCTTCTTTCTTTCAATCAATCGATATGTTCAATAGCATACTATACAAGTTATTCAAATAGTTCTATCTTTCAAGCATCAATGACAAGTAAAACATGGCACGATTTTTTTCTCTCTTTAGGTAAGCAAGCAGTTCTACTCTTGTTTAGCATACGATGGAAACATATGAATATTCTTTTACTCTTGTTTATTAATATGACAGCGGTTCATTCGATAGCGGTGCCCATGTAACTAAGCATGCAATATTCAATTCTTTAACTTAGCATGGCAATGGGTCTATCTCTTTGGACAAGAATAGAAGTTCTCTAGTTAGGCAAGCATGTTCGTTTCAATGACAAGCAATATGAGTTCTCTTATTAAGCATGCAGAGTCAGGTTCTATCATTCTTCTTATGAAACTATCTTCTTAGAACAAGCAGTAGAAAACTAAGATTCATTATTAAGGTATGGAAGAATCAGAGAATAAAGTTTTGCCTACTCATTTAGATCAATCATCTTGTGTTTCGATCGGAGAACACTTCAAGAAGGCTTTCTCTTGAGCCAGCAAAGAGATATCTCTTGTACATAGTACCTACACGAGGCGGGGCACTGAATGAAGCAGCCAGAGTAAACGGTTGAGACGATTTAATAAACTGCTAATGCCAGACCTCCTCGTTCAACAAACTATTTTTAACTGTCTTCAACATGAAAACTCTATTGGGCGCATAGTTGGTAACTGACACCACCAGCGTCTCCTTACTTTCTAGTAGAGAACTCAAAAGCAGTAGAACTTGAAGCTCATCATCAATCACCATCTTTATCATCGACAACTAATTGATGATACCGTGAACCTCGTTCAGATATTGTGTCATGGAGGAACCTCATATACTTCGAGTTGACTAGTTGGTTAATAAGAAATATTTTCTTGACAGTCGTCTTTCGTTCATACAATAAATTCAGGTTCACGCAAAGTGCTTTTTTTGAACTCTCCATGGACATGTGATAAAATACCGAATCATCCATCCATTGGCAGATGAATCCAATGGCCTTCTGATCTAATCATTTTTAGCCATCAGTAGATTTGTCTAATGGCTTGGCGTTATAGTCGTCTGACGGACTTTGCAAATATTGTATCAAAGTAGATCCTTCATCCTTGATTCCAAATCACCCAGTTCTTCCCTATTCGGGTGATCATACGTATATTCATCTTCTCCATTGACATGGTTATACCTTCCTTCTCGAGAACCTAAGAGCTCTGATACCAGATGTTGGAACCAACAACAACGATATCGTGCTACAATAACACATATCTGAGATTGACCACAGCAAAAACTACACCAACCCACTTGAAGATAACAAACCACTATCTAACTAGAGCGCCAAGAAAGATCAAACATAGTATTTTCGGTGACTATGTCACCTAGACAAATCCCAATCTCTATAACATCAGAAACAATATAAGATTGAATAAATATGTTGAATCATTTGCCCAAAGATTTAAGTCCCTCATCAAACTGAAGAAGAAAGCAGAAGATTATAATGAAATCATTCACCTAAGCCGTAGAGATCTACCTGAATAAAGAGGATGAATCCTCGAACAGATCTTCTCTTCCTGCTATCTTGGATGGTGAGCTCTAAGAGAAAAGTACAAAATTTCTCTCAGATTTTTTGTGGACTTGCTCCTTGGAATCTTCCACTTGAGCTTCTCTTGGCAACCTCCCAACACACACACACACACACACACACACACACACCCCATATATATATATATATATATATATATATATATATATATATATAGGGTTTAGAAAATCCCTAAAATATCCCACCATCAGATCTATTCATCTACCAGCATCCAACGGTGTTGATTAAACCTGAACAATGTTCAGCCTTGATGAAACCAAATTCTAATCGAATTCGGCCAGTCGAATGCCCATATGTTCTGTTTAAAAATGGCCGAATTTGGACCATATTCAGTAAGACCAAATTCGGACTGAACTCGGTCCCTTTCTCACAGAACTCTCCAGACTGGACTTCAACGGTTTCAAGGTTAAACCAGAATAACAAATAATAATTTTAGATCTCTATATACCAAATAGCGAAGCTTACTAAAGACCTAAAGTGACACAGACGTGGAAATCAATAATAAGCTGCAAAAAAATGGGGGCTGAAATATAATTCCTGACACAAGAAAATTAAAACAAGAGATAAACTTTGATAATCGACTAAAAAATAATAACAAATAACATATCTTTCTCCACGCAACCCTACGTAAAAGGAAAACATATAGCGAAAGCTCCAAGAAAGAAATTATAATTATCTAGAAAATAAATCAACAAAATAGAAAGAATAATGCAAAATAAATCCTAACAAACTAGAAAAGGGGACAAAATATGCAATATTCAAAATAAATCATAAGGGACTAGGAAACAAAAAGGCGTGGTTCACCTGCACCCGTCTTTTACGAGTGTGATGGTGTCCATGTCATTCTACTCCACTTGTTGAGAACTCGATTTCGAGTTTTTTTATGCTATGATACGGATAAATTATCTTATAATATGTATAGAGAGTGTAGAGGTTCGTAACATTGAATATTTGCGAGACTACCATTGAACCTTGTAAGTCTATGACATTGGCATTGTCGTTAATCTTACTCGACACTTTGAATAACCAAAATTTCTTGGTTGAATCTTGTCGTAGTGCCAAATTGTTATCCACTAATTATAAAGGTACACCATAACATTGTCACTGATGTTGATAAGTTTAATTCAGTGCTTGCTTGCTATTTCCATCTACCGTATATTATCCTTCTACAATACCTCTCGAATCTATTGTGAATTTTATATATTTGTTTGGAAATTCCTTTTTTTTTTGATCAACCTTCTTCAACTCCTTTAGCAAAGTATGCAAATCTAGAACATGATTAGATGATTAGGAATATATATATAATGGTGAAAGAGGACCTCCATGTAGATGAATGAACCACTATATTATTTGTGAATTCTACTTGGGCCAGGGTAAAGTCCTACATCATTGGCTTTTCTACATAAATGTTTCTTATCATGTTACCCGATCTCTTATTCACAACTTTGGTTTGGACATTCATTTATTGTTGACCAGTATTGTTGAACCACAATGACGATCCAAACATGCTCCAAAGACTTCGTGAGAATGTGCTCAAGAATTTTGTTATTCTCAGTTGGACATATACTCTTGGCACCCCATGGAGGTGCATCAATTCAGAAACTACAATTTCATCATGAGCATTAGAGACGTTATTATTTTACAAGGTATATATATATATATATATATATATATATATATATATATATATATATATTTTTTTTTTTTTTTCTAAAGGAACCTATATTGAATACGAAAATAGAAATTTTATGGATTTTAAAATTAAAAAAATTAGGCATGAAAATTTTTCTGATTGTCAACAATATTGATATATTTATCAAAATTGTTCACAATATTGATAAATATATCAATATTTATCTATATTGAAATATTGATATCAATATATCAATATTGTGAACAATATTGATATCAATATTGATAAATATATTAATATATTGATATCAATATATTTAATAATGGGAAAGATTAAAATGATGATACCATAGGCAAAAGACAAAAAATATGATGAAGGTGGATGCAGCAAAGTTGGATCTTAGCAAAGTTGGTGGTGATGGTGATCTCGATAAAATTTTAAAAATACGACTTATAAATGGCAACACATAAATATGATAGTTTGAGGAGAAAGATAGTGAACGAAAAAAAAAATATTGAACTCTTATCAACTAATATATTTTTTACAATAATTATATTAACAAAATTTAACAATAAAAAAGATTAGAAAGGAAGATAATGTAAGCAAAAGACCGTAAAGATGACGAAGTTGGATGAGATGAAGACAAATCTTAACAAAGATGGAGATGACGACGATCTTATTGGTGATGGGTAGGGTTTCCAACCTATCTAGATAATACCCCAGAGTTAATATGTTAGAGAATCTCGGAGAGTGCGACGAACGTCATCCATGTGACTGAGATGCTCAGGGTGCCATAGCAGAGTTCAGAGCATAATAGAGCAGCTTGAGATTCTTTCCAAACATAACTGAGTTTGGTCCAAACTTGGTCCCACCTAGTTTGTTCTGAATTCATTCCTATGTTGACAGAACTATGTTGGCTTAGGAAATCTGAATTTTATCTGATTTCAGTTTTGTCAGGGTTGTACGAGTTCTAGAATATTTTGTGTAGAACCGTAAGGCAACTCTAGAGGAGGATAAATAGAGTACTGCGGAATAATTTATCCAATTAAAAATTAATGAAAGTAAAGACAGCTACCAACTAATAAAAATATGTAAAGTAGATATGTTGGAGCAGTAGAGTTAAGAGAAAGAAAATGCAAATACCACGATATATACTGGTTTTTCTCTGAGAGGACTAGTCCAGTCCCAAGAACTCTTGCTTGTAGTTTTATCTACTATAATCACCAATAGTGAATCACATGCTTATATCTGAAGTCTTGCTGACTTCTTAGAATATCGAGCTTTGATCCGAAGGCTCGAAAGACTTCACACGTGCGTTCGATACGAAAGGCACGCAGACTTCAAACACTGAAGAAAAAACTTGACAAACCAAGCTTTTACAACTCTGACAGACTTCTAACTGAGATCGCACTTGGCACTAGAAGGCTTGGGTGTTGATATTGGAGATGGAGAAGGATAAGGCTCTGAATGTTGCTCACTAATGGATAGAAAGATTAAGAATGGTTAAGTGAGTAAGAATGTAAAAATCTACGTCTATTTATAGGGTATACTGGGACAGAGTTCGGTCAGAATTCGGTACACAAGTATTTAAAAATTCGAACGTTGGAGCCACAAAATCAGGGATTTCACAACTGGCCAATCTTCTGTTTTAAAAAGACCGAGTTCAGTCTAGAGACCGATTTTGGCCTGAGTTCGGTTGGCCTATTTCCAGAATGGTCTAAACTTTGGTCAGGCTAGTTTTGGTCTAATTTTGGGATTGTATTGTGGATGGATTTCAGGCTATATTGAGTGGACTTTGAGTATGCCAGTGCGACTCGATGAACATAAGACCTAAAATTAATAAACATCAAAATTATATATGATGAAAATTAAGAGTACTATGATGACGCCAAACTTCTGAAATATTGTGCTGACTAGAAGACGCATTTCCCTTGACGATAGTTGTCCAAAGATAAACAGATCAGAAAATGAATACCTATCGGGAGCTTCTCCCCCGAGCCCCCACAAGGGGCGCTGCCCCCTCGACCCCAGTCTGTTGACCTCCGAGTACGAGGCTCCGAAGATTTCATAGGCGGTTCAGACAAATCTTCTGGTATAACACCATTTTTGGCTCATCATCATTTTTTTGTTGGATATGTCCATTCTAGTCTTGCTTATTGCTTAATGCAAGTACATGTTAGATGAATAAAGCAATATATATAAAAAATATTACAACATTAATATATATCTAAAAAATGTTGAGTTTAAGTAGAAGTTACTATAGTGATTGATCGATTATCATAATGCTAAACTTAGTCGATTAACCATATTCAAAAATACAACTTAAACATTGGGCTAATATTTTGTATACCGTTGGATCAAATCTAATGGTCTAGATTTCTTTTAGGATTGAAGGGACTATTTATAGGTATTTTCTAACCCTAATCTATGTAAGTTTATGGTTTATAACTTTTGGAGAGAGAAATAGAGATTATTGGCTATTGTGAAGGAGAGATCGTTTTGGGTAATTCTCCTAGTCATCTCTTGTTCTTCGAGAGTCTATAATCTATTTTCATCTTCCAAGTAGTTGTTGTGATCTATTTTATTTTGGTGAGAAGCTTGTAGATATTCTGATACTCGAATTCATTCGTGAAGGCTTTTCAGGATTGAACTTCGATCATTTCGTAGTTTTTTTCGTTAGGGTTTTCTATGCCAAAATTATTTGTGTTTGCGTTTTGGCTTTTTTATGATATTAGCAAATTGGTTTCTATGTCTTTCTTTGGTTCTCTCACAACTTCTCGGTTTGTGGAACAGTTTCCATATATTTTTCCCAACATAGTGGTATCAGCGCTTTGGGTTTAAAGTTGGTGTCAGGGTTGACAGGCAAGCCAAAGAGAAGCGATGGATGCAAAGCCAGTGCATATGGTAAACCTAAACAGTTTTAATTACCACTATTCGCCGAGTAAAATAGAAAATTTATTGTTTGTCAAGAAGTTATATATTCTGATATTTGCTTCTAAGAAGCCCAGAGATAAATCTGAAGAGGACTAGAAGTTCAAGCATATACAAGTATATATGTATATCCGGTAGTTTATTTACAAGAATATGTATAATCATGTAGCCATTATAAAGCATGCAAGAACACTTTGGGAAAAACTTGAATCTTTGTATGCAACGAAGACCAGAATAAATAAGTTATTTTTAATCTAAATAATGATGGGTCTGTGTTACAAATATGATACTTCCATTATGGACCACCTGAGTGGGTTTTAGGGCATGGTTGACCCGTTATCCATTAAGGAAGTAAAGTTTGATGATGAAGTTCAGGGATTGTGGCTGCTTTGTATGTTGCCGGACTCATGCAAGACCGTATGAGTGTCAAGGGTTTCTTCTACTTCAGAAGGCATGGTTAGTCAGGAGTTTGACAATAGAGGGTTGTGGAATGAGGAGAGGTGCAAAAATCACCAGGAACTTCATTTTAGTTTATTTAGAGGCACCATTTTTAGAGAGCTGCGGAAGGAGTAAAAGCAAAAGGTTTGGGAGGTAGCAAAGATAAGAGTTGGGCCAAGTCAGAGGTTTGGTACAAGGAATTTGAATGTTATAATTGTGGCAAGGGATACATCATGCAAAACTATTTCGCATAGAGATAAGAAGGGCGATAAGGGAAGGCTAGGTGAGAACACAACAACAGCTGCCTCAGCACAAAGAGGCGTTGTAATAATTGTAGGTGATGAGATAGTTATGAACCTCGCCTACTATGATAATTCTTTGGCGAGTGGAGTCAGGGGCTTCAATGCACTCATAACAGGATACTATTTGCTACTTACACAACAAGAGACTTTGGTGTTAAAGATGGGCAATGGAGATCCGTCAAAAGTATTACTATTGGAGAGGTGTATTTGGGAACCAAGACAGGTATAATTCTTGTTCTTCAAGATTTTTGTCATGTATCCAAAATCCGTTTCAACCTGGTGTTGATTGGAAGGTTGGAACACTACCAAAATAAGTTAAATAAGCGACGAATTTTGTGACTCTACAAGGCAACGTCGCAAATATTATTGAAATTAGCGACATATTTAAAAGACTTCGCAATACGTCGCTATTAGCGACTTTCAGCGACGTTTAGCAACTACCTTTAGTATTATGAAATTTGACATCACCGACTAGTCGGTAAACATTGCTATATTTTTAACAACAATGACGTGTAGTGACTCAAAACCTTATATGTCACAGTATATTAAAAAATTTGTGACTTTTAGCGACGTTTGGTATTGACGTCGCTAAATACTTCAAATAGGGTTCCACTGGTTGGTTCGACTTTTTATTTCTCTTCCCCAAATTTTTATTTCCAGCCCCTCCCCCCTCGTTTTCACCGTCAGCCTCCGAGTCCCCGGTGACCCACCCGCCCTGTCCTCCTCCGAGCCCCAGACGACCCACCCGCCCCGACTTTGTCCCTCTTTGCCCCCACGACCCCCATACGTGGCTCCTCCCCCTACGGTGCTACTGCTCCCCTCTGACGTAGTACTCCTCCATCGACCCCTCCATCAGGAGCTCCTCATTCCTTCCTCAGTGCTCGATAAACCCTAACCCTGACCCGGACACGACCAGGACACACACACAGGGCACAACCTAGCCCTGGCACATGGACCCGAACACATGGACACACAGGACACAACCCAGGATACACATAGGACCCAATTCGTACTATTTCTAGGTAGCAGAGCTATATGACACAATTTATACTAACATAGACACACTTGAAGACACGCATGGACACAGATACACACGGATATACATATGTACACACATGGATACGAACACACATAGACACACACCCTAGTTAATATGGAAATCTGGTTGCATAATTCGGTTGGTTTCATAATTAGGAATTTGGGTAGTACATAGCTATTTGTGTTCATGTGTGTCCATTTAGATATATATTCTCTATTTGATTGTCACTATGCTATCTAGTAGTTTGATATAATTTTTATTATAAATTTATTATCATATGGACACACACACACACACACACACACACACACACTTGTGTCAATTAGTAGTGTGTATGAGTGTCGAGTGGTAGACTGTCCTTAGATGGATAATGGTATATTTGTACTAGTGTATCGTGTGTGTTCAAGAGAGTCGGTATCAAGTAAAGTTAGTGTCATAGTATTTGAAACTGTATCCTAGTGCCAAGATATAAGAGAGTATCAATATGATATTGGTACCATGGTATGTAATATCCAAATGATACACAAATACATAGATTGTTAGTGCCTAGAGTGTATGTTGTTCCAAGATACCAAGTGTCAAGTATAGTTAGTGCCTAGAGTGTATGTTGGTACCAAGATACCAAGTGGCAAGTATAGTTAGTGTCATGGGTATTTAAAATTTTATCCTAGTGTCAAGATACAAGAGAGTATCAATGTGATATTATGTACCATAGTATGTGATATCCACATGATACACAAATACCTATATTGTTAATAACTAGAGTGTATGTTCGTTCCAAGATACCAAGTGTCAAGTATAGTTAGTGCCTAGAGTGTATGTTGGTACCAAGATAACAAGTGACAAGTATAGTTAGTGTCATGGGTATTTGAAATTATATTCTAGTGTCAAGATACAAGACAGTATCAATGTGATATTATGTACCATGGTATGTGATTTCCACATGATACACAAATACCTAGATTGTTATCAACACCTATGTGTATATTGGACACTCCGATGTCAACTGTTCCTTGTAGGCTCACAAGGAACATATGACGATGGAGATATCATTATTTATTTACTTACGACTTGGTGTTTTAGGAATACGAAAAGTAATATCAAACTCATGAATTATGATATGGATATTTAGGTAATCATAAGTGTCAATTTCTAACTATGATATAGGTTGTTTAATCCCCTATATCAAGTGTCCATGTCAGCCCGAAGTCAAGTGTCCATATTAGTCCGTCTCTGAAAAATAAATTTATATCTGTAAGCCTTCTTGAGACTTTTAGAGTTCTACCAATTTTTGAAAAATCGTAGAAAAGACAAAGAACAAAAGGAGTAAAAAATCGTAGAAAGTAAAGAATGAAAAATCATAGAAATAAAATGTATAATACATAGCCTTTTCTAGTAATTTTTGAAAATATGATAGAAGTATGAAAGCCTTAAAAGGCTTGCAGAAGTAAATTTTCTTTTCAGAGAATGGCTCACAATGAATACGTAATGACACATGTTTAATATTATTTAAAATTGGAGTTTTCCACATGTCTACTAGTTTTTAGATAGTCACGAATTATAAAATGGATTCTCATGAATCACGATATGGATACTCGTGCATCACAACTCAGATACTTACGCATCAATAAGAGTTGTTACCTTGATGAACATGCATGTGTATCCATCTTTGCATGCATGTGGATAATATACTTGAACAATGTCTATTCATCTTTGCAGAAGTATCTAAAAATGAATTTGAATTACTATATGTATCATCGTTCGTGGATGTACAACCGTCATCCTGATGAGATGTATAGTGTGCAAGATGAATTCATATAAGGGGTGGAGCAGGTCCTGTAGTTCGCCAATTCATTCCCTCAATTCATCGATGATACCAAAATTAAGTGTTCGTGTGTGAGATAACGCAACCAAAAAAATCACCTAAAAGTGGATGTGACATATCATTTATACTCGAGTAGTTTCATGCTGAATTACTATCAGTGGACCTCACACGAAGAACTTGTGTCTTTAACACCAGAGCCGGAGCCTTATGTGGAGCCGTATATGGATGTCTACGACTACGTTGATGACAACGGCGGGTGCGTGAACATGGTTTTCGACGCTGTCGTGCCTACTTTTGATCCGGACAATCATGATGCAGCTGAGGAGGAACAAAATAACGATGCTGCAAAGTTCATAGAGTTACTGGATAATGCAAGGACTCCATTATATCCTGGTTATGAGGATCATTCACTGTTGGAGATGGTTACAATACTGTTGAGCATCAAGTCCAATTTTAACTTGTCGCAAGAATGTTACAACTGACTGATGGAATTGATTATAGAGATCTTGCCGGCAGGTGCTAAGTTATCTAAAGACTTCTACCGGTGTAATAGGATGGTGAGATTGCTCTGGATGGGATACGAGAAAATTGATGCATGTTGCAATGAGTGCATGATGTACTATAAATACGATAAGGATAAAGATATGTACATATTTTTTGGTGCTGATCGCTACAAGAAAACTGGTGCAGGAAGGTCTATCGGTGCAAGAAAGCCGACCGATTCGATGCACTAGTTGCCTTTAACGTCGTAGTTACAGAGGTTGTTTATTGTGAATGAGACTGCTGAAAATATGAGCTGCCACAAGCGAGAACAGAATGAAGGAGTGTTGGATCACCCATCCGATGGAGAAGCATGGAAGCACTTCGATCGAGAGTATCCTTATTTTTCTTCTGATTCGCGTAAAGTAAGATTGGGTCTATCTTTCGACGATTTTACCCCATTCAAACTTTTGGGCTCCTAGTATTCGTATTGGCCTATGATCGTCACCCCGTATAACCTACCGTATTTGATGTGCATAAAGACTATGGTTATGTTCTTAACCGTGATTATCCCAGGTCCGAATGTCCGAAGAGGAACATCGATGTGTACTTACAACCGTTGATAGATGAGTAGAATCAGTTATGGGAAGTAAGCGCCAACACGTACGATATTTCAAAAAAGCAAAAATTTTACATGAGGGCAGCACTTATGTGAACTATCAACGACTTTCTGGCTTATGGAATGTTATCAGGATGGAGCACTCATGGTCGTCTCTTATGTCCGTATTAGACCGCACTAAGTCTTTCCGTTTGAAACATGGAGGAAAACCATGATTCTTCGATTGTCATCGACAATTTTTGCCATCGGATCATCCATTCCAGAGGAACAGGAACGCGACGGAGAAGGCAAATCCAGCTCCAAGGTGGCCCGGAGACACAATACGGAAAGAAGTTAAAGATTTTCCAAGTATTATCCAAGAGCCTAGTAAGGGGTACAAGTGCGATAGATTTGGTCATACTCATAACTCGACGAAGATGAGCATAATTTGGGACCTGCCATATTAAAGCACCAATCTGATCAGACATAACGTTGATGTCATATATATCGAGAAGAATGTGTTTGACAACATAATTAATATTATGATGGACGTAAAGGAGAAGACGAAAGATAATTCCAAGGACAGTTTGGATATGAAAGAAATATGCAAACGCACTGTGTTGCATTTGATAGAGGAGGGAATGGAAAGTATAAGAAGCCTAAGGAAATTTTCTCACTAGAGAAGGAGAATAAAAGAAGACTTTCTAAGTGGATACAGGGGCAAAAATTTTCATGCGGGTATGTGTTAAATTTAATAAGATGCGTCGACCCGAAGGAGAACAAACTGATGGGTATAAAGAGCCACGACTATCACGTATTCATGGAGAGGTTAATTTTGATTAAATTTTGAGAATTCTTACCGCATGTAGTTTGGGATCCATTTACAGAGCTTAGCATATTCTTCCAAGATCTTTGTTCTAACAAGTTGATCGTCGATCGTCTAGAAATGCAAGAGAAGGACATTAGAATAATATTGTACAAGCTTGAAAGAGTATTCCTTTCTGGATTCTTCGACTTTATTAAGCATTTGTCAATTCATCTTTTCTACGAGGCATGTGTTGGTGGCCCTGTCAGTTATCTGTGGATGTACCCGTTCGAGCGTTAACTGAACCACCTAAAGAGAAAGGTGAAAACCAAGGCAAGGGTCGAGGGTTCTTTTGTGAAGCCTATGTTCGTGAGGAGATTAGAAACTTTTTCTCGATGTATTTTAAGCCGCATGTTGCTATTAATATAACAAGAACTCTGAGAAATGATAAAGAATATCATGAATATAATGATGCGATACGGATGAAGAAATAGCTAAATGATGACGAGATAAGGGCTTCTCAGTTATATATATTTCTCAACTGTGATGAGGATGTAGTACAAAATCTAGAGGTGTAAGTAATTAATACATCAACGTTTAAGTCATCTTAATATAATAGTATATACTAATATTGTTATACTAATTGGACGATATATTTTTATTTTTTAGCATATTTAATGATAAGATGAGGTCAAAGAGACATACATAATAGATGAAGAAGTAGAACAGGAAATGAGACTTCATTTTTCTTCTTAGTTAAGTACATATGTAAGAATCTTTTTGTGTATGCACTTGCACAATAATTAATAGAACATTGAACTTAATATCATTTTCTTGATATTTAGGTCGATCGTCCCCACACAACACTCAAGAATAATAAGTCTATTAGATCTCTAGCCAAGGGGCCCATTTATGCCATCAAAAACTGGCCAAGCTACTGTGTGAATGGATCTAGGTTCAAGTCAACAAAATCACTGATAAGAGAAATTCTTGGATCTTGTTTCTACGAAAAATAGTTATTTGTGTATCAGATCTTCGAGCTACAAAGATGTCGATCCAGGTAATCATTTCTATGGTGTCTTACGGAGGATTTTAGAGTTAACATATAATTATGGAATAAAGCCTGCAAAGATCGTGTTATTCAGGTATGATTGGTTCGATCCGATCCAAGATCAATGTTGAAAAATAGACAAGCATGGTCTTGTTGATATAAGCTACCAACGTCGATATCAAGGCTATAAATTATTTATCCTATCAAGTCAGGCTCAGATCGTATACTTTATAACTTATTCTAAACGGAGAACAACGAGGTCCAACTGGTGAACAATATGTAAAACGAAAGCTAGAAATACCTTTGACGTTAACAAAATAGCTTATCAGGAGGATGAGCTACCTATTATAACAAATATTGTAGATGTGGACTCAACGAAAGTTCCTTATTATACATCTAATCGTGAGGAAGAGGAAGACGAAGTAGATGAAAGTGAATATGAGAATGAAGAGGAAGAGGAGGACGAGGACAACGAAGAAGATGAATTTTTAGAAGAGGATTGCAAATAAAATAAAATTCATTTAGAACCCTTTCCATGTACTATATTTTTAATATGGAATGTAACATCTATTTTTACTGTATGGATACATATATTTATATCTATTATTAATTATGTACTTTGTTTTCAACTATCTTACGAGATGGCACCCATGACCCGAGCACGTGCACGTTGCTTGAGAGAGGCACCACCTACTGTTAAGGAGGAAGTGGTACCTCTGTAAACCCCCTCGACCAATTCAGGGCTAATTGGAATTAAGGTAAGAGACTAGGGTTTAATTAGATGCAATTAGATTTAATATACAACAATATTGTAACTTAATACACCTTACGGTTGCCTTGATGTTTGGAGCACTATACTAGTAGGTACCCCCAAACCAATTAAGTACTCATCTCCTAGACACGCCAGACTACTCACCTGCACTTTGTGCAACTGTTAGATTCCTACTGTGGTGCTTAAATCTAGTTGCACAACAGTCGTTGCAAACACCTAAGTATTATTTCATTAAACAAAACGTTCTCCTAAATGCTTAATGCAATTGTTTGTAACCTATATAAAATTGAGGCCCAGATCACCCAAAACAAGACATAACCAAGCCCTGTATACCTATCATGAGGACCAGACTCCACCCCTAGGAGTCCAGACAAGCCCAAAGCCCGAGGTCAGGCCATAAACCCCTCATATATAAATATATTTCCCTACTACTATTGAAACCCTAGCACCTTCACCCTCTTCTCTCAACCCTAGCCGAATTCCCCCTTGCCGAGACCCATCCCTGCCGGACTGAACCACCCCTGACTCGTCGGACCACCCCTTAGACCGCCGCCTCTCCGCCTGAACACCACCTATATCCAGCCATCATCACCCTCCCATTAAACCCGAGCGCCTGTCCCCTCCCCGACTTCTAAAACTACCGCCCTCTACTCCGCTTGACGCCGCCAGACACCTCCACCCGACCCGCCGGACCCCCACTTTACCACCATCGGCGGCCAACCACCTACACCGACAGCCTCCAACCGCACCATCACCATCCCCGTCCATCACACCCCCATTGAAACCTAAGGCCAAATCCCGACTGCTCCCCACCACCCTCCAGTACCATCAACCACCACGAGAGGCCGACCCTGACCACCCTACGACCTGACCATCACCCCCGACGCCATCTCAGCCGCTGCCGCCGCGCCAGGTCACTGTAACCGCGGCTGCAGCCATCGCCGTTGCTGTACACCAGCGGGCTGGATCCGTCCACACGACGATCGGAGTTCACCCCACACCGGAGAAGACAGCCGACCAGCGAGTGGACCCCCTCGCTCGGTCGATAAGGTACTCGTTCGCTGAACCCTCTCCCTTGTGTCCTAATACTTCTCCTTCATGTCGCCGTGTCACATATGAACACATATTAATAGCATTAACCTAGTTAGTATTGTATGTATGAAAGTTGATCTAATTTGCATTAAATAAATAAATAATTATTCTAAATTAATGACCATTTATCAGGGACAGGTAATTCACTTAAAAAAATTGGATATAAACCTAGTATGTTTGAACATGGAAAATAGAGACATGGGTCAGCATAGAACAGAAATCGTGGTCAACCCGTAACTAGATAAATTATTGCCTCGAGACACATGTTAACTGAAGACAAAACACGGGTATACCCTAGCTTCGTGCACACGTGACGCTATATTCAAGCAACGGTGAACTCGCGACAGTATTCAAGTATAGCGTCTTAGTCGTATATAGTTAATACGTAGTGTCTGATGTCTGTATTGTTATGTTATATTGTATGTCTAGGGTCTTTGGATCAGCCAGGAGATGCTACGGGAATAGGCTTTTGGCATTCACCTCTTGAAGACTCAGGCAAGATACCTTGCCATATTTACTGTCTAATTTAAATTATGCATAAGTTGTATTGTATTCTTGTTGCCTTCCTTTTATACAACTGTGCGCGTCCGAGACTTACTCGGGTGCAGTCGACGGATACGTCGATGATTAGTATACTTGACCTAGATCGTAGTTGACTTACCCCATTGGAGGATACTCTGATATCTTCCGAGACCTGACACTTCTACACGTTCGTGGTGACAATTTTATGTTGGGATGCGTATTCGCGTGTTCGACTAGCTATCGTCGCGTGTGACATGCATCACGGTTAGCAAGCTATTCAGGACTATTTTAGGGTAGAGACTTGGCATTTAGATAAGGGGGTATGCGCGTCGATTATTTGACTTGTATATCTATATTGGACGGGGAGGACGACTAGTAGGCATATGGGGAACCCCACTCCTTTACACTGATACCGCACTCGGCAGAGTGATACGGACGTATATATATATTACTGATACCATGTTCTGTAGAGTGATGGACGTTACTTGGTGATATTACAAAGACCACACTCTATAGAACGTCGGACGTTATTGTATTCCTGCGTCCGTGTTATAGGGGGCATGTGTGGCATATACTAGCCGGTTGCCACGATTGGTGAATTACGTCAGCATATGTCTAGCCTACACCTTCCCATATACTTACAGTTGTCCTCACATTGCATTCACTTAGATGGTTATTACACCCCTTATTGTATTTATTTTATTCAGTATATATATATGGCATATTTCTATGTATCTTGTTACGTCCCTCTGAGGACCTGGTACCTTTCCAGATTTAGACGAGGCTTACTACCCCACAGTATACGGACCAGGACAGGAGACGAGGTTCGCTACAGCTGAGGAGTTAGAGGTGCAGCCGTCAGAGTTTCCGTGAACAGTTGGTAGGCCTTTCGTCTAGATTGGGTGCATCATTGTCTAGTCAGCCGATGCCCTAGTCATTATCTTTTACCTTTCATTTCAGTACTTTATTTCGTCATAGTAGTGAGTTTGTTCCCATCTAGCATTATTGGGTATACTATGATATCTAGAGACTGGTGTTTATCTTCCAGCAGTTTATTTAGTACTTCTTGCTTTTTATTTTGTGGATGAGATTAGATTACCTGTTATTGACTGATATTGGACATGTTAGTATTGTAGGGCAGCGCAGCACTCTTCGTGGATCCATTAAATTGGGATATCCTCGGAGACGTGTCAGCTGACTATTGCCACATGGCCTGGTCCCGTGTAATTTGGGACTGGGGCGTGACAACCTCATACTATTAAGAAGGAAGTGATTGTTAAGGAGGAAGTGACATATCCTACTGTTAAGTTGGAAATTGTTGTTAAGGAGGAAGTGACATCTCATACTGTTAAGGAGAAAGTAGTACCTCCTAATATTGGGCAGGCACCAACTCAAAGGGGGAATTCCTTTCACCTAGCACCTATAGCGGAGATTGATCACCTAGACGCTACTTATGCGGAGTATCTGAGGGACTGGGTTCTGCCACACCATATTGGATTTCCTTGAGAGATTAAAAAATTGGATTAGACTTATCGTGTGACTGTGATACTTTTATTGTGCTTATTGTGTGACTGTGATACTTTTATATTGTCTTTATTTTATGATTATGATAATTTTATATTGTGTTTATTGTGTGATTGTGATATTTTATATAATTTTGTGATATTTCATACACAGAAAATTCAACAGAGGGTTGCTTTGGGTCTGTATATTTTTATGAACAGTTATAAGTCTATATATTTATTTTATCACCAAATGTTATTATCAGGTATGGAAGGATGATGCGGATCATTCGAAGGTTGATACTCTAGACGAAGTACTCCTCCGGTACCGATTATTGGTTCCAGATCCTCATCATAGAGTACTCCAGTGTACCGACCAATCACATCTTCGACTTCATCGATGGTACGTGGCAGTACTCCTGGGACGAGAAGTTCTAGGTCTGAGACTACTCCCCCGTCCAACCTTTCTCCTGCTAACGGCACCATGGATAGATATGAGCAGATGGAGGAGGTAGAGACGACTCCATCTGCACATGATCAGTGCGTGTAAATATCTTATTTATTTTTATAGATAGTCTGGTATGGGATGGAAAATTTTGTTTTAGCAGCAGATGATTGAGGTTTAGAGTAAGGTTGCAGATGTCTGATTATTTTATTTAAACCCTTGGCGTGCCCTTCCGTTGTTGAAATAATTGAAGCCCAACATCAGCCTATAAATTCTAACAGATTGTTGCACTCTTGACTAGACACGCCAATTTAGGCGATGGACTTTTCCGTCACTCAAAATCATATTTCCTTGTGCTTTAAATTAATTGCATAATTTTTCGTAACCGAAATCCATATTTAATCATGTGTCGCGCACCGGTGTCATTTCCATCAATTTTGAGACACCAACTTAACCCGTTGAGCCAGACCAATTAAAGGGTCCAAGACTGACACCAAGCCTACACCATTCATGACCTTTGTGTCATCCCCAATTGAGATCCCATGTGCCCCTATTTAATTTAAGAGCATATGACAATTTATTCTAATTAAATTAGGGATACCAACTTTGACTAATTCTATTTTAATTCCAATTTAATTCTAATGCCCATTTAATTAAGCCCATGCAAAACACACAACACCCCCTCACCCTACAAAACACCAATTCCCCTACAATTTTTTTATCATTTTATGTTTTTGTGCAAATACCCAAACTTAAGGGGCTAAATTGCTAATGTTGTAACATGTGGCATAACCTCATTGATCAAAGCCAAATGGAGAAGCCCTCCATTTGTTGACTAGTCAAAACCCCTTTCCTTGAATGAAAAATCTCCATGAACAATCCTGGCCATTCATTCAAATATGGAGCATCATCACCACACATTCCCACACACCATTCCTTATAAGATGTCTCTTCCTACACACATCCCAAACAGGCCCTAATCCCCATATTTGGGAAATCCTACCCCCTCTCTCTCTCTCCTCCCTCCATACACTCACAGTTGAATAAAATTCTTCTCCCATTCCTTTCTTCTTCTCTTCTTCTTATTCCTCTCCACTTCTCCTTTTTCATTTTTTAAACCTTCCATCTCCGGCCAATCCCCCCCGGCCACTCTTTCTTCTCCGGCGGCCGTCCACCACGAGCCGGCCACCCCACGAGCTGCTGCACCTCTACGAGCCCGCTCCTCCAGTCTTTACTTCACAACCACCGCCTCCGGCCAAGGACACCACCACAGCTCCACCACCATCCCCGACTTCTCCATCTTTTCATCGACACCACTGCCATGTCCCCCTCAACCACCTCAAGCCCACTGCCACACGACCACCCTCCAGCATTGCCCTGGCCATCTACTCACTGGCCTCCCTCAACCATCATCTCCACCGTTGTACCTCTACTCCGACCACCCAACGTCGGCCAACGGTACCCCCTCTCCTCAACATCATCACCATCTCTACCACGGTCGGAACCATTGCCATCTCCACCCCCTCAGTCGACCAAGCCAACCCGCTCGAGCCAACTTCTACTGCTCCGGGCAGGACACTCTACTCCGGCCACCGAACTGAACCACCTCCTCTCCAATTCCCGCTCCACCACCTCCACATTACTCCACCTCCATCTTCCCCCGCTGCCACGAACCATCACCACCCCGTTCGCCATCTCGACTCACCGGCACTAGGAGGAGCTCCGCCGACTACAGAGTACCGTAGGTTGATTGATCATGTCATCGACATTCGCTTCGACGACGAAGGAAGGTTCCGAGGATGACAATGCTTGAGCAAGGAGCAGATCCGAAGAACCAACTTGAAGTCGAAGAGCATCCTTGCCATGACTGATATCTGGTTCTTTGGTTCTTAAACTCTGAATTCGAAGGTCCTGAACAAGGGTTCCCGTCAGGATCGAGGACATGATGGCTAGAGTAGAGCTCTAGGATCTCATTACTATTAACACCACCACATCGCCAAGGTGAGCACTCCCCCTCTCTTTGTGTTATACTTTGTGTTATGTTTTGTTATGTTTAGTTTAGTATTAATTGATGGTTATATTTTGAGTTTAGAGTTTATATCTGCATTAAGATTTCAGGATTTTGGGATGCATGAGTTTAAGGTTTATTATATCTCAATATGTGAGATTTATGGTTAAATGTTAAGTAGAGATTTTAGGGTTATTACATGAAATTGAGGGTAAGTGAATGCAAAGAATTTTATAGTTTGATGGGACGGAATATCTGCTTGATGGTTAAATGATTAATATAGTGAGTTTAAGGTTTAAATGTCATACGAGACTTTGGGAGTTATTTATTTATTTTATGCAATTGGTTATCGCTGATAAGTGGATTTAATTGTTATAGAATGGTGCTGAGGATATTAAAACTTTGAATAATAAGGATGAGCAAAGTTAAGTATCGTAGAATGTTGTCGCGATATCAAAGTATTGGGTAATATTGAGAGCTACTTTTATGATGAATTTGATTGAGGAGTGGCTTTTGGAAAGCGGTGTTCAAATAATTTACGGACTATATTTGTAAATCGAGGGATTAGATAATTATTAATTATTTGTTTTGAGGATGATATTTAAACATGTATGTTAGCGTCTGTGAACACCGGGATGAAGTCTAAGGTTTGATCATGGCTTGAACTACTGATAAACACTGTGATGAATAGTGAGATCGAGGATTTGTCTGATGATATTATACAAGTGATTAATTGGATTAGATGTAACATACCCTTAGTCAACCTTGGTCAACCCTCTAGCATCGTGTCCAAGTGAGTTGTAGCTTGGTCCGAGCATATGATTAGACCTCTGTCACATCTTATTTTAGTCTCTTGATAGTTATTGATTAAGCTTGTACCTCTTCTCTAGGTACTATGGGACCTGCGGACTTGGACGTTGTACCGGATCCCCATCTTCAGCAGCCGGACCCAGGCAAGTGTACCTTGTCACCCTGTTTTCAGTTACCAGATATTTATTGTTTCATTATTTACATTGTGCGCGTGTTTGATTAAGACCGTTACTTCATGTCCGGATCACAACCGGGTGCAGACGTTCATCGTAACGTCTTGTAACGAATATTAGATGTTCGTAACACCTCGATGTACATACCTGAGTATATCGTCACCCCAGGACACATTCATACACTATTATCGTGCCAGATTTCCTGTATCCTGATACTGACATCATGATCGGAGACTGGGATGACCTTAGGGTCGCATCTATTAAGTTATTTTTGTGTAACGAGACTGTTAGATAGAGGTTCAGGTTCAGCGCACCATCGTTGACCGCTTGGGATGGGAAAGACAGTTACTAGACGTTTGGGCTCCTCTGTACGCGCTTTATATATGTATGTCCTGTTGATGTAGTATTTCTGTATTCGGAGTAGTAGTATCACCCGTGTGACTCTGTGCTCGGAGCTACGGTACGCCCCGTGTGCCTCTGTGTTCGGAGCTATCATTTTATTTTGGACAGCCCACATGTCGAACATTGTCTTCAAACTATGTCTCACTTAGTTGGTTATGCTAGACTACACCGTCGTTGCACTTTTACTTTCTGTTGTACTTTGGCATGCTGTATTTATGTACCTTGTTACGATTATGGAGCATTTGGAGTTGCTGATGGAGTGGCATGTCTTGCGGACAGTGTACCAGGTACTCATATCATTTCTACCGGTATTATGGTTACTTTATTCATATTGATTATTTATCTGTTGTTGTAGCCTAGTTTTTGTAGACTCATCTTTTCTCGAGTCTATTCGAGTTTATGTGTTATTGGGCGGCCGACTTTAGCACATGTAGCTCTTTCTTGTATATTTTTGTTCATTATGGATTGAGATATAGATGTTTACATTTACAGGATATTTAGATAGTGCCCTTTATTATACATCTTATACGTATTTGAGTCGGACCAGAGTCTGGTCGAATGCGTAGCTGGCGTGTCGCGTATTCCTGGTCCTACACATTTTGGGACTGGGGCATGACATATTTTTGTGGTGGCCCATGCAGGTCAGTCTTAAATCGTCTTGGTCACCTGATTGTGCCAAGCGAGCCTACAATTTAGGAATATATATTATGATTTATTGTTGTATAGGCTCAATCCATAATCGATTTTAAAAACTCCCTTTTGTATGTGATTATCGCCCTTGGACTTCCCAATTATATTCGTTCAGTTTTTGCCAATATCGTTATCATTGTTTCTCATCTCCTATTAATTCGGAAAGACGAACGCTTGCGCCTGATGGTTTCCTCCAGAAGAAGATCGCAGTTCAGACGGCAGAAGACGTGATATGTGCAATAATCTCTGAGAAGATTGTTACCCTCAGTAGGGTAGGCTGATAGGTTCTTTTAGATGCTAGGACTAGTGTGGAAGGTTAGCAAGAGAATTGGACCCAGTAGTACCCTACCCGTGCTTGAGATAGCAGTGATCATAGAAGTACTGGGAGCTGCAAAGATTGTTGATCATGACCTAGAATAATTTATGGAAATGCATAGCCCGATGCTACAACTTAGTTGTTGTATATGATGGCAATACAAGGAATGATATTAGGAAATGGTGAGGATAAAATTTTAGGCTCTCACTTGGAAGATAATGATCTGATTCCAGGAATTCTAGTATGTGCTTGGGGGATACCATTAATGCACTATGGGACTTGGAGAGATAAATAACGAAAAGAAGAATTTTGAGGAATACAATTGTAGGAATAAATTTAAGTAGAAGAGTAATTATACATTAGGCAAGGAAATTTTTTTTTTTGAGGATTGATGTTGAAAACAGAACGGGAGAATTTATTATGAGGTTTTGTCTAAAGCTATGACATTATCCTAGACATGGATTGGTTGAGCCAATACCACGCGACGGTAGATTGTCGACGTGGTTACATTATTTATGACCACCAGATTACCCTGAGTTTGAGTTTCTTCAGAGAGCCCGGGAGCATGGTGCCTATCTACCTTAGAGGCACACATTGCAGAAGGTGAACTAGTGTACCCTCGCATTATATCAGAGTTTGAGGATGTGGCTCAATAGAATCTTTCCGGCCTGCCACCTGAATGAGAGATATAATTTGCTATAGAGTTTACTCCAAGAGCCGAGCCAATTATTTCCCCCGTCTATAGACTAGCACCGATAGAGTTGGTTGAGTTGAAGGTCCATAGTAGAGGATCTCTTAGTCAAGGGTTTCAGTCGGGCTAGTATTTATCCATGGGGAGTATCCATCTTATTTGTACCAAAGAAGGATGGGATGGTACATTGTGTGTCGATTACAGGGCGTTAAGTGCTGTAACGATAAAGAACAAGTACCCTTTGCCGCGCATCGATTATTTATTTGATTAGTTTAGCAGCGCATATGTATTCTCGAAGATCAACCTTAGATCCAGCTATCATCAGATCAAGGTACGGAGAGAGAACATTCTGAAGACGACTTTCCGTATGAAGTATGGACACTATGAGTTTCTAGTCATGCCGTTTGGTTTAACCAACGCGTCAGCAGTATTTATGAGCTTAATGAACAATGTTTCCCTCCAGTACTTAGATAAGTTCATAGTGGTATTCATCGACGTCTTGGTATAATCCGAGAGCCAGGAGAAGCATGAGAAACATCTCAGGATTGTATTGGAGATGCTGAGGCTGGAGAGGCTGTATGCCAAGCTCAACAAATATGGGTTATGTTTAGATAGAATAGATAGCCTATGCATCGAGATAGTTGAGAGTTCATGAGGAGAACTATCCGACGCACGACCTAGAGCTAACTGCAGTTTTATTTGCACTAAAGCTATGACGACACTACCTTTATGGAGAGCGTGTTGAGATTTACACAAACCACAAAAGTATGAAGTATGTCTACACTCAGAAGGAGATCAATATGAGACAGAGGCGCTGGCTAGAGTTGATGACAGATTATGATATCGAGTTGCAGTACCACCCTGGCAAGGCGAATGTAGTAGTAGATGCCTTAATCTGGAAGCCGATGGCATATTTTTATGACTCAGCGCCAGTTGTTAGAGGATCTTCAGGAACTCAGGATTGAGATTGTATTGCCAGGCATGGATGGACAGATGGCTAGTCTCGAGGTTTAGTCTACATTGATTAAGAGGGTCAAGGCAGCCTTGCCTATGGATGCGAGATTTTGACGATTGCGAGAGAGGACAGAGGCCGGCATGCAGACAGGACTCAGGATTCATGAAGACAGAACATTGAGGTGTAGAGATCGCCTATACATTCCGAGTGGCAAGCTACACCAAGAGTTGATGAACGAGGCTCATAGTTTGATTTATTCTATTCATCCCGGGGATACGAAGATGTATCAAGATTTGAGACAACATTACTGGTGGCATGGGATGAAGAGAGAGATTGCAAGATTCGTGGCGAGATGGTTGGTTTGTCAGAAAGTCAAGGCTGAACATCAAAGGACTGCAGGACTATTGCAGTCGCTTCCTATTCCCGAGTAGAAGTGGGAACACATTACCATGGACTTCGTCACAGGATTTTTGCAGAGCCCTAGCGGAAAGGATGCAGTTTGGGTTGTCGTAGACAGACTCACCAAGTCTGCACATTTCTTGCCCTTCAGATTTGGGCAGTCCACGAAGATATTAGCTGACATATATATGAGGCAGATAGTACGACTACATGGAGTGCCTGTCAGCATTGTATCGGATCGTGACTCCAGGTTCATGTCATATTTTTGGCGGAGTATGTAGGAAAGTCTAGGAACTCGTCTCAAGTTCAGCACTGCATATCATCAACAGACCGATGGCCAGTCAGAGCGTACGATACAGATACTAGAGGATATGTTGAGAGCGTGCATGATCGACTTTGGAGGATCTTGGGAGGACCATCTACACTTGGAGGAATTCTCCTACAATAACAGCTACCAGGCTAGCATATAGATGGCACCTTATGAGACATTGTACGACAGGAAGTATAGGTCACCGGTATATTGGAGTGACATGGGAGAGCGTCAGATACTTGGTCCAGAGTTGGTGACACAGACAGTGGATAAAGTCAAGCAGATTCAGAGCCACTTGAGTACAACATAGGACAGACAGAAGCATTGGGCAGATGCGCACCGCAGACTTTTGGAGTTCAAGGAAGGTGACCATGTATTTTTAAAGATATCGCCTACTCGTGGTACTATCAGATTCGGAAGCAGAGGCAAGCTGAGTCCGAGGTGCATCGGACCTTTTGACATCTTAGAACGAGTTAGCGAAGTGGCTTATCATCTTGCATTGCCTCTATTGTTAGAAGGAGTGCATTACGTATTTTATGTATCGCAGTTGAGGAGATACGTGGCAGACCCTAGCCACGTGCTTGATCATTCAGAGATTACAGTCGGGCCCAGTTTATCTTACGTGGAGCAGCCAGTGGAGATACTCGATCACAATGAGAAGACTTTGAGAGGTCAGACTATTCCAATGGTCGGAGTCGCACGGAAGCATCAATCGCTAGGCGAGTCTACCTGGGAGTTCGAGGATTCTATTCGACAGCGTTTCCCGTATTTATTTGAGGACCAAGGTACAAATTTACGTACCGCATTTGATTACCAGTTTGTTTTTAAATTCTCATAGCTATTATCGTGCTTTACTTTTAATTTCGGGGATAAAATTTTTCTAAGTTGGGAAGAATGTAAACTCCCTTATTTATTTCTATAGATAGTCTGGTATGGGATGGAAAATTTTGTTTTAGCAGCAGATGATTGAGGTTTAGAGTAAGGTTGCAGATGTCTGATTATTTTAATTAAACCCTTGTCGCACCCTACCGTTGTTGAAATATTCGGAGCCCAACATCAGCCCATAAATTCCAACAGATTATTGTACTCTTGACTAGACACGCCAATTTAGGCGTTGGACTTTTTTGTCACTCAAAATCATATTTCCTTGTGCTCTTAATTAATTGCACAATTTTCTGTAACAAAAATCCATATTTAATCATGTGTCGCGCACCGGTGTTGTTGCCATCAATTTTGAGACACCAACTTAACCGGTTGAGCCGGACCAATTAAAGGGTCCAAGACTGACACCAAGCCTACACCATTCATGACCTTTGTGTCACCCCCAATTGAGATCCCATGTGCCCCCATTTAATTTAAGAGCATATGACAATTTATTCTAATTAAATTGGGGATAGCAACTTTGACTAATCCTATTTTAATCCCAATTTAATTCCAATGCCCATTTAATTAAGCCCATGCAAAACACACAATACTCCCTCACCCTACAAAACACCAAACACTAATTCTCCTACAATTTTTTTATTATTTTATGTGTTTGTGCAAATACCCAAACTTAAGGGTCTAAATTGCAAATGTTGTAACGTGTTGCATTACCTCATTGGTCAAAGCCAAATGGAGAAGCCCTCTATTCATTGACAAGTCAAAACCCCCTCCCATGAATGAAAAATCTCCATGAATAATCCTGGCCATTCATTCAAATATGGAGCATCATCACCACACATTCCCACTCACCATTCCCTATAAGATGTCTCTTCCTACACACATCCCAAGCAGGCCCTAATCCCCACATTTGGGAAACCCCACCCCCTCTCTCTCTCCTCCCTCCATACACTCACAGCTGAATGAAATTCTTCTCCCATTCCTTTCTTCTCTCCTTCTTCTTCCTCTCCACTTCTCCTTTTTCATTTTTTAAACCTTCCATCTCCGGCCAATCCCCCCCGGCCACTCTTTCTTCTCCGGCGGCCGTCTACCGTGAGCCGGCCACCCCACGCGCTGCTGTACCTCCACGAGCCCGCTCCTCCGGTCTCTACATCACGACCACCGCCTCCGGCCAAGGACACCATCACAGCTCCACCACCATCCTTGACTTCTCCATCTTCTCATCGATACCACCGCCATGTCCCCCTCAACCACCTCAAGCCCACTGCCACACGACCACCCTCCAGCATTGCCCCGGCCACCTGCTCACCGGCCACCCTCAACCATCATCTCCAACGCTGTACCTCTACTCCGACCACCCAATGTCGGCCAACAGCACCCCCTCTTCTCAATATCATTACCATCTCTACCACGGCCGAAACCACTGCCATCTCCACCCCCTCAGTCGACCGAGCCAACCTCGGTCGAGCCAACTTCTACTGCTACGGCCAGGCCACTCTACTCCGGCCATCGTACTGAACTACCTCCTCTCCAATCCCCGCTCCACCACCTCCACATTACTCCACCTCTATCTCCCCCCGCTGCCACGAACCATCACCACCCCATTCACCATCTCGACTCACCGGCACTAGGAGAAGCTCCGTCGACTGTAGAGTAGCTCTGTGTAGAAGCATGAAAAATATGCTGGATAGCTCTACGCAGCATGTTAATACAAGGCAGCGTAAACAGAGGACCTCGGAGCCATCAAACATGCAACAGAGCTTTTCTGCTGAGCACAGCGTAAAATATAGGCTCAAGGACCATCCGCGTAATGCAGTATGTCCAAGCTACTTCAGCGTAAAAAGGGTGCTACATCGCCTTTATGGCGTAAAACTCATCCGCTCTTAAATGTAGCATTAAAGTGTACGAGGGACGCTTCGTATTCCCCAAAATGAACCTGACAAATCGTGTAGTGAACCTGACGTCTGACTCCTGACAAAGAGTACTCCACGACTACCCAGGCGACGGCTATAATGATGGCGCGACACTGTAACCCAGGCTGTTATTTACTGCCATTTACTTGGCGTAGACCGCTTTTACGCATACAAAGGAATACGTCGCCTAGTTTTACACAGGCAGATGTGAGCTATTTATGCTCCGCAGAAGACAAACAGCCTGCCACGTCAAAAGCTGCTCTTCGTATAGGGCTCGAGGCATGTCTCAGCATTTAATGCGCAGAGCGGTGACAGGTTCTCGAGGCACATCTCTGCATTTTATGCGCAGAAGAGTGGCAAGCCTTCAAAACACGTCTCTGTATTTAATGCACAGGATAATGGCGGATCTCTGCATTTAATGCAGGAGATTTGATTCAATGTCACCAAACCATCGTCTAGTGACATTCCCCTTGCATAAACTGCTCTTACGTATACAAGGGATACGCTACCCAGTTTTACACTGGCAGACGTGATCTTCTTACGCTCCGCAGAAGGCAAATAGACCGCCACACCAGCAGTTACTCTTCGTACAGGATTCGAGGCGCGTATATGCATTTAATGCGCAGAATGATGGCAAATCTTAAAGACAAGCCTCTGCATTTAATGCGCAGGATGGGGGCAGATCTCTGCATTTAATGCAAGAGATTTGATTATATCTCTAAGAGCCGTAATTCCGGCTAAAGCGTCCACATCATCTCGGCTTCTACGCCTGCTCGGCTTCTACGCCTGTTCGGCTTGTACGCCTGCTCGGCTTCTATGCCCACTCGGCTTCTCTGCCCACTCGGCCTCTATGACCACTCGACTTCTACGCCTACTCGGCTTCTATGCCTACTTGGCTTCTACGCCATGGTGACAGTCATTGGCTTCTATGCCAACCTCTTCTACACAAGGGATAACTACCTATGTGGCTTCTATGCCGTGATCTTCGCAGCAGATATACGCATTTGTCCCTTAGTTGGACACGCGTCACATACTCACTCAAAAGGTCATCTATACGCAGGCATTGGTTATTTTAAACCGTCGTGTAAAAGGGTGCTGTACTTTCCACTACTCGGTTTCTACACCGACTGAGTGGTCACTGTCACTAAAACTCTATAAATAGAGACCTCTATCAACAGAGGAAAAGGTGGAAAAATTGGTAAAGAAATCCAGTACCAGATCCAAGGTCGAGGATTGAAGGTCAAAAATTGGTGGAGAGAACGGTCGAGAGAGAGAGAGGAATCCAGAGCTCAGGCAAAAGGGTAGGGATCGACGACTTTGGCATCGAGCATCCACTCTCTTCAGCAACCTTCGAAGCTGCTTCCTGTCTTCTACGGCACTTCTTCAACATCGTGTAGTCCAAGGGCCAAAGTGATCGGCTGCAGATCAGACACCTATAGCAATATTTACCCAGATTAAATAAATTGTACTTCGATATTCCTCGTATAGGATCAAAATTGTACAATCTTGTTTATAAACACCGACGAAGAAGAGCGGGGTTTTCTTTAAAATAAGAACCTTGTCATTTCTCGTACTTTTACCTTTGTTTATTTTATCAAACAACAAGATGGCGACTCTGCTGGAGACGACTTTCTCTTCTGATGAGGAAGCAATTGCTTAACACGATGCGGTATCCATGAAGAAAACACCGGTCGTCCAGTTCGACCAGTCTGCCTACGAAGACATGCTTCGAACAGGGGGTAGCTCTCACTCTCTCTCTGTCCAAGACAACAGGAAACTGCGTAAGGTTTGGATGCCCAAGTCATCCTCTACCATTCCTGTGGACTCTCCGATCTCTTCGATTTTTCTGACCAACGAGGTTGTAGCATTGCTCCCTCCGTGCCTTGCGTGTAAAATTCAGTCGCCTATCTCTGGCAGGGCAGACAAAACTTCTGGCAATGCCTCAGCGCTAACCCAGAAGTATACTCCGCGCTCTGGACTAGCGTTAACCCAGAAGTATACTCCCGTATACACCGCTTCTCTGTGCGTAGAAACCAGTCTCCCGTCCCTGGCGGAACAGACCAAATCAGAAGTTCCAAACGTGGTCCACGCATAAAAATGCATCTGCCTTCCGCGGAAAAGCAGATGATCCCTGCAATCTACGCAAGGGAAAGCAAGCGGCAGAATACTCAACTTCTTAGCAAGGGAAGAATCTGCCCGCCCTTCGGATTATGCGAGGAGCTGACGGACGACTGAGGACCTCCTCGGCTTTACGCCAACCTGATCAGAGCTCCAATTTACGCCAGGAGAAGTCCCTCAGAGTAAAGAAGGCTCAATTTGCGGAAAGACAAACTCCTCAGGGATTATCCGCTACCCAGATGGCCAACCTGTTGTATACAGGTGGCACAGAGAAAACTATGGTTCCCAACATCCGCATGCCCACTGATGTGAACAGAAGGAACAAGCCATCTTCTTCTTCTTCTTCTTCTTCTTCTGTAAAGGCTCCTGACCTGCGTGACTATCTGATCCAAAAACGCAAGGATAGGGGAACTTCCAGCATGCCTATTACGCCTCCTAATGAGCACTATTGTAATAGTCATAGGATTGTAATTAATTGTTGCTGTTCAGAAACAAAATGGTCGGTTTTTGACCGGTTGAACTACTCTCCGTCTTTCCAGGAAGAAGAGCACACACATGCATCAGTAAACATTGCTTCACACATACCTAGAGGAAGATCGAGCTCAAGACGTCATCCTTCTAGGACTCCAAGCCGAAGGAGATTTAACCAGCTCCTTAGGAACACTGAAGCCGGGGTGTTCCAAAACACCCGTTCGAGGTCGCGATAAACGCCTTCGTACTCTTTTGATTCCGGTACTGGGGGTCGCCAGTCTCCCGAATCAGATGCTGAAAGTATAGAGTCAACTTCTACAGAGACCTATACTCATCCTTCAATGACACCCAGGGAGAGGGGAGTTTATGCCATTGGAGATGAACACGAGGAAGCTTCCTCGTCGGGGAGCGCTGAGCAATGCATTACTACACTGGAGACATCTCTGAAAGAAATGCAATCCATGATGGAGAACATACACCAGATGATGCTGACTCAACACACAGCTGCTATGGCTCAAGCATCGGTCACTCTAACTCAGATACGTGTGGGGGTGGACTTACCACCATCCAACACGATCCAAGAGCCTGCTCTAGATTAGGAGTCAGCAGTTCCTCCGCTTCCTCACTCGGAGAATGTATTACCTCCCGTCGGAGTTGCGATGCAATCGATTCCTCATCACTCCGTGGTCCCGCTATCGGCTGAAGATCTAATGCAGGCAGTACGGGAGTTGAAAGCCCAATTTGATGCCCTGAAGCACAAAGACCAGCTCAAGAAATTGGGAATCAACCAACCTTACCCAGCTATCTTGGAAGAGGTCCCTTTTCCTGCTAGATACAAACCACATACTATGGCTTTGTTCGAGGGAAAAATATCACCGAGTCAGTACATAAACTACTTCAGTATGATGACGGTGTTATTACAAGGGAACGACGCCCTCCTCACTCGAGTGTTCAAAGGCTGTCTCTCGGGGGTAGCTTATTAGTGGTACCGAAGTCTGGCGGACAACTGCATTACTTTCTTTGAAGACTTCAAGGCTTTATTCTTCATGTGATTCTACGAAGGAGGGATGAACATGTCTATGTCCTCTCTCATCGAGGTCAAGCAGAAGGAAAAAGAGAATGTTCGCACTTTCATCGAATGTTTTCGTCAAGCCACTTTGCAAATGCCTCCAGGAGTTCCAGACTCGGCATTAGTGGACATCTGCAAAAAGAACCTTCTTCCCGTGATCTCGGTGTTCACAGGATCATATCTGTTCCATGATTGGCTCTCGTTCATCATCTCAGCGGTAGCCGCAAAGGACAACAGTCAGAAGGCGCGCGATAACGGCATCATGATCTCAGCCTCCGATAAAGGCAAGAGGTCATCCTCCAACATCGACCATCCTCGTGGTACAAAGGGTAAAGAAGCTCTGGCAATCAATATGTCCAGGCAAAAGACTGTTGCTACCACGCAGACAAAACCAGGGACTTCCAGGCCCATTGAAGTGTACTCTTTCGACGACGATGATATTTCGAGCATATTCGAATATCTCGTCAAAAGCGACAAGATTACCCTTCCTGAGGTGAGACGGCCCAATGAGGCTGGCAGTACCAACAACCCCAAGTACTGCATCTTCCATAGGTACATACACCACCCCACAAAGGCGTGTTATATACTGAAGAGGAAGATCCAGGAGCTGATCGATGCTAAGGCCATCACTTTGCGCAACAGCGAGAAGACGGTCACAGCCAACATGATCTCTCTATAATTTGGCAAGCTGCCTCCCCAAGAAGTCTCGGATGGCGTTACACCTATGTCCCGGACAACGATGAACATCGTTAATCTTCCTCCAGCTAGGGGTCAAAATCATGACCTGCTACCCCTAACTACCCAGCGAGGCGAGATTATGTGGGTTCATCCAGACCTGGTGTCGGAGGTCAAGAAAGAGACTCAAGCTGCTAAGTCTAAGTCCAAAAAGAACTCAAAGCACAAGCCATGTCACCTGATTACAGTACACTCGGCATCAGAAGACGAGATCTTGGCTACTGGAACCTGTTCAGGGAAAGTTTACATCAAGGACTACGGAGCGAGTCAGGAAGATGCACCGACGGACGCTTTAGCTACCAAGCCTTCAGAACCAGAGCCTGCCACACTAGAGACCGGTCCTTCGAGACCAACTACGGCAGACAAGGGAAAGCAAAAAGAAGTGTGCTTCGATAAACCTGTGAAGAACATTCAAAACAAAGGTTTAGAGAAGCCCTACAACTTCGACATCCTGGCCCAACTAGCTAATACACCAGCCAGGTTGTCCATCTTTGAACTACTCAGGCTCTCCCAAGACACTCGTCAAGCCCTGAGTGAAGCATTGATGCAAGCGGATGCGTACTTGACCCAGCTCAAGTCCCCTGACGAAGAACCAGTGGCATGTCCTCAATGCCACAGTGTGATGGAGGTGGTCCCGAACATCACTTTCACTCAAGATGATATATTGTTAAAACATAACAGGCATGACAGGCCCCTCTATTACATCGGATACATCGGTTCCATAGAGGTCGACCGGATTCACATAGATCCAGAATTATCGATCAGCATCATTCCTTATAGTCTGCTCAGACCGCTGAGGATTCCTACCAGTGAATTGGCTTACACCACCACTACAATCGTGGGATTCAACGCAAGGAAGAGTAAGTCGTTGGAGAAAATTTGCCTGAGGATTCAGATTGACGACCTTAGATCAGTGGCTACATGTTATGTCATTGATTCTGAGGTGTCCTACAACATTCTGCTGGGAAGACCTTGGATCCACGACCACAACATCGTTCCTTCAACTCTACATCAATGCTTTAAATATGTAGATGCCCAAGGAACAGTACAAACCAAGTTTGCTAACCTGAACCCGTTTAGAGGAGTAGAATCCTACTACTCTGATGCCGTGTTATACTCTCAAGACTACACGGAAGAGGTGTCAGCCGAAGCAGAGAAGGAATCCCACCGGGAGCCAGAAGAACCCTCTGCCAAGCAACCTCTGTCAATCAAGGTGAAAGGACGGACTACTCGTCCAAAAGCCATGGAGCCTATGGCTATCCACCTGAACAAAATCAGGTCAGGAAAAGGGGGTGATCCTCTAGTGATCACTTTGAACTAGAAGCCTCCACCCTTGGTCATCAACCTTCGGCGCAACAGGCAGTCGATTGATGTAAACACAGCCGAGAACGAAGTTTTAGATGATAATAAACACCCTCTTTTCTGGTATATTGACGCTCGAATTCCAAATCAGGAATACTCTCCCCATGATAATATAGAACCTATAGTGCAAAAATTCTTGGAAGCTATAGACTCTTATCATCCGTATATGTAGGAAGTAGCATCATCATCCAATGTCACCATGACATATGGACCGCATGAGGATTCTATCTTTATTGTCCCGCCTACTCGCAGCTGTCAGCATTCAATAGTCTTCGGCCGCAGGCACAATGAACCGACTGTACAAGAAGATTCTTTCGATGACGATGCTGGCAAAATTCAAGTTCACAGATACAGCCCGCAAGCTCGGAAGATCATACAAAATATGGGTTATGACTTGAAGCTGAAACCAGGTCTCAACTACGGAAAAGGCAGACGAATACCGCCGTACGGAGATCCCTACTATCAACGAACCAGTTTCGGGTTAGGGTATACCACCTCCCTTGCAACTTCTTAGTCAAACGAGGATATCTTTTCCTCTTCTCAGAATGGCTCCTCGTCCTCCGACTCATCTGATGCTCTCGAACGAACATTATCAGTAAATATGGTAGTGACAGATTCCTTCAGAGCCGACAAGCAAGAATTTGAACCATTCGAGAATGACTCTTGGGCTCAACAGACGGATACATAATGGGAATTCTGCTTCGAGCAGAGAGAACCTCCCACTTAAGATGAAGTTATCCAGATTGACGTTGGGGATGAACTTTCACCAAAGCCGATATTTATCTGTAATAACCTTTCCGAAGAAGAAAAGGAAGGAGTTATCCAGCTGATAAAAGAATATATCGACATCTTTATATAGAATTATGAGGACATGCCAGGCCTTGATCCAAAGGTGGCTACTCATAAGCCCAATATATTGCCTGATTCGAAGCCTGTGAAGCAACACCAACGTCGGTTCCGCCCGGATATGATGGATGCCATTGAAGCTAAAATCAAGAAGTTGATAGCCTACGGCTTCATCCATGAAGAACAATATCTCGACTGGGTCACCAACGTTGTCCCGGTCAAAAAAAAAAAGGAAAGTACGTGTCTGCATCGATTATCGAGATCTGAATGCAGCCTGCCCCAAGGATGAGTTTTCTCTTCCCCTCACAGACGTCATGATTGACAATACATACGGTTTTGAATGTATGTCTTTCATGGACGGATTTTCAGGATACAATCAAATCAAAATGCATCCTAAGGACAAGAAGCACACAGCCTTCCGGACACCATTGGGAGTATATTGCTATATGGTCATGCCCTTTGGATTGAAGAATGTCAGGGCTACGTACCAACGGGCTATGAGTAACATATTCTATGAGCATTTATGCAAGACAGTAGAGTGTTACGTGGACGATGTAGCTGTCAAAAGCCACCTCAAGGATAATTACATCCAAGACTTGAAGACAGTATTTGAATTTATGCGCCAACATCAACTCAAAATAAATCCTACAAAGTCCTTTCTGGGTGTATCCAGTGGCAAATTTCTGGGATTTGTCATTACCGCCAAAGGCATTCAAGTGGACCCTGATAAAGTCAAGGCCATCTTAGAAATACGACCGCCCCGTAATCTGAGAGAACTCAGGAGATTTCAAAGTCGTCTGGCTTATATCCGGAGATTCATATCCAACCTCTCTGGGAGATGTCAGTCTTTTTATCGCCTCATGAAGAAAGGTGTATCCTTCGTATGGGACAAAGCCTGTCAGCAAGCATTCGGCAACATCAAACGCTACCTCACTAGTCCGCCAGTTTTGGTGCCTCCAGTCATAGGAAGACCATTCGTGCTGTATATTCGAGCAATGGATCATTCTCTGGGAGCCCTTCTCGCATAAAAGAACGATATGGGTCATGAACAGGCTATCTACTACCTCAGCAGGATGATGGTCGGAGCCGAATACCGGTACAACCCAGTGGAGAAAGAATGCTTGGCTCTGATGTTCGCTATCCAGAAAACACGGCACTATGTCACAGGCCAGACCATTCACATCATCTCCAGGATCAATCATCTTCGGGTACTGATGAGCACCATATGACATGGTGTACGTCCCTCAGAAGTCTATCAAAGGCCAAGCATTGGCTTATTTCCTAGCTGCTCATCCGATCTCGGAGACCTCCAAACTGTACGAGGACATTCCCGACGAGGTTGCAGAATGTAATTTTGTAATAGAAAGTGATGCATGGAAACTATTCTTCGATTGTGCCTGCAGAACTGGTCCCAGGGGAAACGTGGTTTCAGGAGTAGGAATTGTCCTGGTTACTCCTGATAAGCTGGTCATCTACCGAGCATATTCTCTTAGCGAGCCCTGTTCTAACAATGTGGCAGAGTATAACGCTCTACTAATCGGGCTCCAAGTCGCTAAAGAATTGGGTGTCGAATCTCTGGAAGCTTTCGGTGATTCTCTGCTGATCGTCAATCAAGTCAGAGGAATATATGAAGTCCAAAATCTAGACTTCATCCCCTATCACTGAGCAACGATTGAGATAGCCATGACATTCAAAGGATTCTTCCTAGAGCATGTACCTCGATCTCAGAATCTGGATGCTGATGCCCTAGCCAGTCTAACTGTAGATTTAGCTACCCCTATAAGAAGGCAAAATTCGGTAATCCTTCTTAACAGAGATTTATTCTGTGTAAAAAATAACTTTCACATAGAACAAAGCTACGCGGTGGACACAGATCTTCCAAAGAGAGACTAGAGAAGTCCCTTTATATATTTCGTAGCATACAGAATCTTACCAGAAGACCCTAAAGAAGCAGTATCCGTCAAAAGACGATCATTATGCTTCTATTTCGAGGCATCCTCATAGTGTCTATATCTCCGGACCTACGACGGACTGCTATTGAGATGTCTCTCAGATGATGAGGCACAGCGGATCATCCGTGAAGCTCACGACGGCGTATGCGGAGCACATCAACCCAGGCCTAAGCTACAGGATCGTATCAGGAGAATGGGCTATTACTGGCCTACGATGATCACAGATGCAATAAAGTATGCAAGACAGTGCAGAGCCTGTCAGGTCCATGCAGACTTTATCCATCAACCTCCTGAACATCTACATCCTACGGTTACATCCTGGCCTTTCGAAGCATGGGGTATGGATATCATTGGTCCTATTCACCCGTCTTCTTCCAGAGGTCAACGGTTCATACTGGCCATCACGGATTATTTCTCCAAATGGGCAGAGGCGATCCCACTTGCTGAGGTGAAGGCATCTAATTTGATTAGCTTCATCAAGCATCACGTCATTTATCGCTTTGGGATACCCCAAAGTATAATCCATGACAATGGGCCTCAATTCATCAGCCAAGCGTTTCATCGATTTTGCGATAAAAATCGGATACAAAATATGGCCTCTACGGCATATAATCCTGCTGCTAATGGTTTGGCGAAAGCTTTCAACAAAACCATTATCATGGTCTTGAAAAAGTTTATCTGTTCGAACAAGAGGGATTGCAATGAGAAGCTGGAAGAATATCTCTGGGCATACCGCACAACAGTACAAGCACCGACAGGTTATTCCCCATTCTCACTGGTTTACGGGAGCGAAGCAGTTCTCCCCATCGAAATCCAGATTCCGTCGCTCAGGATAGCCGTGGCTAATGAGCTGACTCAAGAAAAGAATGACCTTTTAAGGCTTCAGGAGCTAGAAGGATTAGACGAGAAATGCCTCCAAGCTCAACAGCGCATTGCG
Source organism: Iris macrosiphon (assembly GCA_036927795.1). Taxonomy (NCBI): domain Eukaryota; kingdom Viridiplantae; phylum Streptophyta; class Magnoliopsida; order Asparagales; family Iridaceae; genus Iris; species Iris macrosiphon. The sequence goes on from JAYESA010000018.1 coordinate 104,385,284, forward strand.
TTCAACTAAGCACGCATTTCCAGAGCTTTTAATCAAAAAGTAAAGGAAAGAGTGTTCAAAGTCGGCGAGCTAGTTTTAGCCGTAAGAAGACCGATGATTCTTACCCACAGGAGTAAGGGCAAATTCCATCCCAAATGGGAAGGCCCTTATGTGATCGAGACGACATTCTCAAACGGCACTTACAGATTAGCCAAGCCTAATGGAGACCTGTTAATGGCTCCTATCAATGGCAAATTCCTGAAAAGTTACTATGCTTAACCTCCTTTGCTCAAGTAGAATAAGGCGAAAATCTCATTCTAACAAAACTACTTCCAAAACGAAAAAAGTTGGATCGTATTATATCACGTCCATATTACCTCTGATATCACTTTCATCCAAACCTGTCATTTATATTCCAAAATGATGGGTCCACAAAGTCAAATAAGAGTCTCTTTATTACTTCGAGAAAGAGCAAAAAATAAATTCAGAGGAGTATATGAAAAGCAAAAGTACATCATTTGGGGGGAGCGGTCAGGTCGCGAAGCTGCTGCGCCAGTGCGGCCATCTTCTCAGTCTTAGAATCCAAGACATCAGTGCGAGCCCACTCCAGCCGTGCCTCATCGTTGCTCAGGAGAGACAGTTCGGCTCTAGCCCGAAGAAAACCAGCACGAGAGACTCCTGCACGCGCCAAGTTCTGTTGAGCTATGCCCACTCGGCCATCCACCACATCTAGAGCTTTCGACGATTGAGAAGCCCACTCCTTTGCCTTAGCAAGTTTCATTTCCAGCCTGTGTATTCTCGCTACATTCCCTTCATGCTCGTCCTGGCACTTCGTTTGAAGAGCAATGGCCTCCTCCAGGACGGCTTTTCCTTCATCCATCTCCTGCTGATGTGTCTGGATGGATTTATTTAGGCCTGCCATCTGTTCGGCAAGCCGCGCAGTCATGGAGTCGTATCTAGCCTGGACCAGATCTTCAACGCTGTTCCGAGCTAGCTGCAAGTATTCGTTAATGGGTTGCTCCAAACCATTAACTATCTCCTCTAGCATGTCAGCTACCCCAGTGTCATTGAATTCTCGGATCGGCACTATCGCGGACCGGAAGGACCTCTTCAGCGAGGCAAAGCTCAGATTCTTTGCCAACACCATTGATATTAATATTTTTAAAGTGGTGTAGAAGATACCAGTGTACTGCTCGGTCAGCGCAGCTAGATCCGGATGGACGCTGGGAGTGGCCTCGATATGGGAGAATCCCCCTCCAGGAATGATCGCAGACGATGTAGCCACGGCCGTCGCCTCAACAGGTGGTGCGACAAAAGAAGAAGCGCCAACACCGGACGAAGTGACCAGCGTACTCAAAGGAGGCATCGTCGCAATGACGGGCTCGTCCTCCTCTTGAGATATTGGAATTTCTTCGACGGGCGAGCCAGCACCCGAAAGTGTCTCCTCTTCAAAGTCAGGCACCTCCGTATCGCTGCCAGGACCTGACACAGAGCTAAAGGGCGCATCTACACTGCCCTCCCCGAAGATATCTTCCCCTGAGAAGAAGACAAAAGGAAGTTAATATCAAAATGATGTTACTTTTCTAAAAAGAGGCGTGAAAACGGCATTTACCCATAGCCGATGGCATATATGTCGCGTCTGCAGCCAGTACAGCTAAATCATTTCTTAATGATGCTAACCAAGCTGTCATACCTAGAGAAGGGGGTCTGCTAACTGACGTTGGCAAATAGTCTTCCAGGTCCTCGTCAAATTCCTACCGAGGCTCATCGGCTGGAATCTCGCTAGGTGCGCTTATAGGCACGGCAAGAGTCTCTCCCGATGCTGATCCGGATAAAGATATCCTTATTTGGCTCCGCCCCGAAGGCGATCTCGTTCTACTACCTGAAGCGGTAGCAGCGACAGCAGCCTCCAACAAAAATTCTCCGACACCACCAGCCAGAACTGTTGAGGTTCCCTCTCTAAAAGGCGAGGAACCTCCAATCAAAGAATTATCCCCAACATGGGGAGATGCAGGCTCACTTCTAGGAGCCTTAATACCAGGAATCCAGAGAGGACGAGCAACCGTCTTCTTCTTCCTCTTGCGAGGGGAAGCCTGCTTCGGAGTAGGAGCCCTTTGCTTCCCAAAGATTACCAAAGGCCCTGCAGTTAGAGGTACTTCACCCCTCGGCACCGACAACAGAGGCTCATCCGGATTGACGAATTCCTCACCCTCGTCAGAAGAACCCTAGGGGCCTTCGACTCTTTCCCCAGACTTAGAAGAAGGTACCCTAAAACTTTCATGCATATCAAAATCGCGATAGAAGGTGTTGGTTGCCACATAGAACTGGACGTACGAGTGGAGAATGCGCAGCTCCGTGGAGAGTAAAATGACGGGCACGGTAAAAGTTGCCTCAATGCAACCCATGATGAAATATCGCCATCCTCTGGCTCCATCAATGAGTTCGCCCCTGGACCTGAAACTGGTGATGGCATTGCCTACGTGCAACTGGTCGTACCCGAATTGCTTGACAAATTGACTAGGTAAGTAGGGCTCGAAGAAGCAATGGTCTTTACTCCTATACAGCAAATGGGAAGGTCTAAGGCAGACCAACCAGTTGAAAGACTCAGGAGAAAGAACGGTCTTTCCGGCGCCCACGTCCTGGAGTCTGATCCCCTGTTGATTGAGATGTACAGGGGGAACAGTGCAGAAAAGCTTCCAGCTGTGACTGAAGCCTAGCACCCGCCGACAGTCTAAAACCGTGGTCACGTTCTAGGAAGATTTCTTGTAGTTCAACAAGAAACTACCCCCCGAACTACTGCCAGAGTCGGGAGACATAACCCTGGGGTTATGGAGAATTAACCACCCTATCAAGTACAGGTATGGTAATTCTACCCTCGGAAAGCTATCAAGTCGGGTTTCATCGGTGAGCAGCCCGTCAGTCATGGCCCTCAGGCCAGCTTTTATACGGCACACCATGGCAGGGAGCAAGCCCAGTCTTGCCCCCAACACCAGACGTACTGTAGGACATAGCGTGTTACGGTGAATGCGGTCCGCAGATGCGATACCGGGTACCACCAGTCGACGCAGCCATATGGACAGTAAGCCAGCCAATTGAGCTTCCCTGGACAGAGGCCTGCGACAGCGCCTCAAATAAATATAGGCCTTAGTGCCTACAGGATACTTTCCTATCCCTTTGTCGAGGATCCGGTCCGGAGCCCCAGCATCTACCATGAGATCGTCGACTACCTGAGCATTAAGCACGCTTAGAGGATTCAAAGGATGATCCTTGCCTTCCAATACCTTCTCCGGCTTAGCAGTCCTGGACCGGTGAAAGAAAAGGTAGGACGTCCATTTATTGATGTGAGCCAAATCTGAGGGCTCTCCATAAAAGGCTGTGCAAGCGAGGTAGTGGCACATCAGCTCCTGGTACACTTCCACTACCCGAGGGTCTGAATCCCCCAGCTCCCGGTTCGTGGTAACATACTCTTCATACGGAGTATCCCCCATCGGCAGTCTCGAGATCTCTGCCATCTCATGGAGGGCCAATCCCAACTCCCCCAGTGGAGTGGCAAAAGTCCCGGTGAGCGAGATATATTGCTCCATCAGTGCTAGAAACAGATTGGGGTTGGGAGGTAACCCAACACTGGTAGCACTCACAGCTTCGTACAGACAAATGCTCTCCAACTCGGTCTAAAAATGCTTCAGGGCCCAGTCAGCTAAGCGAGCCCACCGGAGATTTGTTGGGGTCACCCACCTACTGCACCGAGGGTTCACCTTTTGGTATACTCCCCCGTGTCCCATAAAATTATTGCAGAAAGTCGGTAGTTGCACCGATTGGATCACTAAACTGTCTTCACTCGGGATACTGCCCGGGTACAGTCCCCTGAACGTCGTCACATTACTGGTAGGGCGGCTGACAAACGACCCCTGGTTCACTCCTTTCTGATGAAAGATCTTCCCCGGCCTGCCATGAAGATCAGGAGTCAGTGTCCATGACATCCTCCTGGGATGTGTAGCATGGAAGAATGCCGAGATGGGATAGTCTCTCGGCATCTTGGGCAGATACAAGACCAAGCTCCCGGCAGGGAAAACCCAGAGTTCTTTCTTGGGCTTCGTCTGGGACTGCTTGTCAATCATGTCCGCGAAGAGAAAAGTCGGCTTTATGTATTGGTCCCCGTCTATGTACGTCAGGGGCTCTCCATTGATCATGTTCAGCAGCGTTCGCTCGCCCTGAGCAGATATCAAAATTTCCCTTCCTTCGGGATACTGGGGCCCGGAGATAGGAAATGTCACGTACGACAGATCCTCCAGATAGTTGGAGTACAGCATCCCGACGGCAGAACCCATCACATCGGTTAGCGGAGACGCATGCAAGTTAACTGCAAGAGTGCAAGAAAAATATATCAGTTCCCATAAAATAGACATTACAGATCTTGCAGCATAAGCAAAAAAATTAACAGTCTGTGCTTTACGCCAAGACTGTAAAACTTGAGCTTTTACGCTGGAATTCATTTCTTAAAAAACGTGAAAATTTAAGGTTGGCAGTATACAGTCTGTGCTTTACGCCAGACTGATAAAATTGAGTTATTATGCCAGAATTTTCATCCAGAGGTGTAACACTCAAAATTTTATACGCCAAGTTTCGACAGTCTGTGCTTTTACGCCCGACTACGAAAATATAGATTTTTTGCGCTGACACATTAGAAATATGGGCATAAAAGATGAAACGTCTCTGTGCATCATCCTCCTCAAAGAGGCTATCAGCACAGAAGACGACCTAGCGCGTTCACGTACAACGTGTGTAAAGGATTTTCAGTCGTTCTTTTTTGTCCCAAAAGCTCTACCTTTAAGGCCGGGTGCACTGCTCGTCGGCGGAATAATTCGCTCAGGATGAAGTTCGCCTTGTCCGACCAAAGACGCTCTCGTTTGAGCAGAAGAACGAGAAGAAGAATCAACACTCTTTCCCTTAGAGGAGGAGACTTGTTTAGAAGCCATTACTGGAAACTTTGAAGGTTCGGAGAACAAACAAAGAAGAACTCGAAACAGTCGAAAGCTTTCTTTCGCAGAAGATGGATGAAAAGCTTTTCTCTCAAAAGCTTGGGGTATATATAGAGTTCGGATGGACTCCTCGAATCCTGAACCAAATCTCATATTTAATATTTGGTTATGATTGGGTACTACGTCAGCCTATTTACTCAGAGAAGGCGGACAGTCAGCGAATTCGAAAAGTTTTCGTGCGAAGCAGATTCGTAGTTTTTTATGCTAAGGAGCTTTCTACGCTCGACAGCTACAGATCTACGGTTTTACGCTCACAGGCTACAAGTCTACGGTTTTTACGCCCGGATGCTTTTATGCTCGGTAGCTTTTACGCTCGAGAGGCTACAGATCTATGACTTCACGCTCAGCAGCTACAAATCCATGATCTCACGCTCAGTAGTTTTTTACGCTCGGAGGCAACAGATCTACGACTTTACGCTCGAAAGATTTTTTTTTCAGAAGCTACAAATCTACAGTTTTTACGCTAAGGAGCTTTCTACGCTCGACGGCTACAGATCTACGATTTTTTGCTCACAGGCTACAAGTCTATGATTTCACGCCCGGATAATTTTATGCTTGGTAGCTTTTACGCTCGAGAGGCTACAAACCTACGACTTTACGCTCAGCAGTTATGAATCTATGATTTCACGCTCGGTGGCTTTTTACGCTCAGAGGCTACAAACTTATGATTTCACGCTCGATAACTTTTCGCATATCTGAAAAATGCGCAGGCCAGTACAGTATATCTGAACAATTTTCAAGGCGGTCAATTACAAGAGTTCACACAGAAGATACTCCTTCTTGACCTCAAAATATCCTAAGTACCCAAAGCATACAGAGTTCAACATTGAAAATTACTCTTCTTCATGGGTCGATTCAAAGTTCATCCAGAATCCAATCTGAATATTTTGTCTACAGTTCAAGATGGCGACTCAAATTTTTGACAGCCATTTCTCGCCCTGATCCAAGGGATTTTTGAGAAATCATTCTTCAAAACGACAGTCTGAACAAAGATTCTATTTATTAGAAGTAAAAATAGTTCAGAATTCTACGCGGTTCCTCATTCCTAACAGCAGGACAGTTCGAACACTCGACTGCTAAGCGGCTTTCTGTGCATCCTTAGTTATGCGTAAAAGACAGGACAGAACCTAGCACTCTTTCTAAAACAGAGTTGCATAAAGTATCAGATGTGTCGAAGCTATACATATTCAGACTTCACAGTAAAGTATGGCAAGAGGATCATATGCAAAGAAGAAAGACGATTTTATTAAAGTTAAAAGCATGATTACATATGAGAGAAATCCAGTCTACAAGGGTTTTTCTTTATTTTCATGATTATATATAAGGAAAATCCCGTCTACAAAGGACTTCCTCATCGTCGTCTGAAGATAGCGCCCAGAATCTGCTTTGCCAGGTTCTCGCATGGGCGAAATTCTTCATCCATCTTCTCTAGCAGTCAGTCGGTGACCGCAAACCGACTGACATATTGGTCAAACGGTAGGAGGATACAAAATTGGGCATAGACCCATCCTCCAAGAGAAAAGTAGGGTAAATCTTCTTTCTTACATCCAGCGCCGTGACAGATTGAGTTGAGATATTTCACCGAACTCAATACTCGAGGTCAGAGATAGTTGTTGCTCTGGTCCACGAGGGTAACGGGAGAAGGTACCGCTTGCAAGCAGCGTGGTCTAATACGACCCTTTATCTCTCTCGAAGAACCGCCAAACAAAGTTGCTAATAATCCCGAGCAAAGGAGGCTATGATATCCTTCCATGATCCATCGTTGCAGAGGACATTTGCTCGAAGATGCCGTCTTTTTTGGCTTCTTATATGCTGGAAGAACATGTTTTTCTTCTTCCTCAAGTCGACCCGATGGACTACGACGATCATCTTTGTGTGGTAAAAAGAAATGTGGGAAGAACATGTTAACTCCTCAGCCTTTTTATAGGCGAAAGAGATCACAACGATCCCCAATAACTCTGCCATAAAGTCAGCCTTGAAAGAACGTGTCAGACTTGACCGTTTCAGGTTCTAATAAGAGCATTTCAAATTCTGAGAAACGGTTCATGCTTTATTCAAAGTGTTTCAAATTACTAGGAATTTAAAAGCTTTGAAGGGGGTCTTGTAGAAGCATAAAAAATACGCTAGATAGCTCTACGCAGCATGTTAATACAGGGCAGCGTAAACAGACGACCTCGGAGCAATCAAACGTGCAACAGAGCTTTTCCGCTGAGCACAGCGTAAAATATAGGCTCAAGGATAATCCGCGTAATACAGTATGTCCAAGCTGCTTCAGAGTAAAAAGGGTGCTACATCGCATTTATGGCGTAAAACTCATCCGCTCTTAAATGCAGCATTGAAGTGTACGAGGGATGCTTCGTATTCCACGAAATGAACCTGACAAATCGTGCAGTGAACCTGACGTCTGACTCCTGACAAAAAGTACTCCACGACTACCCAGGCGACGGCTATAATGATGGTGCTGCACTGCAACCCAGGCTGTCATTTACTACCATTTCCTTGGCGTAGACCGCTTCTACGCATACAAAGGAATACGCCGCCTAGTTTTACACAGGCAGATGTGAGCTGTTTACGCTCCGCAGAAGACAAACAGCCTGCCACATCAAAAGTTGCTCTTCGTACAGGGCTCGAGGCACGTCTCAGCATTTAATGCACAGAGCGGTGACAGGTTCTCGAGGCACGTCTCTGCATTTTATGCGCAGAAGAGTGGCAGGCCTTCAAAACACGTCTCTGTATTTAATGCACAGGATAATGGCGGATCTCTATATTTAATGCAGGAGATTTGATTAAATGTCACCAAACCGTCGTCTAGTGACATTCCCCTTGCGTAAACTGCTCTTACGCATACAAGGGATACGCTACCCAGTTTTACACTGGCAGACGTGAGCTTCTTACGCTCCGTAAAAGGCAAACAGACCGCTACACCAGCAGTTACTCTTCGTACAGGATTCGAGGCGCGTATCTGCATTTAATGCACAGAATGATGGCAAATCTTAAAGACAAGCCTCTGCATTTAATGTGCAAGATGGGGGCAGATCTCTGCATTTAATGCAAGAGATTTGATTATATCTCCAAGAGCCATAATTTCGGCTAAAGCGTCCACTTCATCTCGGCTTCTACGCCTGCTCGGCTTCTACGCCTGCTCGGCTTCTATGCCCACTCGGCTTCTCTGCCCACTCGGCCTCTATGACCACTCGGCTTCTACGCCTACTCGTCTTCTACGCCTACTCGGCTTCTATGCCTACTTGGCTTCTACGCCATGGTGACAGTCATTGGCTTCTACGCCAACCTCTTCTACACAAGAGATAACTACCTACGTGGCTTCTATGTCATGATCTTCATAGCAGATATACGCGTTTGTCCCTTAGTTGGACACGCATCACATGCTCACTCAAAAGGTCATCTATACGCAGGCATTGGTTATTTTAAACCATCGTATAAAAGTGTGTTGTACTTTCTACTACTCGGTTTCTACACCGACTGAGTGGTCACTGTCACTAAAACTCTATAAATAGAGACCTCTATCAACAGAGGAAAAGGTGGAAAAATTGGTGAAGAAATCCAGTACCAGATCCAAGGTCGAGGATTGAAGGTCAAAAATTGGTGGAGAGAACGGTCGAGAGAGAGAGAGAGAGGAATCCAGAGCTCAGGCAAAAGGGTAGGGATCGACGACTTTGGCATCGAGCATCCACTCTCTTCAGCAACCTTCAATGCTGCTTCCTGTCTTCTATGACACTTCTTCAACATCGTGTGGTCCAAGGGCCAAAGTGATCGACTGCAGATCAGACACCTATAGCAATATTTACCCAGATTAAATAAATTGTACTTCGACATTCCTCGTATAGGATCAAAATTGTACAATCTTGTTTGTAAACACCGAAGAAGAAGAGCGGGGTTTTCTTTAAAATAAAGAACCTTGTCGTTTCTCGTACTTTTACCTTCGTTTATTTTATCAAACAACACTCTGGTGAGTCCCCGATCCCATCCGTGCATGTTTCCATTCTTTTGAGCTTGCTCGATCAATAGCAGAGCTCCGGCAATGTCAGGTAGAGCTCTACCATGGCTCCGGGAAGGAGCTGACATGTCGGCAAGCTCTACCAGAGGCTAGCTCTGCCGAGCACGACGATTCGCCGATTGAGTTCATCCATGGCGTCCCCTTCACCGAGCACCGTAGGTTGTTTGATCGTGTCATCGACATTCGCTTCGACGATGAAGGAAGGTTCCGAGGATGACAATGCTTGAGTAAGAAGCAGATCCGAAGAACCTACTTGAAGTCGAAGAGCATCCTTGCCAAGACTGACATCTGGTTCTTTGGTTCTTAAACTCTGAATTCGAAGGTCCTGAACAAGGGTTCCCGTCAGGATCGAGGCCATGATGGCTAGAGTCGAGCTCTAGGTTCTCATTACTATTAACACCACCACATCGCCAAGGTGAGCACTCCCCCTCTCTTTGTGTTGTACTTTGTGTTATGTTTTGTTATATTCAGTTTAGTATTAATTGATGGTTATATTTTGAGTTTAGAGTTTATATCTGCATTGAGATTTTAGGATTTTGGGATGCATGAGTTTAAGGTTTATTATATCTCAATATGTGCGATTTATGGTTAAATGTTAAGTAGAGATTTTAGGGTTATTACATGAAATTGAGGGTAAGTGAATGCAAAGAATTTTATAGTTTGATGGGACGGAATATCTGCTTGATGGTTAAATGATTAATATAGTGAGTTTAAGGTTTAAATGTCATACGAGACTTTGGGAGTTATTTATTTATTTTATGCAATTGGTTATCGCTGATAAGTGGATTTAATTGTTATAGAATGGTGCTGAGGATATTAAAACTTTGAATAATAAGGATGAGCAAAGTTAAGTATCGTAGAATGTTGTCGCGATATCAAAGTATTGGGTAATATTGAGAGCTACTTTTATGATGAATTTGATTTAGGAGTGGCTTTTGGAAAGCGGTGTTCAAATAATTTACGGACTATATTTGTAAACCGAGGGATTAGATAATTATTAATTATTTGTTTCGAGGATGATATTTAAACATGCATGTTAGTGTCTGTGAACACCGGGATGAAGTCTGAGGTTTGATCATGGCTTGAACTGCTGATAAACACCGTGATGAATAGTGAGATCGAGGATTTGTCTGATGATATTATACAAGTGATTAATTGGATTAGATGTAACATACCCTTAGTCAACCTTGGTCAACCATCTAGCGTCGTGTCCAAGTGAGTTGTAGCTGGGTTTGAGCATATGATTAGACCTGTGTCATATCTTATTTTAGTCTCTTGATAGTTATTGATTAAGCTTGTACCTCTTCTCTAGGTACTACGGGACCTGCGGACTTGGACGTTGTACCGGATCCCCATCTTCAGCAGTTGGACGTAGGCAAGTATACCTTGCCACCCTGTATTTCAGTTACCAGATATTTATTGTTTCATTATTTAAATTGTGCGCGTGTTTCAGTAAGACCGTTACTTCGCGTCCGGATCACAACCGGGTGCAGACGTTCGTCGTAACGTCTTATAACGAATATTAGATGTTCGTAACACCTTGATGTACGTACCTGAGTATATCGTCACCCCAGGACATATTCATACACTGTTATCATACCAGATTTCCTGTATCCTGGTACTGACATCATGACCGTAGACTGGGATGACCTTAGGGTCGCGTCTGTTGAGTTATTTCTGTGTGACGAGACTGTTAGATAGGTTCAGGTTCAGCGCACCATCGTTGACCGCTTGGGATGGGGAAGACAGTTACTAGACGTTTGGGCTCCTCTGAACGCGCTTTATATATGTATATCCTGTTGATGTAGTATTCTTATATCCGGAGTAGTAGTATCACCCGTGTGACTCTGTGCTCGGAGCTATGGTATGCCCCGTGTGTCTCTGGGTTCGGAGCTATGGTTTTATTTTGGACAGCCTACGCGTTGAACATTGTCTTCAAACTGTGTCTCACTTTGTTGGTTATGCTAGACTACACCGTCGTTGCACTTGTACTTTCTGTTGTACTTTGGCATGCTATATTTTTGTACCTTCTTACGCCCCTCTGAGGACCTGGTTCCCTGCCAAATTTGCCGCATAGACGATTATGGAGCATTTGGAGTTGCTGATGGAGTGGCATGTCTTACGAACAGTGTACCAGGTACTCATATCATTTTTATCGGCATTATGATTACTTTATTCATATTAATTATTCATCTGCTGTTGTAGCCTAGATTTTGTAGACTCATCTCTTCTCGAGTCTATTCGAGTTTGTGTATTATTGGGCGGCCAACTTTAGCACATGTAGCTCTTTCTTGTATATTTCTGTTCATTGTGGATTGAGATATAGATGTTTACATTTACGGGATATTTAGACAGTGCCCTTTATTATACACCTTATACGTATTCGAGTCGGACTAGAGTCTGGTCGAATACGTAGTTGGCGTGTCGCGTATTCTTGGTCCTACGTATTTTGGGACTGGGGCGTGACAGTGCGATCTTCCATGCGCGCATCCAGACGAGACGAGGATGGAGATTTGGACCGACAGACCTATGAAGTAAGTTAATTAGTTAACATTTTTAAATGATTATATCTATATATTTAATTATCATTGTGTAGATATCGTCCTTCGGTGGTACAAAGAGCACTAGAGGTTTTTCTGAGGCAGAACTATGCTGGGCCTTGGATCAACTACTCAGATGCTCCTAAAGATAGGAAGGCATTCTGGTTTGCCCACTTCAAGGTAAAAATATATATTTACTTTTAATATCAATAATTATTTTGCATATTATATAACTCTCTATTTTACTTCTTGTAGAAAACCTATTTCTATCCACCTCATCGGGCTGAGAATATCGAAGAGCAGTTTTATACCGTCGCCGCCAAGCTGATCCGTGATGCGATCAACGACCAGAAGGATCCTAATCTCTCCGAAAAACTGATCCACGGTTGGATCACGCCTGAGAAGTGGAGTGCGATGTAGGCAAGATTCGACAAACCCATGTACAAGGAAAGATCGGAGAAGGCAAATACGGCAAGGTTGAAGGCAGGAAAGTGGTATTGTGGTTCCCATAATGGAACATTTTCGTCGTTTGGTATGTATTTTATTGAATATATATTATTTTAATAAAAGTATGATAATGTGTTTAATTTTAATAACAAACAATATAATTTTTAACAGGTACAGAGGGGTTATAACGCCAACATGGTGATCGTCTTCCTTGCCACCCATTGGAAGGATAAAAAACTAGTCGATGAGAAGGCCACACAGACATATATACGTTTTACTATCTTGTGTTAGTTTAGATGTATCTTAATAAATATACAAATCGATATCTATATAGTTAGTAATAAGTACCTTAGACATTAGTAACCACTTTTCTAGGACGAGTATCCTAAACTACGTGAGCTGGCGACTACTAGTGCACCTATAAAGGAAGGGGCTGGTACTTCCTCGCAGCCCTCTATAGCTCCGTCAGCGGATGATCTCTAGATGACCACAGTTGGTCGTCTTCATAGGGGTATGTACTACGGTACGAGATCCTACGACGCCTTTGTTGTGACATAGTCATCTAGGGCCCCCTCTGTCAATGTTCATTCCTCGCTGCCTTCGTAGGGATCGGCACGAGCCCAAGAGAGCGTTGACCATCAGATTGCTGACCGGCGTGACAAATTTCTACAGAGGATTACGGAGAGGCCCTAGTCTATGTCGCATACGGATGATGTGACGATCATCACACATTTTGATACGCTCGAGCATAGCCTTATGGAGCTCAGGACTGTGAGCCAGATTAGAGAGCACAGTCTTATGGAGCTCAGGACTATGAGCTAGACGATAGAGCATAGCTTGACAACTTTGGCCGCGTCTACGGAGCGCAGACAAGCGAAGTTGAAGGTGTCGCATACGGCCATCAGTGACTCACTTACGAGGATAAATAACGGAAAACACTTCAAGGGTGACATCTGAGGTGGATTCATATAATGCTCGACTGCTAGCATTGGAGCAGATACGTCCTTTTGGTCCACCGGTATCGACACCGACTCCATCGATTACGTAGCCTCCTCTATCGGGACCGGTGACTCTTTCACAGGATCAGTATGGCTTCCTCTTATCCCAAATGTGCGGCAGTGCCCCTCCTCCTCCTGATCCACAGTAGTTCTTATTGGGATATTTTTAGTATATTTGTGTGTATTGGCCCATTCTTGGGTATTTGATGTACTTATTTTATATTTTTTACTACATTATTTGGATGAGACGAATGTGACATTATTTTAGATTCATTTATATATTTGTTGGGACATTCTTGCGTGTTTGGATATTCTTGATGTGTTTATGTATGTACCGGTGTTGAGTGTTCCACCGAGGGGGCGACGAACCAAGGAAATTCAACAGAGAGTTGCTCCGGATCTATTTATATAAACTATGATTTTATAACTGCAGGCAGACTTTTGTTGGAAAATAATTTTAAAAACTACATATTTTTTTCTTGTTTTTTTAAAATTTATCGACTTTCTGCGACATTTACCGATGTCTACCGACGTGATAGTACGTCGCTAAATTGTGTTAAAACATCGCTGACTGGTACCAGGGACGTCGCTAACCTGTGTCACAATGTCGCTACATGTTGCTAAATAGATGACATCATAATTTTTGCCATGTCAGCATTGTTGTAGCAAAATATCGCTGGTAATGTCGCTGATTTAGCGACTTTATGCGACAATATACAACGTCGTTGATGTACTGACATTGAGTCACTGCATGTCACTAATAACAAAATAATCGATGATGTAGACGCGTCGTAAATATACGTTACAATAACGACGAATAGCGACGAATTTGTTGTCAGTGACCATGGATTACGCGACAATACCAAAATGTTGCTAATTTATTTTAGCGATTTTTTTTACCTATTAGCGACATTTTTTGACGTTGCTAATATATATTATTTTTGTAGTGGATGATGAGGGATGCTTCAACCTCTTTGAACGGTCAATGAAAGCTTTCCAAGGGTTCTATGCTGATTTCTAGAGGAAGCAAAAAGTCCAAACTCTACTATATGGAAGGGGGAGCATAGGAGCATAAGAGGTGAATGTAGTCAGTGATGCGTCTATCGAGTTTTGGCATAGGCGGCTTAGCCATATCAGAGAGAAAGGAATGAGCTACATATTGAATAGGAAAGTAATTACAGGGTTAAAGTCTTCAAAATTGGAGAGATGCATGTACTGTATTACTGAAAGCATATGTCTTTCTAAAGTCATCCAAGTTTAAGGAAACCGATGTTACTCGAGTTGGTTCACTTGGATGTCTGCGGTCCTATGAAGGTAAAAACTATTAATGGTGCTTCTTATTTTGTTACTTTTATTGATGACTATTGCTGGAAAGTGTGGGTCTATGCTATAAGACCAAGGATCAAGTGCTTCCTACTTTCAAAGAGTTTCAGGCTTCGGTCAAAAAGGAGACGAACAAGAAGTAAAAATGTGTTCGGTCCGACAATGGCGATGAATACATTGGTCCCTTTGATGCGTATTACAGAGGCTAAGTGATATGATACCAGAAGACTCCGCCAAAGATACCTAAGCTCAATGGTGTAGTGAAGCATATGAACAAAACACTAATATAGAGGGTACAATATTTTCTGTCAGAAGCAAACTTATCGATCAGTTATTACGGTGAGGCTCTCAATATTGCTACTTATGTTATTAATTTGTCTCATAGTTCTCCTTTACATGATGATGTGCCTAATTATGGTACAACAAGGAGTCGTCATACAGTCACCTTTGAGTGTTTGGTAAGTCCTCCATGCATATACGAAAGGACGAGGATCCAAACTTGAGTCAAAGATGAGGTAGTACATTTTTGTCAGCTATGGTAGGGATTAGTTTAGCTATAGACTCTACGACCTGGTGGAAGAAAATTTCTATAAAAGCAGGGATGTGGTATTCATCGAGGATCAGACCATGACCAACACTCAGAATTCCGAGATGCATTCTGAGGCTAAAAAATAGCCTGAGTTAGAGTCATCACGCTTAGAGCTATTTTCAGAGGACACTGCAGAGGATCCAGTTACGATGGCGCCAATATATGGAAATTCTCCCAACGTTGATCATCAACCTGCTAATAGTGGTTAGGATAACCCTCAAAAGATGAGCTTTCCAAGGAGGCAGTTCCTGAAGGGAATAAGGTTGTTTGTATACAACCAGCACCAAATATTCTATTAAGGAGGAGCAAGAGAGAGCATCGACCATCCACGAGGTACTCGCAAGATAAGTTCATGCTATTGACTGATGGGGAGATATCGAAAGCTTCGTATAGGGGATGGAAGAGGAACATAGGCAGGACTTGATGTAGGCTACATAGGAGGAGATGAGTTTCTTACAAGCAAACTTTACTTATGAGCTAATACGATTGCCAAAGGGCAAAATTGCGTTGAATAATCTATGGATATTTAGAGTGAATTAGACAAAAAATGATACTCACCCTCGATATAAAAGCGAGGTTGGTAGTTAAAGGCTACAATCAATGGAAGAGCGTGGATTTTGATAAAATCTTGTTGTTAGTCATCAAGTTGTCATCTATTCGGATGGTGCTAGTATTAGTAGCCAATTTTAACTAAGAGGTTGAGAAAATGGATATGAAGACGGTAATCTTCATGGTTATTTAGGGAAGGAGTTATACATGGAGCAGCTAGTTGAATTCTTTGAATATGGCAAGTAACATTTAGTCTACCAGTTGAGGAAGAGTTTGTATGGTCTGAAGCATGCTCTGATATATTAGTATAGGAAGTTTGAGTTATTTATGGGAGAGCATGGTTATACACGTATGACGTCAAATTATTTTGTGTTTGTGAAGTATTTTTTCAATGATGATTTTATTGTACTGTTGTACTATGTGGATGATATGCTATTGGTCGGACGAAATGCCACCACGATATATACTGGAGTTGAAGAACCAATTGTGTGCGACCTTTTCTTTAAAGAATTTGGGAGCAACAAAGACTATTCTTGGGATGGAGATCAGCCAAGAGAGAGAGAGAGAGAGAGAGAGAGAGAGAGGGGGGGAGAGGGAGAGGGGGAGAGAGAGAGAGAGAGAGAGAGTCTAATGCTTTATTTGTCCCAAAAGAAGTACATTCACTAGGTACTTAAGCATTTCAGGATGGATGATTCGATTCGAAGAAAGTGAGCTACCACCTTGCAACTTTAAGTTTACTACGAAGCAGTGTCCATCTAACGAAGACGAAAAGGAAGATATAAAGAGGGTTTTGTACACTTAAACAGTGGGGAGTCATGTATGCCATGGTGTGTACAAGGCCAAACAATGCTCACACAATTGGTATAGTTAGAAGGTATCTTCCCAATACATGGATGGTATATTTAAGTGCGGTCAATGGATTCTATGATACCTTCAGGGCATAACTGATTGGAAGCTTTTATTTGGTGGTGGTGAGCCGAAGCTGGTTGGTTATACTGACGTTGATATGACTGGAGATGTAGACACGAGGAGTTCGACTTCTGGCAACATTATGATATTTTTTGGTAGGACAATTTCGTACAAGTTGCAAAATACAGAAGTGTGTTACCTTTTCTATGACAGAAGAAGAGTTGATTGCGGCGATGGAGGATTACAAGGAGTTGCTATTGATGAAGAAATTTTTACAAAAAATATGGCTTAAGCAAGAGCAATATATTTTGTTTTGCGACAGCTAGAGTGTAATCCATCTTGGAAAAAAACTCGACATTTTTTGGTCGGTCCAACATATTACAACTCGGTATCATTGGATAAGAGATATGCTTAAGGCGAAAAATGCGACGTTTAAGAAGGTTCACACGAAGGACAATGGAGCCGATGTGCTCACTAAGTTTCTACCAAGGAAAAAGTTTGAATACTTGAAGCAAATCGTTAGTATGACGAGCTCCTCCATCTAGTTTGTAAGAGAAGATTTGTTGGTGTTGAGTGGGGTTCCTAACCTATGTGAAGAATATTCCGGAGTGCGACGAGCATTGTTCATGTAGTGTCGGAGAAGCTCGGGGAGTGTGACGAGCGCTATCCCTGTGTCGGAGATGCTCGGGGTGTCACAGCGGAGTTCAAAGCACAGTAAAGAAGTTTGAGATTCTACCTAGACACATATAAGTTTGGTCCGAACTTGGTCCTACCGAGTTCAGATCGGATTCGGTCTTGTATTGACAGAACTATGCCGACTTGGAAAATCTGAATTCGGTCCGAATTTGGTTTTTCTAGAACTGTACAAGTTCTGGGGTACTTTATACATCGTTGGATAAAAACTAATGGTTCATATTTGTTGCGGGATTGAGGGGACTATATATAGGTATTTTTTCTGGCCCTAATATATGCAAGTTTATGCTTTACAACTTTTGGAGAGAGAGAGAAAGAAAGATGGGTGGCTATTGTGTAGAAGAGATCATTTCGGGTAATTCTTCTCGCCATCCCTTGTTCTTCGGGAGTCTGTAATCTATTTTCATCTTCCAAGTAGTTGCGGTGATCCGTTTAGGATCGTTGAGAAGCTTTTAGATGTTGTAATACTCTAATTCATTAGTGGAGACTTTTCAGGATTGGACTTCGATCGTCCCGTGGGTTTTTTCGTTAGGATTTTTTACCTCAAAATCATTTGTGTTTGTGTTTGCATTTTTGCTTTTTTGTGATTTTGGCGATTTGTTTTCTGCGTCTTTATTCAGTTCTCTCGTAGCTTCTTGATTTGGGAAAACGGTTTCGTGTTTCGTTCCGAACAGATCTAGACAAGATCACAAAAATATGGCTCCTAAATGGAAACACATAAATATAAGAGTTTGAGCAGAATGAAAATGAGAGGTAAAACTAGGTTTGACTCTTCTGAAACTCAAATCGTTCTTCATAAAACTCAATCCCTCTACCAAAAGACATGTTTGTACCTTTCTGTTTATAGAAGACTTGATCACATAGAGATAATAAGACTAAAAGACAATTAATTCCATTAAACTACTTTGGGGTGTTGGTACTAAAATTTTCAAAACCTAGAATTTGAATTATCTCTATTGGACTTAAATTGAATTTCTTCCTTTTTTTTTTTATCTAACTTCTTGTATACTTTTTTCTTTTAGTTAGTTCTTTGGCATATTGCTTTGAATCCGTATTAGGTGATAAAGTAGTATGTATGAAATTGCCTTCTGTGTTGTTTAATTTTTCCAAAGTTTTTTATAGTTTATATTCATTTGAAAATTTTATTTTATGATCCTCCTTGTTAGACGTGATTCAAAATTTGGATTATTACCATGACAAACACAATTATTTTGCCATTAAAACAAATGTTCGTTCCTAATTAGATCAGCAGAGAAAGCATGGAGCTTTGTATTAAACTTGCATGAAATAAAATAAAAAAAAAATTCAATCTTGCATCACAATATGTCGATAGCCTCTTAAAGTACTCATCCTTCAATATCCTTGAAAGAGTTGTAAACAAAGCTTAAACGTTAGAAAACAAGAGAGGAACACTTTTCCATTCGTAACAGAAGAAAATTTGAAAACTTGGAGAAGCAACTGACCTTCATCCATCCTAAAGAAACTCTCTAGCCGCTAATTTGCATTACAAACAACTCACGAGACAAGTAAACATCTCGGACCAAGCTATATATAACATGAACCATAAGGTGGTTCATAACTCATTCTCATATATAATTTTGAGCACCAAAACTAGACAAAGTAAGAAACATGATCTCCTACGTTTGTTTCCTCCTGATGTTTCAATTAGCATGCTCCCTTGTTTCCTCCTCTCAC